>JAYESA010000012.1:166747080-167102080 GCA_036927795.1 Iris macrosiphon
ATTAAACATGACAAGGGGAAGGGTAAACTACATGCCTTCTAGGTATTCTCCCACCCGACATGAAAAACAAGACAGGAACTACCAATATTCAAGACATGAAATTCAACATTTCTAACACGAGGTGTAATCATCAAGGGTACATGTAAGGCAGGGAAATTAATTATCACAATATATAAAGATTAACTTGAAGTGCAGGTACTTGCCTGTTGTTTGGATCTGATTAATTTAGTTCTTGGGGATAAGTCCAGAGATGAGTCCAAAAGCTGAAATAGACATTACCATCATGCTCAGAAGATGTCAAATAGCTAGAAACGCCTGTCCTTGGGTCCAATTTAGAGACAAGGGCGAAAACGGCAGTTTCGGGTCAAAACGGGGTCCGCCGGTGGGCCCGCTTTGCACCGAAAAATGTGTCCGGGTCAAAGGTCTCCAAATTCACCAAACTTAGTGTCAACAGGTCAGGAACGCTGATACGAACCCAACGGAACTTCCAGATTTGGATTCCGATGAGCCGAACACAAAATCGCCCGTCGAGCGGGGCCTGTGGGGCCCACGACACGCGATTTCGTCAACGTTCTCAGAATCGAACCAAACTTGACCCACAGGACCAGCGTATCGCTACGAGTCCGATGGCGCAAGTTTCGTCTCGATCCGACGTGTGTGCACAAAGTTAGGGTGAATTGCAGAAAAGGCGGATACGGGGCGATGTCCGCGGATACGCGTTGATTTCGGTGTGCACGCACACCCGAATCAGCTTCCACGAAAACTCACACGTCCGTATCGACGATGCGTACGTATCTGTGAAGACCGCACGCGACCAAGTCGTCCCGTTTGGCGGGGCGTACTCAGTTCCGGGGTGAAACAGGGTCTGGTTTTTCCTGTTTTTGGATCGCGGTGTGCGATCACCACAGGACGCGATGTCCCGAACAGTTTATCCGGACACCGAGAGGGTCATACAGGCTTCACAACGCAATTTGCGGAATTGGAAACAGAGCTACGAGGCGAAAGTTACACGTACCTGAAGGGGACCTGAAAATTCAGGATCGAGTCGTGTCCGACTCGTGTCCGACTCGTGTCGGACACAGGGAAGCTAGGTTTAGGGTTTTGGGGACGCTGCGGTGGCTCCGGTGGTCGGCACGGCGGCGGGAAGGCCGAGGGCGGCTCGCCGGGAGGGGGCGTGCGGGGACGGGACGGCAGCGGTGCCGGAGGCGGCGGGGCGGCTGCTGTCTCCGCTGCTGCTGGAGTCGGGCGGGTGGCGCCGGAGGAGGAGGGGAGGAGAGGGGAGGAGGTGCTGGCGGAGCTAGGCGAGGCGGGGCTGGGCACGGCGGGGGTCGACGGCGGCGGGAGCGGCGGAGCGGCGGGTTAGGGTTAGGTGGCCGGAGCTCGGGGATGATGGGAGGAAGAAGAAGAAGAAGAAGAAGGAGGAGAGCTTAAATAGGAGGAGGAGAGGGGTGCTCGGCGCTGCGTGGCCGCGGAGGATGCGGGGAGCGGGCCGGAACGGCCGGCGCTGGCGCGGAGGCCGGAGCGGCGAGAAATCCGGCCGCCTGGGTCGTGGGGAGGGGTGAGGGAGAATGGGTCAGCGGGTCGGGCTGCGGCGGGTCGGGTTCGGTTGAACCCGACCCGACCCGATAGGGCGGGTCTGGGCTGAGGCTAACGGGCCGGGCCGCGGCCCAATGGGCCTGGGCGGCCCGCAGAAAAAAATATAAAAATAAAATAAAATAAATAATAAAAATAAATAATTAAATAAATAGATAATTAATTAGTTAATTCAATAGTTTTCAGGCATTTAAAAAATAGGTCTGAGGCCCAGAAAAATCCAGAAAAATTTTCCTAAGTCCAGTTTTTCATTTTACACCCAAAAATGTTATTTTCATAATATTTTAATATTATTTACTGCCAATTAAAAATTATTTATTATTTGAAAACCTTGATTTTATTTACAGAAAATTCCCAGAAAATTCCAGAAAGTTGGGAAAAATCCCAGATTTAATAATTTGAAAATTTAGGGGGTTTACAACCTACCCAACTTACAAAAATTTCGTCCTCGAAATTTAAGAATAACAAGGCACGAGAAATAAAATATCTCAGGGTTCAAAAAGATAGGGGTATCGCTCTCTAATCTCGTCTTCTCGCTCCCAGGTGGATTCGCCGGGGGAATGGTGCTTCCAAGCTACGCGAACCAGGAAGATAACCTGGTTCCGTAGAACTTTCTCCGATCGATCCAGTATCTCCACGGGTTGTTCTTGGTAAGTCAGACTTGGGCCTACTTCGAGCTCTGAGTGATCCAAAATGTGGCTGGGGTCTGACACGTACTTCCTCAGCTGCGACACGTGGAAGATGTTATGTACTCCATCCAGAGAGGGTGGCAATGCCAGTCGGTATGCCACTTCTCCGATTTTCTCCTGAATGCCAAAAGGTCCAATAAATCTTGGGCTGAGTTTTTCACTCCTTCCGAACCTAATGGTGCCACGTGTCGGGGAAATCTTTAAGAATACCAGCTCTCCAACCTTTAATAAAGTCATAATCAAGCCTTAGTTCCACAATCAAAATGTTTAAATTGACTTGAATTTCATAAATTTAATTACCTCAAATTCCAAGGGCCTTCGGTGGCTATTTGCCCAATGTCGTTGCCTGTCTTGAGCCACTCGAAGTCTGTCCCTTATTTGCTTTACCTTCTCAGCTGAATCGATCACCATCTCTGGTCCCAGCAGGGCTCTTTCTCCAACGTCGTCCCATGACAGCGGGGTACGACATCTTCGTCCATACAGAGCTTCAAATGGAGTCATCTCAATACTTGCTTGGTAACTGTTATTATAAGAGAACTCCACCAGATGTAGATAGTCTTCCCAGGATCCTCCAAAATCCAGAACACATGTACGGAGCATATCTTCAAGTGTCTGGATTGTACGTTCCGATTGTCCATCGGTTTGGGGATGATAAGCTGTGCTGAATTTGAGTTGCGTCCCCAAGCTGGCTTGTAAGCTCTTCCAGAAGTGAGAGGTGAACCTTGAATCTCGGTCGGAGACAATACTAGGTGAACCTTGAATCTCGGTCGGAGACAATACTTACTGGGACTCCATGCAGCCTGACAATGTGTCTGATATATAAATCTGCCAGCTTTTCTATAGATAGCCCCACTTTGAAAGGTAGAAAATGTGCAGACTTGGTCAGTCTATCTACTATCACCCAGATTGTATCCTTTCCACTAGGTGTCCTTGGAAGTCCGGAAACAAAATCCATTGTGATATGTTCCCACTTCCACTCCGGAATGGGTAGGGGTTGAAGCAATCCTCCAGGTCTTTGTCTTTCTGCCTTGACTTGCTGGCACACTAAACAACGAGATACGAACCTGGCTACTTCTCTTTTCATGCCATGCCACCAAACATGCGTCCTCAGGTCCTTGTACATCTTGTTGGCTCCTGGATGTATAGAATATTGCGATCTGTGCGCCTCTTGCATAACTTCTTCTCTTATGTCTCCTTGAGGTACACATAATCTATTGCCATGCCTCAGTGATCCATCTTCATGAATTCTGAAATCTTCTACTAATCCAGCTTGCACTTGACCTCGAAGGCTTCGCAGGCCTTTGTCTTGAAACTGAGTCTCCTTGATCTTGTCTATTAAAGTAGACTGAATCTGCAAGTTCATCATTTGGCCTTCTTTTTCTGGGATAATTACTTCAATACCTAAACTTTCCAAGTCCTCCAGCAGGTGTCTGTCCATAGTCAAGTACATCGCCATAGGATACCTGCTTAGAGCATCAGCAACTACATTGGCCTTCCCAGGATGATATTGAAGGGTGATATCAAAGTCTTTCATTAGTTCCAGCCACCTTCTTTGCCTCATGTTTAGCTCTTTCTGAGTGAAAATATATTTCAGACTTTTATGGTCCGTAAATATTTCCACCCTTTCTCCATAAAGATAATGCTTCCATAGCTTAAGAGCAAAAATGACAGCTGCCAATTCTAAATCATGAGTTGGATAGTTCTTTTCATGAGGTCGAAGCTGTCTAGAGGCATATGCTATTACTTTCTTGTTCTGCTCCAAAACACAACCTAGACCTTTTTCAGAAGCATCACTATAAATAGCGAAACCTCCGGTTCCGGAAGGTAAGGTCAGAATAGGGGCAGTAGTCAGTCTTTTCTTCAATTCCTCAAAAGCATGCTGACATTCATCAGTCCAGGTGAACTCTTCATCCTTCCTCGTTAATTTTGTCATGGGCTCCGCAATTCTTGCAAAATCCTTCACGAACTTCCGATAGTAGCCAGCTAGTCCCAAGAAGCTTCTAATCTCTGCTACAGAGTCTGGAGTGGGCCATGATTCTACTGCAGCTATCTTCTTAGGATCTACTGCTATTCCATCTTCAGTCACAACATGTCCCAAGAATTCTACTTTGTCTAGGAAGAAAGCACATTTAGATAATTTTCCATAAAGTTTTTCCTTCCTCAAAGTCTCCAATGCTAACCTCAAATGTTCTTCATGTTCTTCGGGGGTCTTGGAGTAGATCAAAATATCATCAATGAAGACCACTACAAATTTGTCTAGATATGGCTGGAAAACTCTGTTCATTAGGTTCATGAAAACTGCTGGAGCATTCGTCAACCCGAACGGCATTACTAAGAATTCGTAGTGTCCGTTCCGGGTATTGAAAGCAGTTTTAGGGATGTCTTCCTTTCTCACCCTTACTTGGTGGTAACCAGACCTTAAATCAATCTTGGAAAAGACCCGAGCTCCACTCAACTGATCAAATAAGTCATCTATCCTGGGCAGGGGATACTTATTCTTAATTGTCAAGGCATTCAAGGCCCTATAGTCAATACACATTCGGGATGTTCCGTCCTTCTTGGGCACAAATAATACTGGAGCTCCCCAGGGTGAGACACTAGACCTAATGAAGCATTTGTCTTCTAGTTCTTTGATTTGCTCATTTAGTTCTACTATCTCCTTCTTGTTAATTCTGTAGGGATTTTGAGATACGGGTGCTGCTCCTGGCACTAGGTCAATAGAGAATTCAACTTCTCGGTCTGGGGGTAAGCCTGGGAGATCCTCAGGGAAGACATCAAGGTATTCAGAGATGATAGGTAGTGGCACTTCTTCTGTTATTAGGGCTCCACAAATTTTGTTATTACCCATTTCTCTAGAACCTCTAGCAAATTCAAATTCTGGCTTGTCAGGTGGCCTGAAGATTACACTACCTCTGTGGCAGTCTATTGTGGCATGATGTTGACTTAACCAATCCATACCCAGTATAATGTCAAAACTGGGCACTGGCATTACAAGTAGTCTAGCATACAGTTCTCTTCCACATAATGTAATAGGACAATTGTTACAGGCATCACTAACCGGGATGATTCCTCCACCGGTAATGATCTTATAACAATTCCTAAGGGGTTTAGTGATTAAGCTATGCTTCATAAGGAAATCTACTGACATGAATGAATGTGAAGCTCCAGAGTCAAATAAAGTAATAGCTGGTATTGAATTTATAAGCACAGAACCCGTGATCACGTCTGCTGTGGCCTCAGCTTCTTCCAGAGTTATTGCATAAGCACGGCCTTGCTGCGGTGCACCCCTCTGTTGCTGCTGGTGCTGAGCAAAGCGTTGTTGTTGTGTTGGAAGTGGGGGTCCCCTTTGTTGTACTGCTGGGGCCCTAGCCTGGGCTGGAGCCTTTGGTGCAGCGGTGCGTCCTTGAGCAGCTGGACAGTCCTTCATTTGATGCGCTGCTGAGCCGCAGTAGAGGCAGGCACCTAGCCTCTTCCTGCAGACTTGCCAAGTATGACCTGGTTTTTGGCAAAAGTTACAAGCAGCAGTTTGTTGGTTCTATCCCTGAGCCTGGTGTTGGGGTGCTGGAGCTCGAGGGAGAGGACGCTGAGTTTGCTGCGGGGCCCTCTGCTGTTGTTGCTGTTGTTGTTGCTGAAAAGGGCGTTTGTTGGGTCCTGTATTTCCGGTATCTCTTTCTCGCTTCAGTTTGTGCCCCATATCTCTCTCTACGCCTTGTGCCACGCTCAGGATTTCTTCATAGGTACGAGCTCGGCTGGTGGTGACAGCAAGGCGAATATCCGGAGACAGCCCCTTCTTGAATCTACGGGCCCTGTCCTCCGGGGTACGAACCATGTACTCCGCAAAATGGCTTAACCTGCTAAATTCAGCAGTATATTCATCAACAGACAGGTTACCTTGTTCTAGTCTCTCGAATTGGCTTTCGAGAGCTTCCCGAGCCACTTCGGGGTAGAATTTCTCCTTGAATAGCCTCTTGAAGTCTTCCCAGGTGATGTCGGGAGCAGATAGTTGGGGTTCATCTCTGAACCAGGTTCGAGCAATGTCGAACAGTTGCAGGCTTGCGGACTCCACTTTGAGGTCATCAGGGACCCGGGCAGTCTTCAGGAGTCTCTCGACATTCTCTATCCACTCATCGGCATAGAGAATGCCCTCAGTTCCGTAAAATTCCAGGGGTCTTAGATTCTTGAAGTCTTTAGCACTCCCTGGCCTCTTGAGTGGCGACTCCTGGGACTTAAGAGCTTCTGAGAGGCTGGTCCGCAGAAGTGCAGTCTGTTCTTTCTGGGATTCCACCAATCCCTGGAACACTCCTAGTAGCTGTGCCCCATCTAAGGTAACTGCCGGAACAGATGGAGGCGGCGGGAGTGCAAGAGTCTCGGGCACATTCTGCTCAGCTGGTTCTGATGTGCCTCCTACCGTATTCCTGGTCTGGACCATTCTGAAAGATTAAGGGATAGGAAGATCAGAATAGAATACTTGGAAATCAAAGGCGATAGGAAAAATTGAGTATAAATGATATCAAGAATTGAAATAAGGACCCTATACCGTGAATGAGCTTTTCCTAGAATCCTCAATCTTATTCCATACCCTGTCCTAGGGTATTACCCTATTTTAGGATAGGACCTGCATGGGCAACCATAAAAACGTGTCACGACCCGCACCCGGAAATTCGGGCACGAGTGCGTGGGTACGTCCAGCCTACGCCGCAGAATCGGCGGTAGTACGCTGTCTGGGTCAATCCATTATTACTAACTAGCTCATTCACAACAACATAGGCAAGATAATAATGAGAATGAAACTTTAAGATTTTAACTGAAAATAAATGTGACAACAGATTCAAATGTTTTAGTACAGGAATTCAATATTGAAATCGGGGACAAACCCGATAAATAAGATAAGAATAGAATGAAAGATAGCTACTACTAGCTACTCAGCAGCAGGGGTCTCCTGGGTGGTTTCTGGCTCCTCATAGGTATCATCAGTCCCCTCATAAGGACCATAATAAGTAGGGGCAAGATCCTCATCATCGCCTAAATCAACAGATCCAGTCAGGAAAGGAGCAAAGTACACAGTGCACAACAAGGTTAAACTAAATATTTTATGACAATTAAATATTGGATATCATGTTGAGAAACAGCATTAACAGAACATTATTATCTCAGAGTTAACTGTAAATAGGAATATGAGGAAGAGAAATAAATGAAACAGGAAATGAAACTACAATAGCCAGCAAGAAATATGACATGACCAGAACTATCTGTATGAGCTTGTGTTTGTTTTTAGAATACATAGTTGGCATGTAGGGGTTTATAAGGCTAATCCGGCCGTCATGAACGGCTATTAAACAGGGGAAATCGAGATCCGGCTGAGGTACAGTCGTGTACCAACAGCTATTAAACATGACAAGGGGAAGGGTAAACTACATGCCTTCTAGGTATTCTCCCACCCGACATGAAAAACAAGACAGGAACTACCAATATTCAAGACATGAAATTCAACATTTCTAACACGAGGTGTAATCATCAAGGGTACATGTAAGGCAGGGAAATTAATTATCACAATATATAAAGATTAACTTGAAGTGCAGGTACTTGCCTGTTGTTTGGATCTGATTAATTTAGTTCTTGGGGATAAGTCCAGAGATGAGTCCAAAAGCTGAAATAGACATTACCATCATGCTCAGAAGATGTCAAATAGCTAGAAACGCCTGTCCTTGGGTCCAATTTAGAGACAAGGGCAAAAACGGCAGTTTCGGGTCAAAACGGGGTCCGCCGGTGGGCCCGCTTTGCACCGAAAAATATGTCCGGGTCAAAGGTCTCCAAATTCACCAAACTTAGTGTCAACAGGTCAGGAACGCTGATACGAACCCAACGGAACTTCCAGATTTGGATTCCGATGAGCCGAACACAAAATCGCCCGTCGAGCGGGGCCTGTGGGGCCCACGACACGCGATTTCGTCAACGTTCTCAGAATCGAACCAAACTTGACCCACAGGACCAGCGTATCGCTACGAGTCCGATGGCACAAGTTTCGTCTCGATCTGACGTGTGTGCACGAAGTTAGGGTGAATTGCAGAAAAGGCGGATACGGGACGATGTCCGCGGATACGCGTTGATTTCGGTGTGCACGCATACCCGAATCAGCTTCCACGAAAACTCACACGTCCGTATCGATGATGCGTACGTATCTGTGAAGATCGCACGCGACCAAGTCGTCCCGTTTGGCGGGGCGTACTCAGTTCCGGGGTGAAACAGGGTCTGGTTTTTTCTGTTTTTGGATCGCGGTGTGCGATCACCACAGGACACGATGTCCCGAACAGTTTGTCCGGACACCGAGAGGGTCATACAGGCTTCACAACGCAATTTGCGGAATTGGAAACAGAGCTACGAGGCGAAAGTTACACGTACCTGAAGGGGACCTGAAAATTCAGGATCGACTCGTGTCCGACTCGTGTCCGACTCGTGTCGGACACAGGGAAGCTAGGTTTAGGGTTTTGGGGACGCTGCGGTGGCTCCGGTGGTCGGCACGGCGGCGGGAAGGCCGAGGGCGGCTCGCCGGGGAGGGGGCGTGCGGGGACGGGACGGCAGCGGTGCCGGAGGCGGCGGGGCGGCTGCTGTCTCCGCTGCTGCTGGAGTCGGGCGGGTGGCGCCGGAGGAGGAGGGGAGGAGAGGGGAGGAGGTGCTGGCGGAGCTAGGCGAGGCGGGGCTGGGCACGGCGGGGGTCGACGGCGGCGGGAGCGGCGGAGCGGCGGGTTAGGGTTAGGTGGCCGGAGCTCGGGGATGATGGGAGGAAGAAGAAGAAGAAGAAGAAGGAGGAGAGCTTAAATAGGAGGAGGAGAGGGGTGCTCGGCGCTGCGTGGCCGCGGAGGATGCGGGGAGCGGGCCGGAACGGCCGGCGCTGGCGCGGAGGCCGGAGCGGCGAGAAATCCGGCCGCCTGGGTCGTGGGGAGGGGTGAGGGAGAATGGGTCAGCGGGTCGGGCTGCGGCGGGTCGGGTTCGGTTGAACCCGACCCGACCCGATAGGGCGGGTCTGGGCTGAGGCTAACGGGCCGGGCCGCGGCCCAATGGGCCTGGGCGGCCCGCAGAAAAAAATATAAAAATAAAATAAAATAAATAATAAAAATAAATAATTAAATAAATAGATAATTAATTAATTAGTTAATTCAATAGTTTTCAGGCATTTAAAAAATAGGTCTGAGGCCCAGAAAAATCCAGAAAAATTTCCCTAAGTCCAGTTTTCCATTTTACACCCAAAAATGTTATTTTCATGATATTTTAATATTATTTACTGCCAATTAAAAATCATTTATTAATTGAAAACCTTAATTTTAATTACAGAAAATTCCCAGAAAATTCCAGAAAGTTGGGAAAAATCCCAGATTTAATAATTTGAAAATTCAGGGGGTTTACAGGTGAGATTTGAGTTCTTCAAGTTTTATCTATCTTTTGGGTTTCGTATATTCGGGGAGTGGAGATGATCTTTCATCTCACTCATCTGCGTTCGTATCTCGTGATACATGATGTATGTCATATGTCCCGACTACGAAGGTATGTCCTGGGCAGAGTCATGTTCTTGACTAAGTCGTTGGTATCGATTTATCTCGAGACTTGATCCATGTCCATTTTGGGAGTCAGCATAGGCCAGCGAGGACGGGTTCCTATTTTGACTGACTCAGGAGACATATGTATCCGTATGCCTCCTACTCTTTCTATTTTTTTTGATTGTGTGGATTGCTTGCGCCTTTATTTACATTGTTGTTGCTTTTATTTCCTGTCTATTTCGTTATGCATGGTATTCAGTTAGCTGTAGTTCATGAGATTCGTTAGTTCATGAGATTTTCTAGATCATGAGTTTCCTGATTGAATCATGAGTCTTCTGCTTGGTCTATGAGTTTTCTTGCTTGGTGATCAGCTCGACTAGCCTGGCGAATTTCGAGGACGAAATTTTTTCTAAGGTGGGTAGAGATGTCACACCCGTTCCAAGATTTGGTAATTCTTGAATTTTTGATATTTAAATTTTTTTATGTAGATGTATTCATGTTGTATCTACATGTAAGTTCATGTTAATTATATTATATTTATTTAATTGTATTCCTGTTTATTGTGGGAGACTGCCTGAGACCAGTAGTGAATATCTTGACAATTGTCATAGACCCATGCTAGGACCCGTATATAGGATGGATACCAGACCTGGTTCACTCTTGGAACCACTAAGCCTATTTTGGATGGTTGAGATTGGTTGGAGAGTGTCATGACTTAATCCTAGGGCTAACCCCATTTCTCCACTTGATATATATATATATATATATATATATATATATATATATATATATATATATGGTTTTCTCTCTCCTCTCTCATTCTTTCTCATTTCCACTTCATTTCTTCTTCCTCCTTCCCTTAAGAGCTCCCCTTGGCCGAAGTCCTAGCCCTAGCCCTAGACTTGGCTCTAGGAAGAGGTTTGTTAGTCCACCAAGGCAAGTACATCTTGCTCAAAGTGGTAAAGTCATAGATTTTTGAATTTTTATATATATGTTGTTTTAAAAATATGGTTGATGGAAAATGTTCTCCTTGAGTTGCTGATTATATTTAGTTCTTGAAGTTTTGGATTTAGATGTATAAATTTTTTAGATCTGAGTTTCAAGATTTGGGTTTTTATGTGTTCTATGAGTTTTCTTAGTTTTGATATGCTAAAACTTAGTGTTTTCGGAAACCACTTATTCTTTATGTTAGGGCATTTTATTTCGAGCATTTTGACTTTTGTTTCACTTAATTTGGACTTAAAATGAAGTTTTTATGAAGAAAATATTTTTTGAATTTTTGGAGCTTTTTTTCCATGGCTGAACTTGTTGTCTAGAGAAGACAAAGTTCTCATGCGGCCAACGTAATATGCGACCGAGACTTCCATTTGGCATGATCCTTATGTGGCTGGACTCTTTGCCGCATAGCCAACCGGCATGCGTCCATCTTGTTGGACGCATGACTGTTGATTTGCACAAGTACCCTTGAACACCTTGTATTTTCACTCGCTGAACGAATGAGAAATTTGCTAAATCCAAGAGACCTCTATGCGGCATCGACATCCATGCGACATATGCCTTATGCGGCAAGCTGACCATTCGACACTTTCCTTCAGACGCATGACTGATTTTTTGGCACATCTTTTCATGATTTTTGTCTTTTTCTTTCTGACACTTTATGGCCTATCACATCCATCACTTCAGTCACTTCATTGAGACACATTTAATGTACGTCACTTCGGTACTTGTTCTAAGGAGTGGACTTTGTCTTGACGCTTTATGGCACTGACCCCTATGCGTCACCTGCCTCATGCGACAAGCAGTCCATGCGGCCTGGAGACATATGCGGCCAGCTCGTCCATGCGGCCAGTGCTCATGCGCCTGATCAGTGCATGCGGCCTGATCCATGCGGCAATTCATGCGTGCACTTCTCATGCGCGCATGTGATCCTATGCGACCCTAGTAATATATGTACACGTTCGATAATTTCTTGAGTTTAATTATTTTATTTGAAATATTTCTTTGTTCTATGTGGTTGGTCTTGACAATTGCTTGTTATTGATCCTAAGGAAGAAATGGACTTAGTAACCAGACTATGCTAGACCTGGCTATGTGCTAGAACTGACTATGTGCATAGTATAATTATATGCTATAGTAGGCCATGTGGCAACCCAAAGTGAACTCAGATTAGTAGATTAACTTGTCCTTTGTTCGTAAGATAGAGTGAGGGGCATGGTTCTGCTCGGGAGACGATCTGCAATCCTGGTCCTTATTTGGTTTAAGAATTGTGGATCTGCTCCAGAGTGGTTCGCACTTTTTTCCTTACTCACGTTCGGCGATAAAGTCATTGATCGATAGTCGGTGTAACTGATTTGAGGAGATTATATTTTGACCAAGTGTCCCCTTGTGATAAGACTCATATGACCAACTGTAAGTTTGGTGATTCGACCCGATTTCTTGTATCTGTGCTAATACAATTACTACATGCTACGTGTACATGTATTATAAATATACACCGAGGTACGACATAACTTGCTACGTGCTAAGAGATTACATATTTCGGGTTGTGCATCGAGAATGCCTCATATACTACGTGACATGTGATATTATTATATTAATTCCTCACCACGGTCATGGTATGTGGGTCAACTACCAAAGCGTGCTAGAACTTTGTAAAACCCCTAATTTTAAATATTATAATTATTTAATTAATCATTTAATTTAATTATATTATTCCTTAATTAATTAGAAAATATAATTTACTGAATTAATTTTTTAGGTAACTATTCATCTAGAAATCATTGAACAAAACTATTATTTTATTATAATTTATTTTAGGGAACGTTGTAGAATGACGATATATTATATTTAAAATACTAATAAATTTTTCGAAATTTTTTATTACCATATATATATATATATATATATATATATATATATATATATATATATATATATATATATATATATAAATTGTATTTATAAAAAGAAGAGTAAAAGAAAAAGAAAAAGAAAAGAAAAAAAAACATTAAAAGAAAACCCCCAAACCCGTAGTAGCATTCCCAAACCCAGCCCACTATAGCACCCGCGAGCGCCCCCTCCTCCTCTCTCTCTCTATATATATATATATATATCGAACCATAAACCCTAACCCTAAACTAAGCATCCAACCCACACCCCAACAGCGTCGCCGACCTGAGACCGCCGTCACCGGAGCACCGGGTAGCCGCCGGAACCCTCGCCGCTGACCGCCGCGTCCGCGACCGCGCGAACAGTCCGCGCAGAAACTGCAGCGACGTATCCTACTTCAAGCAAAGTTTCCCGTTCCATCTTACGATCGATTTTTGATCCGTCTTTACCGGTATCTTCACGACCTATTCCCCTCTCAACCTTGTAAATTAGCTTCCATCGAACGACGCTTATCACTAGGTAGAAATCAAGGCCAAGTTGAGAAAAAACCACATAATTCTTAAACTGCAGAAAACTGTTTCAATGATCAATGTTTAAGGACTGATATCTTCCTCCACAGATGTCCGAATTAAAATCTACCTTTTTCTATGTGAAATCCATATAACCGAGATCATTTTCTGTTAATTAGATTATTTTATTTTGTGTTAAATTCAGAGATAAATTGGGTTAAAAAATGAGAAAAACTTGTTTCTAAAACTTTAGAATTTGCGATACGGAGTGCCCCTTCCAAACGGGACCATCCCGTCGCGTACCAATTACACCAAAAGGCGCGCATGGTATGTCCTGACGTGTGGGCTTTTGGGAAAACTGATTTGGACGTGTGTGCGCGTCCAAATCAACCCGCATCCGTGAAAAATCCTCGTATCGTGACTTTTGTAAAACATCGCACCATTTAGTGTACGCTCGTCTGAATGCGACAAAACTTGCGCCATTGGATTTGTGGTATCACGCTGGTCCTGTGACCCAAGTTTCATGCGATTCCGAGATAGTTGACCAAGCCGCCTATTTGCGGGCCCTACGGTTGACTTTTAGGGAAAATTTGTGTTTGGCTCACCGGAATCCAAAATTGGATATACCGTTGAGTCCGTATTGACGTTTAGAAATTGTCTGACCTATAACTTGTCTCATTTAGAGATCTTTACCCCTGGCACGTATTTTGGTGCAAAATGGGCCACATGTGGACCCGCTTTGACCCAAAATTATCGTTTTGCCCCTGTGTTCAAATTGGACGAAATAGTGTTTTCAAGTTGTCTCGCTTATTCTGGGAAAGTTTGTGATGTTTATTTCATCATCCGGAGATGTTTATTTGGAGGCCATAGTTTCTGATCCTGTGTACTTGACGTCTGGACGCTTACAATATACAGATTTCTTGCCAGACAAGTATACCTTGCCATTGTACTGTGATTTACATTCTATATGATGCATGCATTTTATTTTTTTGTCATTTAGTTCATATATTTTAACTGCTATATAAACTGTGCGTCCAAGAATAACTTGGGTGCAACGACGGGGACGTCGTAATTTGTCTTTATTATATATATGCATGTTGACCTAGTTTATGAGACCACCCCATTATCATGAGACATTCTTATGTTTTATTGGCCATGACACTGTTGTTACACGAGTGTGAGTCTCATGTAGGACACAAACTTGCGTACTCGGTTGGCCACTGGTACATATAGGACGTACGATGGATATGGATAACTGCTGATAGAAATTGCATGCTAGAAGACCTGACAGTTATTTAGAGGTTTTATCGCGTCATGGATGTGACATTGTCACTACCACGTTCCGAAAATAGGGATATTTTAGACTTTTTATAATATTTAATATTATTGTAGTTACAATTAAGTAATTGCATGATAAGTATATTTAATTTAAATAAATATGTGAGATGTGTAATTAAATATATAATTATATACAGTGTTCATTTGTGTTTGAGCTGGTAGACTTGACCTAGAAGCCCAGTAGATGAACACCTGTCCGAATTATGGGTTTATGTGGTTAATTATTTTATTTTAAAATTAAATTATTGGAGGTGTAATTAACTACCATATTTTATTTAATTATTGCGCTTTGCCTTTGCTTCGATATTTGGAGCGCTACCCTGACTTTTGCCTTCCAATAAATTTCACAATCTTGCCCTAGACATGCCCGCCTTCCATTCTGCTATTTTTGCAACTCATAATTATGCTCTCTGTACCTTATTTTTAGCTGCACAAAAATCGTCGCAGACGTTTATTTAATTCCTAAATAAATTCCTATTTTGTGTCGTTGTGCGTTCCAATCGAAATTGGAGAAAATCTTGACCTATTTTTCGTGCGACCCAAATTAGGGTAATATTCTATTCTGAGTCTTCTTCACTATTGGTATTGATGACCCGACCCAATTTTGGCCCCAAGCACTCCTAATTTATTTTAGAACATAACTTGCATTTATTTCTAATTAAATTGAGGATACCATTTTATCTGATTCCGTAAATCCCGGTAAATTCCAGTGCCCTGCTATTTGAGACCATACCAAACATACAGCGCCCCCTGACCCTACAAAAACACCAGACACCGAATTGCCCACCAAATTCTCGTCATTTTATGCATCTGTGCAAATACCCAAATTTAAGGGGGCTAATTTACAAATTTGCATTTTTGTGTCAACACCTCATTTGTTTAAAACAATGAAGGAGCCCTAATATTTAACTAAATCTCTCACCCTCATCCCCACATGAAAAATCCCTCATGACAAATCTAAGCCATCCACTCAATGGGGCTCATCACAACCCTTCATTCCACACCCTCTCTCCCTATTTAAAGTCACATCCCACACCCTTCCCAAGAAAACCCTAATCCCCAAACCAAGCTTCCATTTTTCTCCTCCCTCTCTCCAACGTAGGGAACCAAGCTCTTTTCCTTTCTTCTTCTATTTTCTTCTTCTTTTCCTTTCTTCTTCTTCTTCTTTGTTTTTCTTTTGAATTTAAATAGGGGGGGAAACCTCACCCTCTCCAACTATTCACTGTTCCCGGCCGACTCTGGCGGCCCTCTTCTCAGGCCGACCCGCCGGAGGAACTGTCCTCCACCTCTCCCTCGCGTCAGCCCGACCCCGAGCATCCTCCCCTCGCACCACCAACCGGCCAGGCCCCGACCCGCTGGCCTGCTGCTCGACCACCCTGCTGTTCATCCCCTCCGGCCCGGCGGCCAACCCGACATCACCACTACTCCCACAGTCCGGCCAACCACTCCTCCTCCCTCTGCTGTTCACTCCGGCGACCGAGTCCCTGACTCCCTGCTGCGAGCTCCGGCCCTACAGCCGACTGCACCCCGCACGCTCATCCCCGGCGGCCCGCTGGCACTTCCCCGACCCTCCCTGCTCCTTTCCCGACGACGCTGCTCAGCTCCGACCGCCCGCTACTGTTCTTCCCCGACTCCGGCGGCGAGCTCCACCCTCCTCCTGCTGTGCTCCTCCCCCTCCCGCTGTCAACTCCTCCAATACCTATCACCACCACCTCCATCTACCCTCACCACCACCACCATCTACTTCTTACCACCACCACCATCAACTTCTCACCACCACTCTCCCTGCTGCTCCTCCCTGTCGTAACCCCCTGGCCTGAGCTCCGGCCAAGCCCGACCACCCCCCTGTGAGCTTCTCCTTCCCTCCTTCCTCTTTCACTAGTTAATGTATATATATAACTAATGTATAGTTAATGTATATATATAACTAATGTATAGTTAATGTATATATATAACTAATGTGTATGTATATGTATATATAACTAATGTATAGGTATTTGTATATATGTAATTAATGTGTAGATATATGTAGGTGTATAATTAAAGTATATGTACATATACGTGTATAATTAATGTATATGTATGTATAATTCATGTAAGGTATTTGTATATATTTAATTAATGTGTATGTAAGTGTATGTATTTAATTTAATTGGTATATATATATATATATATATATATGTTGGTTTATTTTTATCATATCTATTTAATAAAAAGTATACTAGTATAATTTAAATTAGTGTATTAGTATGTACTAATATTAGTGTATGTTGTATGAATATATATAGTGTATATTTTAGTGTATCTATGTTTCATATATATGTAAACGCGTATATGTATTGAATGTACTTTAGTATAAATACGTATTGAATATATATGTGTATTAATATATCAGTATACATATAATATATGTTAATGTATGTTTCAGTATTAAATATTATATGATAGTACGTATTTTAGTAGGTATTTTGATATATCTATATACATATACATATATATTATTTGGTATATATTATATGGAAATGTATATTTTTAACTTATTGATGTATATATATATATACAACATATATTTTAGTGTATATACTTATACCTATTGTATATATTATTGGTATACCCATAAATACAAATTAATCTAATTATTGTTATATGTCTATAGGACTGTTGGTTTATCCAGGAGATACTCTGGAACAGGACATCAGTAGTTACCAGCTAAGGACCCAAGGCAAGTACATTCTCTGATAATTTCCAATTGTTGATAATTTCTATAAGTTCAATAATCTAGAAATGTTACATCTGAATCCTTGACACTGTGCTACACGGACTAGTATATAGCTTGGATCTGCAGTCATGAGATGTTACATTGATTATCGTATTGGCATTGTACACGACATGTATATTAGACATCGTACATGATAGATTGGACTTGCTCGTGTATCGTGACGTGTCATGGTTGGATCCGCAGTACTAGTTGGGGGCGGGGAAGTAGTTAGTAAGAAATATGATCATAACCTTTTATTGCAGTGTAGAACAATGTAAGTGTTAATCATGCTCTTCACATATGATTAGCCAGGCCCTATAGCTCTCGTACATGTTCCCAAGCCGATCACATTTTGAAGCTACTATTTCAAACACTTAGATTAGATTACAGTTCCCTATTTTAAATCATATACTACATCACCCGTATATGATACTGTACCTTGTTTTTTTCATTTTCATATATGTGCTGACTGTATCATATTGCCTATTGCCTGTCTCTTTACATTTTCTGTCTCTCTATTTTGCCATTATATTATATTACTGTCTTCTCAGTATCTAGCATCATCTGTTTATTGCTTTATAGTCCTTATCAATTAAATGGAACTTTGAGATTGTACTTTGCTCCTTCCTGACTGGAAATATTTTTCCAGACTATGCCTTAGAGGACCGCAGTCCGACACTTTATGGACCATATGGTGAGTAGCTGCAACTTGGGCTTGGTAGTTTAGTTGAGATTCCGAAAAGTCTAGCCGGAATTACTAGTTTACTAGTTAGTTCTTTTAGCAGACTTTTTGGTACCGGATTTGTCTCCGGCATTCTTGTTGAGACATGGATATTGTTGAGTTAGATTATTACATTAGACTTGTGTTGTATTTCATTTTATTTGTTCAATATCTTATTGTGCTGTAGTCAATGTGATTGAGTATGTGTTCGTATTATTTTTGTGTCATCCGTACCTCCTTATGGAGATTGGACGCTTGTGTGAGATTGGCTAGATAGTATCATGACCTTGACAACGTTCTACTGTCGATGCTGCGGCATAGGCTGGACGTACCCGCGTACCCGTGCCCCAATTCTGGGTACGGGTCGTGACAGACATGCTTAGAGCATGGGGTGGGGAGAACAACAAGTAAGGCGTTTGGGGTCCTTTGTACTTTCTTTGTGTAACCCGTACGCTCCGCCGGAGTTACACGGTCATGATGACCACTATATATTATTATTATCAGGCGGCCTCTGAGGTTCAAAAGACGTCATGCTTTGTAGGCCCCTGAATCTCCAAGAGAATCATGCCAATCTCATTTGGCCAGATAGCCCACTTGTTGGAAAGTTGTTCTCAACGGTATTTACATAGATGGTTAGGCGACCCATTTGATGTTTATTTTCAGTACTTTATTGGCATGCTTCTATGTATCTTGTTACGTCTCTCTGAGGATCTGGTACCTTTCCAGATATAGACGGGTAGGATTATCCACAGGAGTACGGACCCGGACCTGACGCTTTATACCAGACTGATGAGGTCTTACCTTCAGAGTACCTTTGATTCATCGCAGCTGATGGATATTCTAGTTGCTATTTTTGTTGTGGTATCTTATATTAGATTTGATCTCTTCTCTCATTTAGTAGTTTTTAGTATAGTCGATTTGCAGTGGATTTTTTTCCACCCGACTATCATTCTTTGATACTTCATACTTGAGATTCAGTTATTTATTCATATTTCTTTATTTGTGCTATGGATGAGATATAGATTGTGTGTGACTTGTGTTGACAGTATATTACCACTTGTGGATTTGATATTCATGTACAACGTACGTATGTGTTACGATCTTCTAACACATTGGAGTTTCGTATACATACGGCTGGCATATTGCGTATTCCTAGTCCTACATATTTTAAGACTGGGGCATGACATATTTTTGTGGTGGTCCATACAGGTCTTCGAATATATTGTCTCGATTACGTTACTGTACCGAACAAGCCTGCATATAGGTATAGAGTATATGATCTCATCCACGCTTGACTAAAACTCATCATCCCTTTCAACTATTCTATTTAAATGCTTGCATTCTGTTTGATTCTTGTACTCTTTCTAATCGTTTTGTCCACCTCTTGCAGAGAGATAGATTTGCGTAGTGGATGTACTACTACCGGGGGCTACACACCTTCAGGAGTCAACGGCCAAACTCGAGGGGAGGCCTCAACGACTCCTAGACTTCCGGGGCCGGATGGACAGACTCACAATCCAGTTCCATCTGATCTTTCTGTATCGCCTAATGGGACTTTTCCAGCTTCATCGATACCACAGGATGGCCAGACACAGCTGTTCCAATTCTTCCAAATGATGATGCAGGAACAGAGACAGCAGGCGGCTGCACTGGATGTAGAGTAGAGGCGGCAGAGCAGAGACGAGATTTTCTGGCAGCACTTGAGAGAATGGCTGCACAGGCTTCTGTACCAGCTCAGGCACTAGTTCCAGTACCGCGAGCTAGAGTTGGTTCAGTCAAGGACTTTGTACAGATGGGTCCCAAGCCGTATAAAGGCACCGAGAGCCCAGAGGAGACCACAAACTGGATTACCCACACCCAGAAGTTATTAGAAGCATCACAGCTACCTACAGATCTATGGATGACAGGCGTAAGGATGCAGCTAGATGGTAACACTCATCACTGGTGGGAATCAATGGAGCGCCAGTATTGACTATTCCATCAGGATCAGGATGTTATGTAATTTACAGTGACTCATAGGGAAAAGGCTTGGGATGTGTGTTGATGCAGCATGGCAAGGTGATTGCATACACATGTAGAAAGTTATGAGTACATGAGAAAAATTATCCAACTCATGATTTGGAGCTTGCAGCCGTTGTTTTTGCTCTGAAGCTATGTAGACACTACCTATATGGGGAACGGGTGGAGATCTATACAGACCACAAAAGTCTTAAGTATGTCTTCATGCAGAAGGAGCTAAATATGAGGTAACGTCGGTGGCTTGAGTTGATGAAGAACTTTGAGATAGAGCTACATTATTACCCAGACAAGGCTAACGTAGTAGCAGACGCGTTAAGTCGGAAACCAGCAGTTTACTTCTTGACGACACAGAGGGAGTTATTGAAGGACTTGCAAGAACTTGGCATAGAAGTGTTATTACCCGGAGCAGATAGGACATTAGCCTACTTGCAAGTACAGTCATCACTAGTAGAGAGAATCAAGGCAGCTTTGCCTACGGATGCCAGATTCAGGATATTGAAAGAAAGGACAGAGGCCGGAGAGCAGATGGAATTGTGCATTCATGATGACGGAATATTACGATGTGGTGATCGTCTATATGTTCCCAATTGAGAGATTCGACAGGAGCTGATGGCAGAAGCTCATAGTTCGATATATTTTATTCATCCTGGAGGCACCAAGATGTACCGTGACTTACGACAACATTTTTGGTGGCATGGAATAAAAAGAGAGATAGCTCGCTTAGTAGCCAAATGTCTAGTATGTCAGTAGGTAAAGGCAGAGCATCAGATAACAGCAGGACTACTGCAACCACTTTCGATTCCTGAGTGGAAGTGGGAGCACATCACTATGGACTTTGTCACGGATTTTCCCAAGAGTCCAAGTGGGAGAGATGTTATATGGGTAATAGTGGATTGACTGACCAAGTCCTCCCATTTCTTGCCTTTTAGAGTTGGCCAGTCTACAGAAGCTTTGGCTAACTTATACATGAGATAGATCGTGAGGTTGCACATTCCGGTCAGCATTGTGTCAGACAGGGATTCGCGTTTTACATCTCACTTTTGGATAAGCATGCAAGAGAGTCTGGAGACTCGTCTGAAGTTCAATACCTCTTACCACTCGCAGACAGATGGGCAGTCCGAACATACTATTCAGACACTGGAGGACATATTGAGGGCTTGTATAGTAGACTTTAGAGGATCATGGGAGGATCACCTACATCTTGTGGAGTTTTTTTACAACAATAGTTATCAAGCGAGCATTCAGATGGCTCCGTTTGAAGCATTATATGGAAGAAAGTGTAGGTCTTCCGTGTGTTGGAGTGACGTAGGAGAACGTCAGATCCTGGGACCAAAGTTGGTAATCAACACCGTAGAGGCAGTGAAGAAGATACAAGGGCACTTGCGAGCAGCGCAAGACAGACAGAAGCAGTGGACAGACCTTCATCGTCGTCCCTTGGAGTTTAAAGAGAGCGATCATGTCTTCTTGAGGATATCACCTACTAGAGGCACTATTCGATTCGGAGGGCGTGGCAAGTTGATCCCAAGGTATATTGGACCATTTGACGTGCTAGAGAGAGTGGAAGAAGTGGCGTATCGACTTGCGCTACCACCTTCACTCGAGGGAGTACATGATGTATTCCACGTTTCGCAACTTAGGCGATATGTGGCAGATAACAGTCGTATTCTCGACCACTCTGAGATCACTATTGGGCCGAGCATGTCATACCAAGAGCAACCCGTGGAGATCCTTGATCGTCGAGAGAAAGTGTTGAGGAACCAGTCTATTCCCTTGGTCTGCGTGGCATGGAAGCATGGCACGCCAGGAGAATCCACTTGGGAGCACGAGGACGACATACGCAAACGTTTTTCGTATCTATTCATAGATCAAGGTATGAATTTACTTTGTTCATTTCTACCATATACCATCTTTGATTTTCTATCATAGCTTCGTTTTAATTTCGAGAAAGAAATTTTTATAAGTTGGGTAGAATGTAAAACCCCCTAATTTTAAATATTATAATTATTTAATTAATTTAATTACATTATTCCTTAATTAATTAGAAAATATAATTTACTGAATTAATTTTCTAGGTAACGATTCATCTAGAAATCATTGAACAAAATTATTATTTTATTTTAATTTATTTTAGGAACATTGTAGAAGGACAATAGATTATATTTAAAATACTAATAAAATTTTCGGAAATTTTTATTACCATATATATATATATATATATATATATATATATATATAAATAGTATTTATAAAAAGAAGAGTAAAAGAAAAAGAAAAAGAAAAAGAAAAAGAAAAAGAAAACCCCCAAAGGGTTTAGCATTCCCAAACCCAGCCCACTATAGCACCCGTGAGCGCCCCCTCCTTATATATATATATCGAACCATAAACCCAAACCCTAAACTAAGCATCCAACCCACACCCCAGCAGCGCCGCCGACCGCCGCATCGGAATACCGCACAGCCGTCGGAACCCACACCGCCGCCCGCCGCCCGCCGCATCCGCGACCGTACGAACAGTCCGCACAGAAACTGCAGCGACGTACCTTACTTCAAGCGAAGTTTCCCGTTCCATCTTGCGACCAATTTCTGATCCGTCTTCACCGGTATGTTCACGACATATCCCCCTCTCGACCTTGTAAATTAGCTTTCATCGAACGACGCTTAACACTAGGTAGAAATCGAGATCAAGTTAAAAAAAATTATATAATTCTTAAACTGCAGAAAACTGTTTCAATGATCGATGTTTAAGGACTGATATCTTCCTCCACAGACATCTGAATTAAAATCTACCTTTTTATATGTGAAGTCCATCTAACCGAGATCATTTCCTGTTAATTAGATTATTTTATTTTATGTTAAATTCAGAGATAAATTGGGTTGAAAAATAAGAAAAACTTGTTTTTAAAACTTTAGAATTTGTGATACGGAGCGCGTCCCGCCAAACGGGACAGTCCCGTCGCATACCAATTGCACCAAAAGGCGCGCATGGTATGGCCTGACGGGTGAGCTTTTACGGAAACTGATTTGGACGTGTGTGCGCGTCGGAATCAACCCGTATCCGTAAAAAGTTTCCGTATCGCGACTTTTGTAAAACACCGCACCATTTAGTGTACGCTCGTCGAAATGCGACAAAACTTACGCCATTGAATTTTGTAGTATCACGCTGGTCCTGTGACCCATATTTCACGCGATTTCGAGATAGTTGACCAAGCCGCATATTTGCGGGCCCTACGGTTGACTTTTAGGGCAAATTTATGTTCGGCTCACCGGAATCCAAATTGGACATACCGTTGAGTTTGTATTGATGTTTAGAAATTGTTTGACCTATAACTTGTCCCATTTAGAGACCTTTATCCCTGGCACGTATTTCGGTGCAAAATAGGCCACATGTGGACTTGCTTTGACCAGAAATTACCGTTTTGCCCCTGTGTCCAAATTGGATGAAAGGGTAGTATTTTCTAGCTATCTCACTTATTCTGGGAACGTTGGTGATGTTTATTTCAACATCCAGAGACGTTTATTCAGAGGCCATAGTTTCTGATCCTGTGTACTTGACGTTTGGACGCTTACACTATACAGATTTCTTGCTAGGCAAGTATACCTTGTCATTGTACTGTGATTTATATTCTATATGATGCATGCATTTTATTTTTTTGTCATTTAGTTCATATATTTTAACTGCTATATAAACTGCACGTCCAAGAATAACTTGGGTGCAACGACGGGGACGTCGTATTTTGTCTTTATTATATATATGTATGTTGACCTAGTTTATGAGACCACCCCGTTATCATGAGGCATTTTTATATTTCATTGGCCATGACACTGTTGTTACACGAGTGTGAGTCTTATGTAGGACACAGACTTGCGTACTCGGCTGGCCACTAGTACGTATAGGAGGTGCGACGGATAGGGATAACTGCTGATAGAAATTGCATGCTAGAAGACCTGGTAGTTATTTAGAGGTTTTATCGTGTCATGGATGTGACATGCTTAGAGCATGGGGTGGGGAGAACAACAAGTAAGGCATTTGGTCTCCTTTGCACTTTTCTTGTGTAACCCGTACGCTCTGCCGGAGATGCGCGGTCATGATGACCACTATATATTATTATTATCAGGCGGCCTCTGAGGTTCAAACGACGTCATGCTTTGTAGGCCCCTGAATCTCCAAGAGAATCATGCCAATCCCATTTGGCCAGATAGCCCACTTGTTGAGAAGTTATTCTCAACTGCATTTACATAGATGGTTAGGCGACCCATTGGATGTTTATTTTCAGTACTTTATTGGCATGCTTCTATGTATCCTATTACATCCCTCTGAGGACCTGGTACCTTTCTAGATATAGACAGGCATGATTATCCACAGGAGTACGGACCCGGACCTGACGCTTCATACCAGACTGAGGAGGTCTTACCTTTAGAGTACCTTTGATTCATCGCAGCTGATGGATATTCTAGTTGTTATTTTCGTTGTGGACATTTATCTTATATTATAGTTGATCTCTTCTCTCATTTAGTAGTTTTTAGTATAGTCGATTTACAGTGGATTTGATTCCACCCGACTATCATTCTTTGATACTTCATACTTGAGATTCAGTTATTTATTCATATTTCTTTATTTGTGCTGTGGATGAGATATAGATTGTGTATGACTTGTGTTGACAGTATATTACCACTTGTGGATTTGATATTCATGTACAGCGTACGTATGTGTTATGATCTTCCAACACATTGGAGTTTCATATACATACGGCTGGCATATTACGTATTCCTAGTCCTACGTATTTTGGAACTGGGGCATGATATGTTTTTGTGGTGGTCCATGCAGGTCTTTGAATATATTGTCTCGATTACGCTACTGTACCGAACAAGCCTGCGTATATGTATAGAGTATATGATCTCATCCACGCTTGACTAAAACTCATCATCCCTTTCAACTATCCTATTTAAATGCTTGTATCCTGTTTGATTCCTGTACTCCTTCTAATCGTTTCGTCCACCTCTTGCAGAGAGATGGATTTGCGTAGTAGATGTACTGCCATCGGAGGCGACACACCTTCTAGAGTCAACGACCAAACTCGAGGGGAGGCCTCAACGACTCCTAGACTTCCAGGGCCGGATGGACAGACTCACAATCCAGTTCCATCTGATCTTTATGCATCGCCTAATGGGACTTTTCCAGCTTCATCGACACCACAAGATGGCCAGACACAACTGTTCCAATTTTTCCAAATGATGATGCAGGAACAGAGACAGCAGGCGGCCGCACTGGCTGTAGAGCAGAGGCGGCAGAGCAGAGACGAGAATTTCTGGCAGCACTTGAGAGAATGGCTGCACAGGCTTCTGTACTAGCTCAGGCACTAATTCCAGTACCGTGAGCTAGAGTTGGTTCCTTCAAGGACTTTGTACAGATGGATCCCAAGCCGTATAAAGGCACCGAGAGCCCAGAGGAGACCACAAACTGGATTACCCATACCCAGAAGTTATTAGAAGCATCACAGCTACCTACAGATCTATGGATGATAGGCGTAAGGACGTAGCTAGATGGTAACGCTCATCACTAGTGGGAATCATTGGAGCGCCAGTATTTTCTTGTAGCATGATTTGAGGATCCCTATATCTTACATTACTGGGATAACCTAGACTCCATGTATCAAGCCGTAGGATTGATTGGCCGATTAAATGAGTATGTGCTGGTAGTCTAGGGACATAACTATTGTGGTGCGACGGTTCAACCCTTGTCCTTTTTGGTTGTAGGGTTGTGCCAATGTATCATAATAGGTCATGTACCAAAGCTGCATATTATATCTATATCTTAGCTTGTATTATGGCATGTGTGTCCTGGATTATATAAATGTGTTGTATCTTCGTCATGTTCATAATTATTAGTCGTATCCTGTCTCGGAGTAGTGCGACACCTCTTGTCCTTGTTTGGTTGTAGATGTGTCCTACTGCTCCGATGAAAGGTCATACGCATGCAGTTATGGCATGGATAATCCTATTTTATGTACTTTATTGATTTTTATTTCATTCACTTATTCTCCTTTGTGGAACTTGCTATTGGGGCCTAACCCCTCTGGTTTTGTTTGGCCAGGTTTAATAGCAGAGCTCGAGGATCCTGTCTTGTATCTGTCCGATGGCGCACATCAGGAGGATGTCCGCCGAGGAACTTGAGTGGGTTTTTTCTTTTCCACTATGAGTATCATTCTATTTTACCTTTTGGCATTTAGCTGACGACACTTGTTAGCCGGTTTATCTGGACATTAGTTCCTTTACATGATTGTATATTATTCAGACTGCGACTGACTTACAATCATGTACTCTTGATAATGCACTAGTGTACCATCCTGTATAACTAGTTTCATGATCATTCTGATAGAGCGTCAGGGACGCCTAACTGCTTTATCTTACATGTTCATTCTTATTGTTTCTTGGTTGATGATTGAGACATAGATGTTCTTGACCCTAGGTGACTTGATTGCAGCATGCACCCCCTTGTCTCTTGACAAGCTTAGCACATTGTGGCTTACTTCGGTATTCAGCAAGGTGTGGTTGGCTGAGTCACTCCCCCACTCTCCAGTATTTTGGTTTTGGGGCATGACAATTGCTCTTTTATGCATGTGCATTAGTGTCCTACGCGTCCTAAATTTTTTAAAAAATCATAATCTAAAAATTTTAGGGTTGAACCTAAGCTAAAATTTCTAATAACTTGAAATAGATAATAATCAATTATTCAGACTTTCCAAAACAATTATCTCTAAAATTTCTTCGAAATTTCGACAGAGTCTTCTTTGTATTTTGGACTCCGAAAATTTAACAATTCAATAAACCGACCCTAAAGCAACCCTCCGTAGAATTCTCCGGATTCGCCGACCCCTTCGGTGGAGAAACTCTCAATACCGGTATCGCACGCATTTAAATATATGGATATGAAATAATAAAAAAATGTAACTTCTTACCTTGACAAGCAAAAATCTCAATGAATAAATTGTACAATAGCTTAATTTATTTCAGAATCGCCTGCATGCTATTGCCTCGACTCAAATTATTCCAAACTCAAATATGCAATTCTATTAGTAGTAGTGAAAATTTGAATCCAAGCCAAAATATACTCATAAGAATTTACAAGATAGAAAATGTTTTGTAAGATATTGATCATTTTAAAATATATTAATTGTCATATACGAATAAAATTTTCAATCAATATTTTCACAAAGTAGTAGTACTATTCCTAGCAAAAGTAAAAAATCACCATTTTTGAAATAACTCATAAGTTTATATATAAAAATGGAGATAATTCTTTATAGGAATATATATGAAACTCAGATTGATTTTATTTCAAAATCATCCTTAAAAGTATAAAATCAATACTTTAACCTTTATAGAAAATAATATTAAGTTACCCTAATATATAGATACTTGTAATTACTTATTTTAACTACAAATTAAGATAAATCAAGCTAAATATTTATATATATTAAATCTGGACATAATTAATATATATATATATATATATATATATATATATATATATATATATATATATATATATATATATATATATATATATATATATAATTTGTGAAATAAACTACCTCTTTATGAATTTCTCAAGAAAATAAGTCAAACTACATAGAGGTGTTTATGTAATATATATATTAAAGCTATACCTATAGACATATAGTTAAATCCACGAGTCAATGGCCTTTCAAATTGGATTATATAGTGCTTCTAAATTTCTACTATTTACAAGCTCTTGTATATATATATATATATATATATATATATATATATATATATATATATATATATATATATATATATATATATATATATAATTAAACAAACACAAGCATTTATATTCACAAATTAATCACAATTAGTACGTATCTATGTATGTTTAAGCTTCCAATAGTCATAACCTCATTATCACTTCCTAGAGCATCACATATATAAAATTCATACTCATGAATTAAAAAAAAAATCAAAATTAGTAAATCATACCATAATAATTCAATATATATATATATATATATATATATATATATATATATATATATATATATATATATATATATATATATATATATATATATATATATGTTTCATATTCAATCCATCAAGACTAAAATTAGGGTGGAGACGTTATTTCATACCGTGTCCAAGTCTTGTTTCCATATTGTCTTGAATTTCAGAATAATATAATTAATTTCAGAAAATCAAATTTTGATTTGAACATGACAATCCATAGTAAACTAAGATTGAAGATAAATTTTGAGAAGAGAAGGAAGGGTTTGCCTAACTTTAGGTTCTTTCATTGATTTGGAAAAATTCTTCTTGTTCCTCCTTCACCAATTTTAATCTACAACTCAAAGATGACATGTGTATAATCCAAATTAAATTCCTCATATAGAAGAATTTAACCTAGGTTTCTATTGGAAGAAAAGAAAAGACTTAAAAGGTTATGAGAAGGGGGATTTATATCTAGAGCAAGGTGGGATGATGATGAGATGGCCGGAGGGAGGGGTCGCCGGCAGCTGGCATCGGCGCAGCCGCGGACGCAGAGAGGCAGTGGCAGCAAAAAAGTAGCCATAGCAGCAACAGTAGAGTGACAGCAACTGCTAGTGAAAGAGAGGGAGAGGGTGTGAGTGAGAGATAGGTGAGTAAGGGAGAGAGAGATATGGAGAGTGAACCGAACCCCTCCTCTTCCCCTTTTTTTCTGGTTCCATTCCCATTTCCCATAAACCAAAACACCAAATTGTGGTGTTTTATGGGTGAGTCACCCATACATTCAGCCACCAAGTGACACCTTGGTAGTAGGTGAGTAGGGAATTAATGCAATTGCAATAATTCTCATAGGGATTTCATTGCAAACTTCTAAGTTAGGATAGGCTGGTCCAACCACCTAGATCAATCACAACTTAGGAAATTGACATAATTTTTTAAGGGCTAAATTGCAAAATAATAAAAAAATATAATAACAATAAATTTTAACTAAATAATATTTTTATTTTTTTAGGAATTATATTGAAAATAGGTTATGACACTCTACCCTCCTTATATAAATTTCGTCATCGAAGTTAGAAAAGAGCAAAAAAATAAATAAAAGCATACACTAGAGCTAACCTTAGTCCTTAATTAGATATGGATTACTGTCTTCGCATGTCATCCTCCATTTTTTAGGTAGATTCTCCTGGCGAGTCTTTATTCCATGATACTCAAACTAGAGATATAGTCTTATTCTTGAGAATTTTCTGCCTTTGATCCAAAGTTCCTACGGGATTATGTTCTATACATAAAGTATGTGGCACTATGCTTTCAAAATGGTCTAATATATATACTAGATCTGACACATATCTTTGGAGTTTGAGATATATGAAAAATACCGTGCACTCCTAGTAATGGTGGAAGAAAATTAATTGGTACATCTCTAACTTGCTCCGAAAGTTCAAATGTACTTACGTACTTTGGATTTAGCTTTCCTTGATTCCAAATCTAAGTAATTTTCAAGTAGACAAAATATTTAAGAAGACATATTTAATTGCTTTTATCTTTTTCGGATGTGCTGATATTCTTGCTTCATTTTCAATATAACCCAGAAATAATGTGCTATTTTACTTTTTCTCAAATTTCTATACAATTTCTCATGTCTTATAAACACTATATTCCCATGTTTCTTCACATCCTTCTCTATTTTTCGTATAGCTTAATATATCATCAATGGACACAATGACAAGTTTATCCAGGTATTGATAGGATATTTTATTAGTCAAATCCATAAAGATTGCAAGTGCGTTTGTGAATCCAAATATATTGTCCATAACAAATTTCGAAGGCTATAATTAGTATATCCCTTTTCCAGCTTTCATTTGATAATATCCTAACCTCATATTTAACTTTTGAGATTGTTTTTTTTTTCCATAATTCATCAATTCTTCGTAATGGATATTCATCAACTATCCATCATAAACTTTCATCTTTCTTTATTTCATCATTTCATCAATAGATACAATTCTAGGTATTAAATCTATGTTAAGGAATCCTGGTAATTTGTCGATAACCATATCCTAATTTAATTCACAATTATTGATAATTCTTTCATATCTTAATTCTTATAATTTTAAATCTTTGTAAATCCTTCAAATCAAAATTTCATGATATCTGATAAATTCATAAAATTTTCATGCATGACAATTAAAATAACTTTCTATTGCCCACCGTCTATACTGTTAAAGTTAGAAAATATCAATCCATTTCAAGTACTATATCATAATTGTTTATATGAAATAATCAACAACCAATCCTGAAAACTTTTTCTTTAATAAACTTTCCTGTATGTCATAATCACTTATACGATATCTTTTTGCGTAGGAATTCTCAATATTTATAGAAGAGTGTTACTCTAAGACCAAATATTAGCATAAAATCAAGTATAATACCTGTCACCATGTCTCCTAACGATTAATTCTTATTGATATCCATCATATAGGCATCTCCATGCTTCTTTTTCTTGTTCTTATTATAGGTCTGATTTGCCTTCTGGACATGATACATTTAGGTGATTGTGATGCTAAAGGTGGTCTCTGTTGATGCACATGTGTTACATAGTTCTGAACTGGAGGTGCTGCATGTATCAGGGGTCTAAATCCATTTCCTGGTAACATAGGCCTTGGGTTAAATTCTTGATTGACAGATCTAAATTTCTGTGGAATAACTTGGATTCCAGACCTTCCAATAAGTTGTCGTGTACAATTTTGTGCCTGCTGTTCTGGTGATCCACACTTTAGGCAACTTTTCAAAAACCTTCGGCATATATTCTTGGTATATTTTATCTTTTCACAGTAATCACAAACAACGATCTTTTATTCTGTCCTGGTTGAAATTGTTTAGCTGAATTTTGCCATTGGTTTTTTTCTTGAGAGGATCCTGTCTTCCAGCTTCTCTTATGTCCTCCAATTTTTATATCATGTTTATCTTTTTGCATTCTTTCCTAGTCCCTTGCTGCTTCTACTACCTCAACATAGGTTCGACATTGGTATTATGCCACTCGTGCTTTCAACTTATTATTCAGTCCTTCACAAAATCAAGCTATCTTTGCTTTCTCAACAGTCACCATATATGGAGAAATATGCTTAATCTTGTAAATTCTGCAACATATTCATCTACCGATATTTTTGTTCTGTTGGTGATTGCAAAGTTACAATGGTCATATTCCAAGCAATTGCACCAACACAAATGTGGCCACTAGAGCCAATTTGGTAACATGCTAAACGACTCTTCCTAAATTGTCTATATTTATAAAATCTAGCATATTTCATTTTTATGTCTTGCTACTAGCTCCCATTGATTTCTTTTAGTTGCTTATTATATGAATCAATGTGAGATATATGATATTAGCATGCTTTGTGTATTTCTCACGTAATCACTTTTATCTAGCATGACTAGTTGCTTAACTTAAAATGATTAGTTCACACTATGTAGTTCATCAATCATTTTCTATTAGTGTGACACATTTATATATGCATGTTTTATTTTCTTAGTCCTTATTTATAAAGCATGCATATTACTATAGTCCATGGGATCTTGAGACTTTGAATTGAGTAAATATTTTTGTCTCTTCGTCTTTATATCATTGAGATAGTTACTTCTCACCGATTTGTTTTTAAATGTCATATTTAATATAATCGGTGCTTGTGAATATATGTGTTTAGCACTAGTTTCTTATTGCTTGAAAAATATATACTTATACTTTTATTTAACCTTGTGTCTGCATTATATATTCACTATTGATTCTTGTGCTTATTTTTGACAAATCTCTTGTGAATCAATTATGTTTTGCCTAATAAAGCTTATTTATACATGTTTGATTGTGTGATTACATTTCAACTTTCATTAAGGACACATGACTATATAATTAATTTCTTATATTCATATGATGTTCATGTATTTCTTATATTATTATATATTTTTGTGTAAATATTCTTATATAGGCATATGAGTTAAGCTCAAGTTTTACTTTGATTTGAAGAGTATTCTATAGTTGTATATTTAAACTTGTGCTTATATCATATTTTAGCTATTTATTCTTTTGACAAATTTGTGTATATTTCTTTGAATCAATTATCTTACTCCTTAAAGTCGTTTTCTTGATTTTATCTTCTTGACTTTTTTGTTGACAAATTTGTATACATGCTTTTATTTGATTGAATCTTCTCATGTATATATATATATATATATATATATATATATATATATATATATATATATATACATTGATGATTCCTTGATTTTGAGTTTTCAAATTGATCTATCTTTGAAATTGGATTGTTGAGAGAAAATAGTTATTATTGTCTTTCTCATGAATATATATGGATGTTTATTTAAAAATTACATGTACTTGTACTTTAACTTGTGTAATTTTCTTTTACCTTAGGTATTAGTTGATGATCTTACTTGAGTTCAATTCTTGATGATAGTTTTTATAACTCAAATGGTTAATGTGTATTTTAACTCAAGTGGTTAATGTGTGAAATATTATTCTTTTTTACTTGAGTTCAATTTCTGATGATAGTTTTTATAATAAATTTATGATTAAATTTTTTAATAATTTTTTTTTATGCACAAGTAATGCAAGGCACATTACTAGTGAGTGAAATGAAGCAGTGATCCCCTCACTTATAAATAAAAAAAATCTATATAAGGGCACATAGCCGACAAAAAAAAATCACTCTTTTTTCCTGTTCCTCCTCTTTACCCTTCCTAAAGCCCTAACCCTAATTTTTCTCGCCATGGCCAACCTTAAGAAGCGCAAGTCCGACCTGGAGGAGCCCACCCCTCTCGCCGACTCCAAGCCCCCCATCTCCTACGTCCGCAAGGACGACGACGACTCCGACTCGGACTCCGACTCCGACGTCGCCAAGATACTCGAGCCCCTCTCAAGGGAGCAGCTCGTCGCCCTCCTCCGCTCCGCCGCCGCCTCCCACCCCCCCACCCTCGCCGACATCCGCCGAGCCGCCGACGCCGACCCCTCCCGTCGCAAGATCTTCGTCCACGGCCTCGGCTGGGACACCACCGCCGACTCCCTCCGCGTCCACTTCGCCCCCTTCGGGGACATCGACGACGTCCGCGTCGTCACCGACCGGGCCACGGGGAAGTCCAAGGGCTACGGCTTCATCCTCTTCCGTCAACGGAAGTCCGCAAGAAAAGCCCTCAAGCAGCCGCAGAAGCTCATCGACAACCGCATGAGCTCCTGCCAGCTCGCCTCCCTCGGTCCCCCGACTAACCCTAACCCCAACTCCAACCCCAACCCCAACCCCAACCCTAACCCTAATCCTAACCCTGGCCACGGCCACGGCCACGGCCACGCTTCGGGTTTCGTCCAGCACGATAACTCCGCAAGGAAGATCTACGTGGCGAATGTTAGTTCCGACATGGACGGGAGGAGGCTGCTGGAGTTCTTCAGGCAGTTTGGGGAGATCGAGGAGGGCCCGCTTGGGTTCGACCGGATGACCGGGAAGCCAAAGGGGTTTGCTTTGTTCGTCTACAAGACCGTGGACGGGCTGAGGAGGGCGCTGGAGGAGCCGTCGAAGAATTTCGAAGGACATGTTCTTGTTTGCAACAAGGCGTCGGACGGCAAGGGCAGGGCCGGGCCTCCGCCGGCATTGTCGATGGGGCCGGTTTCGCGAGCGGCTGCTGCTAACAACAACATGGCCCATCATCCAGTTCCCAATGCCAATGCTGTTCAGAATATGGTAGGAGGGTTTGGGGGGATGAACTATCCTGGTCCCATGGTGATGCCGGATATGGCCGCGGCGGCTGCGATGCTCGGGCAGGGTTTCCTTGGGGGCATGCAGCAGCCGAATGCCGCTGCTATGATGGCCATGTTGACTGCGGCCAGCCAGAACCCCACAGCTTTTAACCCTGCGGTCCTCGCGTCGCTGAATCCGGCGGCGATGATGGCTGCTTTTGGCGGTGCGGCAGGGCAGCAGATGGTGCCAACGTCCGTGGTACAGTCGGCAGCAGCTGTGCCAGGGCAGACTTATGGTGGTATGGGGAATGCTGCTGCTGTTTCCGCAGGAGGGTTTAATCAGAATGTGGGGTTCCAAGGGCCACCTGGGTTTCAGGGCCCGCCGGGATATCAGAGTGCTCAGGATCAGGTGACAGGTACTGGTGGTGCTGCTGGTGCTGGTGGAGGTTATCAGGGTGGACAGATGGGGCAGGGAGGACCAATTGCCCGGCCGCCGGTTGGACAAATGGGCGGATATGGGCCGCACTAGGTATATTCTCTAATTTTTTTTTCCTTCTTTTGCTTAGTAGGGTTCTTGCCATGCCAAACTCAGCTTTCAAGCTCTGCCAAATGAGGTTTTGGCACCAAAGTTGGCTTTGCCATTATTTTAATAGCTTGGACTCAGCTTATCGATATAGTAAAAAAATATAAATTAAGCTTGAGTTTGGCTTCAATCTAACTATCTAAGTAAGCGAAGTTTGGGCCTGAATTCCAAATATATGTTGAGTTGACATATGTTGATATTCATGCTGCTGATAAAGATTCACTGCTTACATAAGCACAAAAACACAAGTGGTACTCGTTTTTTAACGTTTCTGAAATCAATGAGCACAAACAGCTAGTAAATTTGGTTTTGCTAGTTTAACCTAGTACATTTAGATAAGCTAAGTTGGCTTCAAATTGCACGTGGAATTCAAACATTTTATTTATGATTATTGTCTAAAAATTGTAAGTGTAAAAGTCAGAACTCAGAAGTAAAGCTCAATTTATTATTATTTATCTTGTTAACCGTGATATCTAATTGCAGTTGACTTGTGTCTTTCGAAATTGTGCTTGAAATTAAGTTTGTTCTAGTATGACAACTTAAATTAATCGGCTTGAATGAGCAATTATCAAGCCTAGTTAAGCTGCGCATAAGCAACTTGTCCATATTTAGAGAACTTCTGATTGAACATGTATATGGAGCAATAATCAAGCTGATAACCAAAATAACTAGGCTTGAATGTAGCTTGTTATTGGCTGATTAGTAAATGAACTCGCTAGAATGAGCAATTATCTAGCTGTATTCATGTGTTCATAAGCAACTTCCTCGTATCTGTAAACCTTGCAATGACATATGGATACAAAGTTCTACCTCATTATTTTTTAAGATACTTTTGTTTGCTGTCATTCATGTATTTTAGCTGCTGATTGGTTTCTGCTTCTGTTTTTTAGTTCCTTACCAGGATCTGGCTTTTTCTTGTGAATTCTAGAGATTGGATGGCTTTTGAATCTGTAGCAGAGCTCGTGGTGTTGGAAATGTGTTAGATCAAGACTTGTCGGAAAATGGTGTCCTTCATGATTTTCTTACCTTTTTATGGATGTAGTTGTTTTCTATGTAGTACTGTGGTTTTTGCCATGTCTTGTTAGTCTACTTCTGTACTTTGGGCAATACTTTATGTTAGTTTGTTTTATTTGCAATGGTTGTTGTTGGAGCTTTATAGGCTTTACTGCTATAGTTTTTGGTGGTATCTTAGTGAATCTTACTTTGATGTGATGATAATATGTTTATGGAAATAGTTTTCCATTTTTTATTTCTTTGACGATAGTAGGATATGTTTAACTTGAATGGTTTTTCGTTTCCTATGAACATTGGATTTTACTGTGGACATGATGCTTTTGAGCGTTAAAAAAAGTCAACAATGCAAAGAGCTACCTTCTCGAGACGAGAAATTTCTTTTTAGCTGGTTACATGAGTACTTCTAAAGTTCTAAGTTGGACGTGAATTTCTTTCCTGTAAATTTCTTTTGAACTATGGCACTTTTGGATAGCCCTTTGTTGTTGTAGGTAATGTACTAAGCTTTTTGCTTTGTTGCACGAGTAGGCATAGGGGTACGCGGCTACGGGCATTTTCAAATATGTACAGTGTAATTAACTATGTTGCACGGATACTGGAACAGATATGGGATGCGGGTAGATACACGATACGGATACATGAACCATTTTCCCGTCTGTGCAACATAGGCTTTTTGGGGTGGACCCTTGGAAAGATTTACAGAAACTTTTGCTGCAACTGCAGAACTTCTCTCTTGTCATTGTTATTTATGTTATATCAAGATTGGTGGTCTTTCAAATCTTTAATGGAGCTTTTGGTGTTTGGAATTTTGGGACTCAAAACAGTTGAGGAAGAGAGTCCTTTTTCCAAGGTTTTTGTTTTGGACTATGATTCTCTGGATAGCCATAAACAATGTATTTGGGTTTTGGGAGTTGCTCCGTGGAAGATTTAGCTGTGGAGCTTTTGTTGCATCTGCAGAACAGCCCTCTTACTATGATTTTTATGTGATATCGAGATTGGAGGTCTTTCAAATCTTTATTGGAGCTTTCGGTGTTCGGAATTTGTGCAGCTCAACAATTGATCAGAAAGACACTCATTTCCCCCAGGTTTTGTTGCCTTTACGGGCCTTTATATTTATTCAAATTTATCAGTAATGATTTTCAGTCCATTATCTGATGTATCTTCTTTTATTCTACATTGACAATGTTGTATGGATAGCCTACACATTTTTCTTTTGTGGATGTTGCTGTGGGCTTTGCGGACTCAAAATTCTTCAATTCTCTTTCTGATGATAGAATTTGTTTTGAACAATTTAATGTTCTTACTAAATGATGGAACATACTTGTCAAGAAACTGAACCTTACGTTTGTTGTTCGAAGAAGCAGCTGTTGATCTGACAGGACTCAGGACTCTGCCCACTGATTTCTTGCCTTTTATGGGCTTATAGTTGGCATCAAGTTTTATCTGTTGTGGTGTTTTGTGCCCTTTATCTTACCTTGTCTTCTTTGGTTTCCCCTTTATTGGATCTTGTTTTCTGATGGCTAAGACTTTCTTTTCTGGACGACAATGTCCTTCAGTTCATTTTGGTGAGAGCTTGTGGATATATTTATGTCTTGTCTATGAAGACCTTTTGTTCTAAATTATTTTGAAATGGTTTGGATGTCTACTTTATCATTCATAGGATTTGATGTGGTGTATTTTAAATTCATATAAACAAGAACTTTCAGTATTGTAGATCGTTGGCATGTTGAGAATCCTGAGATGTCAGAATTAGTCTAAGTACTTGGTTCAGTTCTTTGGAAAATAACTCATATTTTTTTTTTGAGTTCCCAGTGAAAGATCTAACTGTAGATGTAAATTGCACTTGTGAAACTGTTGAATAGACAATGAGCTGATCTTTTGCTATGCCAAAAAACAATAGGTTTGACCCAGAAATTTGGCTCTAGCCATTGTTTGATGCCGAGTTGCCGTCATCTTGAAGATGTAGTAGCACTGATGTGGTTTCGTTGTGGATGGGCCAAGTTCCCTCCTGACCTATATATTGTAAGTCTTCTGCATTCCATAGATATTATACATATATGTATCTAATTGAGTTTGTTTATCTGATGATTTTCCTAATCCCAAAACTTGGTCCGTCTTTCAGATTAGTCTCTTCTTCAACTTACAGTGAATAAGTTCAGTCATTTGTTCATTTCTACCTTGGGCATTTGCTGCTTCTGAATAATTTTCTAAAAGTTCACACAAACAATAGATTATAGTACACCAACAACATCACAAATTGTTGGGTTTGCTACATGAATCCTTGACATGTTGAGAATCCTGAGATGTCAGAATTAGCCTAAGTACTTGGTTCAGTTCTTTGGAATGTAACTCATGATATTTTTTTTGGAGTTCCCAGTGAAAGATCTAACTGTAGACTTAAATTGCACTTGCGAAACTGTTGAATAGACAATGAGCTGATCTTTTGCTATGACAAAAAACAATAGGTTTGACTCAGAAATTTGGCTCTAGGCATTGTTTGATGCTGAGTTGCCGCCAGCTTGAAGATGTAGTAGCACTGATGTGGTTTCGTTGTGGATTGGTCAAGTTCCCTCCTGACCTATATATTGTAAGTCTTCTGCATTCCATATATATTATACATATATCTTATTGAGTTTGTTTATCTGATGATTTTCCTAATCCCAAAACTTGGTCTTTCAGATTAGTCTCTCTTCTTCAACTTACAGTGAATAAGTTCAGTCATTTGTTCGATTCTACCTTGAGCATTTGCTGCTTCTGAATAATTTTCTAAAAGTTCACACAAACAATAATTATAGTACACAAACAAAATCACAAATTGTTGGGTTTGCTACATGAATCCTTGACCTCCATTCAAGTCTGTTATGGTCCATCTTCTCTTTCACATTAGCAAAAGCCATATCCTTTTACACAGTCTTGACCCAAGTACCCTTAGGTCTATCCCTAGACCCAACTACTTCTTAGTAGTCTATTGCTTCCAACTGGGGTATTGTCGATACCGTTGATTCCAATACTTATAGGAAGGGTCGGATTCCGATATCGATACTGCGGACCTTGGTAAAGAGTCAAACTTGATGATATTATGACACTTAGAAAACTATTACTCCCCAAAATTTGTTTATTTGCGGTTCTTTTAACTTCTCTAGGGCAAGAAAAGCTAAATGTGTTGTAGCGACCGGGGTTCCAAAGCTTATATGTATATTTGTAAGAAGCATGTATGAGTAGACGTAGACTTGGCGAAGGGCTCAAACGTAGGTAAATTATCAATAACTTCAAGCTGAAGAGTAATGGTGATGAAAATAATTGACATATTAGTGTTATATCTGCCACCGAACAAGCAGAGTTATATCAAACTACCAAATCGGCTTAGAATATGAAGTGGGGTAGAGAGCCTTTTCCAAGCAAAAGCAAAATTGTATATGTAATTGTCTAGGACTACTTTTTGCAAATATATTTACCACTAGATAATTGTTTTATGTAAGCATAGCGGATGACATTATTTACAAGTGTTATTCTCTTATTAAGTATTAACTGGGTTGTTGTGACAACTAAATTTTTGATACACTCATTCCTAAGTTTGTCGCTTTGGATGGTTGTTAATTTCTGCAGTAACTCAGCCATTGCAAACAAAGTGGGACGTATAGTCCTCCAAGCCAAGAGTTTAGAATGATTCTTTCAGAAGTAATTGGATAGTGTTGTGTGACCCAGTTATGTATGTTGATTTCAAATATGTTGTGAACAGTTCAAGGTTTATATGTGAAACCTATCACATAACTACACTTGTTCTTGTTTCTTGACAAAACTATTGAAACTGGAATGTTAAGTTCTTTTTGAATGACAGGCCATCTCATGTCGGTTCATGAATCCAGTTCATTTCACGCATGGCTTTCTCGGATGTATGAAACCTATGGGTACAATGTCTAAAACTTGGAGTGCAAAGTGTCTTGATCCCTGTATGGAGTATGCTTGCAGTGGTCTTCTGCTTCACTGTACTAGGTAAGATAACTAAAGGAACTTGCTGCTCTCAGAAGTTGGGAGCTGTGGACATTTCATTGGAGAAGTGCAGAGTCCTACACTGCTTAAGCTATTACTGAATTGGATATCCTCCTTATCTTCATTCAGATTATTAACAAGGAAAGATCCACAGCTCCTGCGGTTTTGAACTTGGAGATCTTATGCACTATTTGCGGCCATTCTGCATAGATACAGTTGCTGCTTTATGATTATTCTCAGGTGAAAATAATGTTTTTGTTTGGTGTCTTGTGATTGCTGTAAGGCTTGTGATTAATGCCAACAATGGTGGTCAAGACTCTCTCTGTCTCCTTGGGTTACGTTTTTGTACGAGGAGAGAATAATGCCAAGAACTGTATATATTTAGGGGGTGTGTGTTTGGAATGAGGAGTTTTTTTATATCTGGATAAATTTTAGGTTGTGAAAACTATTCTGGTTTAGCTTATAAAAAATATTGTTGGGAATTGCAAATATCTGGATAAACAATTTGTTCACAAAACATGGGAACTTGTACCTTCAGAATAGGTGGGATTTTTTTTTTGTCTTGGAATTTTTTTTGGCGTTTATTTTTTTGTTTCTACACTTTTTTTATTTTTGTTTCTTTCTTTTTCATGTTTGGTCTCTTTCTATACCCTGATGAATTCTGTCCCCTTTTATAGACAGTAATATGCTTTTTTCTTCTTCAACAAACAACTTGATTTTATTTATTAAGCAAAAAAAAAGTGGAGGTAGAAGTCTAGACCGCCAAAGAGAAATAATAAAATGATGAAGCATCACAAGAAAAAAAAAATCCATTAAAAAAACAATACGTCCAAGAACTAAACTATAATTTTTTTAATCTCAACGTACACATGGTCCATCTTCAATCTTTGTATGAGCCATCTTCAATCTTTGTATGAATTTTATCTTCAAAAAAACTTGATGTTCGTAAAACATGCCTTTATTGACTTTGAAGTTCAAACACCTTGTTTCTAAGTTGAAGATCAAGGCTTCAAAAATTTTGTAAGTAAAAAAAATCTTTCTATAATTTCCATATGTAGCCTTCAGTAATATGACATTTAATTAACAAGAAATTATTTAGTGGGACGGACTACATGGAAGTGGTGAGTTTTGAGTTTCGTCCAATAATGTCATGATACACTATGTTTTGTCTCCCCCTCCCCCTCTAATTTAGCTTTATTGGTGTGTCATGAAACAATTGGATAAGGCTCAAGGTTCACAATTGTCACGTGATTAGCCCGCTGAATAATTTATCCTAACTAAGGACCATATCTAATGACTCCTTTAAACAATTAGATAAGGAAATATGTTAAGCAATAAACAATCATTTACTAGCATTGTTTGCAATTGTGAAACAAACATCCTGGTGCATATCATGAGCATGGTTTAACAAACATTTACAAGTATTGTCTACCAAAAACTTATTATTTATTTTCAGACATCTCATGTTTTTTATATTCACAGTAGACCATCGATAATTTAATACCGATAAATTAATAAGCTCGGTTAAATAATATTTTTGGTCGATTTTGACTTCGGAATAATGTGCTAAATTTATAAGATCGCAAATTATAAAAGAAGATCCATATAGGTCCAACTTAATATATAGATACATTTTTTGATATACATAGTGCATGCATTCATAAAATATGACTCAAATCATTGTTTTTGAGGGCTACATGGAGTACTTTGTTTTACTTGAACGGTGCTTTATGTTGGTGGTTTTTACTTTGCTTTGAGAGTTTTAGTCCCATATTGAAAAATCACTAATGTGTATATCTCAATATATAGCTTGGCTTAGTATTGGTATATGCACATGAGATGGTGGTCCATGTGGGTTGACTTTCCTAGAGGGATTAAGTGTGAACCCCTTTATGATAATATTTATTTTGTCACTACCTTTGGGATATTTTTCTTAGGAGATAAGCCTCGCAGGGTCTTAGCGACTCGGACTCGGGTTTAAGGGCGCAAAGTTGCGCTTTGTTGGCTCGCTTTGCACTTAGCACGTCAGCATCGTCGCATGGCACGCTTTGCGTCCAGGAACTCATGCGGCCTGGTGCCCATGCGGCCATGGCTATGCGGCCATGTCGATATGCGGCAAGGTGTTGAGTATGTTGTTGAGGGGACCAAGTCTGCTGTTGGTGGCGCATGCGACACGGGGGTGTCTGTGCACATCGGCTGCTGCTTTCGGCGGTTGGCGACGTTTGGTGGCGCTATTCTGTGCAACGTGACCGGCGGCGGCGACGTATGAGGCTACGGCTACGCATGCGACTTGGTGTCTGGTTGGATGGCGCATATGCGCTATGAGCTTTCTCATGCCGCATATGTATTAATTTTCTCTATATATAGAGGAGCTTCTCTTTCATTTGAGTTGTTGGAAAAATCGAGAGCACCAGTGCATGTGGAGCCCAAAGAGCTCTCCTCTTTAATAGTGATTTCCGAGTGATCCGAAGGTGACTTAGAGTGTTCCAGAAGTTCTCGTGTGAACTTGCTGGATCCTGGGGGCAGATCATCGTGTAGGACGAATCTTGCCTTGAGCACCGGTGGTTTTGATCACCCCAGCAAGGAGTTCCTTTCTTTGTATTTCTTTTCTTGTTTCCGTAATTTCTTGTTGTAGCACCTGCGAACGTAAAGAGAAGAACATTTTTTCCTTTGTTGTTGTATTTTTATTTTTTTGTTCAGTAACTTTATAACCTGTTCCTGGTGTTGTGCTTCTTGGGAGTTTCGTATCACTGTAGATGAACTCTTGTGTGAATCTTAGTGCACCAACTTCTTTTCTGGAGATAGTAGAGACGAACTCTTGTGTGAGTCTCTACTTTGTGGACCATTTCTTCTCTTATCCTACTTCGAGACTAACAATCTCAAGGCAAGATCCGAGTTAGAATGGACAACCGCTCAAACCTTCTCGATACTAGCTTTCACAAGCTTGAGAAGTTTGATGGCTAATACTACAACATTTGGAAGAGGAAGATCTCCTTGAATCTTCAATTTGTCAATGTTGCTTATGTGTTGGTTGATCCTGAACCTACCATTCCCGAAGATGGAGTAGAGGTTGCAGTTGGCATGGCGCAGGACACGTCACTCCAGGTGAAAGAAAGATAACGACATCTACAGGTTGTTGATCCTAAATGCTGTGGATGACTCGATGGCAGAGTCCTATAGCAAGAAGGAGAATCTAAGAGATGTCTAGAAATCTCTTGAAAAGTAATACAAAACTGACAAAAAAATGTCTAAAATATATCTCGTCGAGAAGTTCTTCACTCTGAAAGAAGAAGAAGGACTTCAACCAGCAGAAGGTAAAGTCGGCTCAATTCAAGCCAAAGTCGAAGGCTGATGTGACATGCTACAATTGTGGCAAGAATGGTCACTACAAGAGCGACTGCAGGTCAAAGCCTAAACCAAAAGAGTAAGGTAAGCTTAATTATGTTGCTATGTTTGCACATGTTGAGTCACATGGCGTGGACACCGGTGCATCTTGACACATATGCTCTAAGAAGGAGTTGTTCACCAAGTATGAGCCAACCTATGAGAAGGTCTCAATGGCGGACAAGTCACAAGCTGATGTTCAGGGGACTGGTACAGTAGTGCTGAAGCTGACTTCGGGAAAGTCAGTTACTCTGAAAAACGTGAAGCACGTACCAATGATTATCAAAAATCTGGTCTCTGGGAGTCTGTTGTTCAAATCGGACTTAAGGATGGATATCAATGCCGGTCAGATGGTGATGTCCTAAAAGAAAACATACTTGGGAAAAACTTTCTGTACCGAAGGGATATTTAAATTGCAGCTTGTAACTCTTTCTATTTGTATCAATGCAGTCTATACTTCTGGTTATTCTCTTGAGTTGTGACATAATAGACTAGGACATGTACATTGTTAACGCATTAACAAGATGTCTAGTCTAGGACTTATCTCCAAATGTGGAGGTAAGGAGGTAAAGAAATGTAAAGTCTATGCGCAGACGAAGATCGTCAGGAAGCCGTACAGAAGGGTAAACCAAAGTACTGTCACGACCCGCACCCGATGTAGGGACACGAGTACGTGGGTACGTACGTCCAGCCTACGCTGCAGCATCGGCAGCAGGATGCTGTTTAGGTCAACAATACTATCTAAACATCTCACACAGTATATATAATTGTACTTGTCAATAATTTTTCAACTCCAATTGGAGGACAATATAATGGTATCATTATAATCAATACTCAATCACAATATAAAACTAAAGGAAGATAAATGCACGATATGGAATAGAAGAAAGAGTCACAAATCATAATACAATACATCCAAGACTAATAGTATAGCTACAACACAAATCTCAAATAATATATACACATGCCAATGTCTAAACTGAAATATATACGATATACTAATGGAAACCTAAGTCGCCTCGGTAGCTGGCCCTAAACCCTCAGTCGGATCGCCATCTTATGGCCCGTAAAAGGTGGAACACATCTCCTCTAACCAATCATCTAAAAAATATATCCAGTCAGGATTGGAGCAAAGTACAATCCAATAACAGTTCCAATTAATTGATAATGACTATAAACAGAAATATAGAATGTAATACAAGACGAGAAACAATAAATAATATCATACTATGGTAGAAGAGACAGATAAAATAGAGCAATATGGTATAAACTGATCACAATAAATTAGAATAAAGGCAATAAAATAGAATATGGTGAAGAACTGTAACTACACTAAGTGTTTAAAATACTAGTTAGGTATGTGATCGGCTTGGGTTGAACATAGTCTACTTAAACGTTGGATAAACATTGTCTAACTTAAACATTGAACATTGATCATTGTCTAGGCTTTGATTACATACCTCGCTAGCACTTCCCCTTTACCCGACTAGTACAATAGATCTAACCATGACATATTACAATGCAAGATACTCAATGAACATTGTCTAACATTAAACATTGTCTAGTGTTAAATATTGTCTAAACCATACAAGAACACGAGAAACAATAAAACAATAAATAATATCTTATGACTTAAGATCCATGTGTATACTAATATGTGTACCAACGTGTCAGAAATCAAGTAATACATTTCTAAATACTTGCATTATAGTAATTATCAAATAATAAAAACTATCAGAGAATGTACTCGCCTCTGGTCCTGAGCAAAAGATATAACTCAGTGTCCGAGCTGGTGTCTCACAACCCTATATATGAATATCATGTCAATGGTATGTAAAGAATGATAATTGAGCTATAAATGCACTAAATATGATGTTCTAGGTCGAGACTAGGTCGGACTAAGTCAACTAGGTGTTATCTAGATTTCTATTTCAAAACTATCTTCTAGGGTGGTTATCAAAGTAAACTAGTTATTAACTATGAGGTATATCTATCTTAACAATACTTAATATCTATACTTATATTACCTTAATCCTATAACACTTACCTTAAGATTAGTATCTTAATACTAAACTCAAGGTACTAGACCAATGCTTCACATGATACTAATTATCTCCTCATCTAATCTGGTAAGTTAATTTACACTGATACAGTCTAACACTCTACACAGACCTGAAACCTTTCACCCAATCTACCATACCTTACCCCTACTCTAGTATTCTAGTATCTTGATATCACTACCTGCATCACTTGAAATCTACTAACCTACACATAGCTGATTTAACTATATACCACTTCAATCCCCATGGATACTCATGAATACCTATATTTGAAATATTCCATCACATAGATACAAACACACTTACTGATCATATGGATACACTCTAAAACTGTCCACATACAAACCTATGCACTTGACACTAGCCTCTGGACACTACATTTGGTACTTTCAGTTCCTTGCATCCACACAAGTACCTCTTTCTCACTCACCAATACTCTGCAGTTGCTGCTTCTAGCTATATCAGCATTTGCTGCTGCTGATGCACCTCTACTCGACTGCCCCTACTGCCTAAGCCTCTCTGTTCATTGTAGTGCATTAAATAATTGTGCACACTATGGTTCATGATACCCCCAACTCTCCCTCACCTTACTGCTCTACATGACCCTTAACTATACAACTTCCTGTAATTGATCTCCCTCACCCTGGAACACATGCATTGTTATTAGCCCCCAGGTCTGAAATCCACCCCCTTTATACCCTACACTCAGATGTTAACACCTTCACTCATACATTCATAGGTATACACCTACTGACACTCGAGTATCAACCCAACTCACTTGTGCATTCCTTGCACACTGCCTGTGTAGTGACCCTCCTGCATTGCTCACTTAGATTTGCACACACACACACACACACACACACACACAAGTGCTCTTTAACTACCAAATAGCAGCAAGTCTTCCCATTTTTCCTAACTGTTGATCACCTGTACCAAAGCATCCTACTCACCTACCCGACACTTTAATCACTTAGATGTCTGATACATGCACACTCCTCACACAGGCTTAACCCGTGCCCTCATTGCAACCTGGGAATACCTCTTCTCTGCACATGTTTGACCTCTCACATTCAGTTGCTCAACAACCCTTAACAATTGCAGTGCTACCCATTTGTACAATGCTGTTGTTCTAGCAACACATCATGAACAACAAATTCATTCTCCCTGTTGTGCCTAGATGACATTGCACTCCTCTTGTGCAGACCAGTTTGCATCCTGACCTAGTAACCAGTTTCCAACACAGAAATGCAGACCACTACTCTTCAAGCCAGCTACTCGAGCTCCCAGCTACACACTGACTGGAATTACCAACTGTTGGCCTGCACAAGAGTGCTTCTCTACCACTCTACTTGAGTGATACTCCCAAACACACACACACACACACACACACAACTGTCACATTGATACACACCTCGACTTCTCCTCTCACACAACACAAACTCCCCAATTACATATCATCACTATATAGATATATACACATAATTATGTCATATACCTATATACATATAACACAAACACACACTAGCATTAAATCAATCATTTGACATGTTATAAATACGATACTCTATGATACGCACCCAATGAAAACATCAAAACCCCCAAATCTCCATATTACCCATTCTCTCATATCAATAACATATAATAATAACAACTATTATAACTAGTTATAATAGGAATTGAAGATAATTAACATAAATCACCCAAAATAAATTCCGTATCATACTATATCACAAAATACCATGATACGCTCTACTCGTATTCAATTGTGGACACGTATCTAGTCTCCCAACCCCGATCTAAGTCTAATTAGATCTAATTGGTCTCATGATCTCTCCCAAAATGGACATAAATTACCATGTAAAATTTATAATAAAGGTCCAATGAGCCTAGTTCTTGTTCCTATGGGTAGCCCTAAGCCAATGAAGGATTCCTAATGGTTAAATGCATGAATTAGAGCCTAAATTATAAAGGAGATTCAAAATTTACCTATTGGGAGATTGATTCCTAATAAAATGCTCAATGGACATAATCTCCTTGTCAATTCCTCCTCCTACAAGTGCTCCTTGCAATCCAAGCTCCAATGCTTCTTAGATGATGAAATTGAAAGAGAATATGAGTGGATTAGGATAAATTTTGTAGAGGGATGAATGAATTGGAAAAAAACACAATTGGGGATCTATAATTGGAATAAAAATAAAGAAGAGAGAGAGAGAGAGAGAGAGAGAACCCCCTCCTATAGGTAGCCAACCCCTTGCCCCTCTCCCAAGCAACCATGCAAAGTCCAAAATGCCCCCACTAGTTGTCATGTAGGTAAATAATTAGGTGGACTATATTAGAAAGCTTCTAAACTAATAAAAATTAATCTAACTCTCCAAATTAACTAAAAGAATGAGTCTAATTGGGCCTAGTCCAATATTGGGCTCTACATGTCATGTCAAGTCTAGTTGGGTTCATTTAGGTTCACTTACAACTAATCTAACTAATTTTTTAAGTTATCATGTCAAGTTGGTTTGGTCCACTAGAGTCCTGTCTAATCTAAATAGTCCAACTTATAAACTAATAATAATAATAGTCACAATATAACATGCACATATTAATAAATTATAATCACAATATTTATAATAATACAAAATGACAAAAAATATTTCTATTCTAGAAATGTGGTAGTTACAAGTACATATCTTCTAGAGTTGGTAGACTGAGATATCTGTGACTTCAAACAATTCTCCATGAAGGCCGAAAAAGTATTTTATTACTTTAATCGATGATTTCTCGAAGTGCGTGTTCGTATATCTTCTCAAGTCTAAAGATGAAACATTCGAGAACTTCAAAAACTTCAAGGCTGAAGCCGAACGTCAAACCGGTCAACAACTCAAAAGACTCAGAAGCGATCGTGGGAAAGAGTATCGTTCCTTGGAATTCATATCATTCTGCAAAGAACATGGAATTATCAACGAAATGATCGCTCCGTATTCTCCCCAATGCTATAGGAATGCTGAATAGATTCACGATAATCCAGGTGTTGAACAATGGAAAGCTATGAAGAGGGTGATAAGATACCTCAAGAAGACTCAGAAGTTTGCACTATACTACAACGGAGATCCAACAGTAGTAGAAGGCTTCAGTTATGCTAGCTGGTGCTCAGAAGAAGAGAGCGAGAGATCCACATGAGGATATATTTTCTCAATGGGTGGATATATCATATTGTGAAAGTCGAAGAAGCAGACAATGCTCTCTCGCTCATCAATAGAGTCTGAGTTCTATGCACTTGCAGCAGCAGCAGATGAAGCAGAATGGTTTCAGAAGCTTATGTAAGATCTTCCAATGGTTTGTGCATAAATTCTGGATGTACCGATATACTGTGACAACCAGGCAGCAACAACAATATCATCTAACGATCGCTTCAATGACAAGAAAAGGACTGTACGGCTTCTACACAGATCACTGAACAATCTCATCAAGGCTGGTGTCATTGAAGTGGTGGATGTTTGAAATCAGGAGAATCTGGCGAATCCGTTCACTAAAGGCCTCAAGCACCAGCTAGTCGAAGACACATCATGTAATATGGGATTGAAGGACCTCTGATATTGTGTCTTTGTAATCCTACTATTAAGTTTTATGCTATTAGTTCAAAGAAAAATCTACTAGGCTTCTAGCTTTTGGTTCAAGGGAGGACCACTGACTAGAAAAATATCTGGCACAGTGGGTAGTCCCTTGGGACAGTATGAGATACATACCCGGAACCACTGTAGTCTACTATTTGTTCTTTATAGAATAATTCCTGTGTAAGGATGGCTTCGACGTCTTAATGAGTTCTCGGGCAGAGTGAAATATCCGGCATGCGTTATAGGAAGCACGTGTAGTTCAGCACTACGAATGACTTGTATCCCATGCTACAGTGGTATGATACTACGATAAGGTAAAAGACGTAAAGCCTCGACTGCGAGCCATGTCACAATGACAGTAGTACCAAAAATAGGCCGGTAGCCTAATGCTAAATAGATAGAGAGCTGTAGCACATCACTACTAAGAGGCCGGTGACCTCATGCTACAGTGGGTGACAAAATATGAGGTAGTTAACCTTGGCTTTGAGCCATGTCACAGCGGCGTAGCACCACACGGAAGCGCAATGCTTCATGCTGGGATGTAGTACAATACTACTAAGAGGATAGTGACCTCATTCTACTATGGGTGACACCACAAGGGGTAGTTAACCTCGGCTGCGAGCCATGTCACAACGGCGTAGCACCACACGGAAGCGTAAGACTTCATGCTGAAAAATATTAAACTCTTTTAAAAGAAACTCACCTAAGTGTATGGACAGAGATATAGGCCGTCTCTTGAGGGTAAACTTGTAGACACCCAAAATACATACACCAAAATTAGGTCAGCACATGGCCTTTAATGTGCGATCGGAGGCACAACTGATGTCATTATGCGAGTAGGAAAAACAACAGCTATGGTTTAGAATTTAAGACGTAGTCCATTCTAGTATCGTACTATTGTTTGACCCACGCGGGAAGATTCAAGTCGTGAACGACATCTATCCTAATGTATGATGGACAATCACTGTGAGGAACGCTCGACCATATATTGTGATATATGTGGGAGATTGTTGGTATTTTTTACTTTGCTTTGGGAGTTTTTGTCCCATATTAAAAAACTACCAATATATATATCTCAAAATATAGCTTGGCTTAGTATTGGTATATGCACATGGGGTAGTAGCCTATGTGGATTGACTTTCCTAGAGGGATTAAGTATGAACCCCTTTATGGCAATCTTTATTTTGTCACCACCTTTGGGATATTTCCCTTAGTAGCTAAGCCCGACAAGGGCTTAGCTACTCGGACTCGGACTCGGACTCGGGCTCAAGGGCGCAAAGTGGCACTTTGTTGGCGCACTTTGCACTTAGCACGTCAGTATCGTCGTATGACACTCATGTTCTCTTTTTATGCGCGAGTTGCTTGCTCGGTCGTATTCTCGGTCTTTTTGCATCAAATCGTCATGCGTCCAGGAGCGCATGCGGCCTGGTGTCCAAGCGTCCAGGTGCCCATGCGGCCAGGAGCCCAAGAGGCCAGGAGCGCATGCAGCCAGGTGCCCATGCGGCCAGGAGTGCATGTAGCCTAGTGCCATGCGGCCAGTGCTCATGCGGCCATGGCCATGCGGCTAGGTCGATATGCGGTAAGGTATTGTGTCTGTTGTGGAGGAGACCAGGTCTGCTGTTGGCAGCGCATGCGGCACGGGGGTGTCTGTGCACAATGACTACTGCTTTCGGCGCTTGGCGGCATTTGGCGGTGCTACTCTGTGCATCATGACCGACGACGGCGGCGACGCATGCAAATACGGTGACGCATGCGACTTGGTATATGGTCGGATGGCGCTTATGGGGCACGAGCTTTCTCATGCCGTATATGTGCTGATTTCCTCAATATATAGAGGAGCTTCTCTTTCATTTGAGTTGTTAGAAAAATTGAGAGCACCAGTGCATGTGCGGACCAGAGATCTCCCCTCTTCAATAGTAATTTTCGAGTGATCCAAAGTTGACTTAGAGAGTTCCAGAAGTTCTTGTGTGAACTTGCTGGATCCTGGGAGCATATCGTCGTGTAGGACGAATCTTGCCTTGAGCACCGGTGGTTTTGATCACCCCAACAATGGGTTCCTTTCTTTGTATTTCTCTTCTTATTCCCGTTCTTTCTCTTTGTAGCGTCTGCGAACGAAAAGAGAAGAACGTTTTTCCTTTGTTGTTGTATTTTTATTTTCTTGTTCAGTCAGTTGTAACCTGTTCCTGGTGCTGTACTTCTTGGGGGTTGCATGTCACTGTAGAGAAACTCTTGTGTGAATCTCCATGTACAAACTTCTCTTTCGGAGATAGTAGAGATGAATTACTGTGTGAGTCTCTACTTTGTGGACCGTTTCTTCTCTGATCCTATTTTTGGACTAACACTTTACACATTTTGGCTGTCGTTGTTGATTTCTTTTAACCTTTGAGATGCTAAGTCATTATTGTATGTATGATTTGTTGTATTGCTATGGATTTTGTTCCTTTATATAGAGTTTTTGCTTGGTCAAATGTTAATAAAATGGAATAATGTAGTAGACCGAACAATGTATAATCTATTTTTGAGAAAAATAAGTAGATTTGTGAATTTTACTTAGTTATCAAATACATAAAAATTTTAGTTCGTAAAATAAGAAAGCATGCAGAGTTTTTGCTTAGTTAACTTTTCATAAAGTTGAATAATATATTAAATTGAACAATATACAATCTATTTTTTCCCGAAAGTAAGTAGTTTATCAATTTTACTTGGTTAAAAAAGCATATAGAATTGTTAGTTCATAAAAAGAGAAACTAAATACTATGTACTACATATATAAAAAAAGGAATACCTTGATAAATTAATAAGTTATTAATTAATTGATAAAATAATAAGTTATTAATTAATTAATTAATGAATTAATTGATAAATTAATAAATTACTAATTAATTGATTATTTAATATTTGTTAAATTAATAGATTTTTATTGGTATTATTCATTTATAAAGGTCTAAATGTACTTGTTTTTGCAAAGCATAGTTTAATTAAGGGAATTTCTGAGTTTAGTCCCACTTAATAATATAATTTTAGACTTACATCACACAATTTTTTGTTTATTAGACTTACATCTCACTTTTTGTCATAAAATATATTTGACGACAGTTTTTTGTGACAAAAGACATATTTTTTCGTGACAAAAAGTAGGATTTAACTCTAATAAACAAAAAAGTGTGGGATGTATATCTAAAATCATATTATTAAGTGGGACTAAACTCAAAAATTTCCTTTAATTAACTTTAGTTATTGCAAGACTGTCATAAAAATGACCAAACATTATTCTAGTTGAGCTTTGGAGAGTTCTAGATTATAAGTGTATATGTTTTCTCCATGATTTGGATTTCTCTTTCTATACCAAATGTTTTTAATCATTCAGTGAACTGTCCACTCTTTAGTGATCTTGGAGAGCATCATAACCATATGAATTTCTAAAAGTCAAAATACTAACAATTTGATGGCGTATAAAGAAGTAATCTCGTCTCTAACAAGATGAGTGGACATAAAGCCTAAATTTTACTTTGTCCATAATAGGCCCTCTTCGACTCTAAAAAAACTCGGTTTGGTTTGCAGTTGATGCTCTTTTTCAAAATGGCATGCTTTACAAATAATATTTTCAATATTTGTTTTGTTAAAAATTATTTGTAAATGGCTTGAATATTTTGATGTCCCATCTTGGTCTAGGACCTTGCACTCTTGTAATGGTCACCCCTGCATGTTCACCCCTTCCCATCCCGAACAAATCTAGCAACTACGGTTGAACCTAACCCTTATGCCTAACCCCACCAATCTCCACACATATCCATTCCTTAACCTTTGTTGTTAGGGTTTATTGGGTTTGGTAATTAGCGACCTGCTTCCATCATTCAATAAGCAAATTTCAAGTGTGTATTTTAATATTTGAACTATCATTTATTGACTTATACACATGAGGTGAGTTAGCTCAAGTAGTTGCTATGGTAGTTTTTTTATACTAGTGTGTAAGGTTCAAATTTTACAATAAAATTTATTTTTTATCACCAATTATTGGAAGAATTTTCTTTGAAAAGGGGTCTAGCTCGGACTCAAATGTGGACGAAGGGTGCAAGAAACTTGCTTGGATAGTAACCTTGTTTGGTCTTGTTTGTGTGAATCTCGTATGTGATGGATGATATGTGCTTCAATGCTAGCTGGTGGATTGATAGCAAGGATAGCCTTGATAGCCTAGTTGAGTTGGTCATCATCTTTCCTTCTAGATGATCAAGCAAGTACAAGCACTTAAACCAATCTAGTTACAACTTTTTATATATTTCCATGTTATTTCATGATTAACCATGCTACCATGTTACTATGTATCACATGCATGTTCACACATGAGAGTGAGTTTCTCGTATCATTATCTTTTCATGTTCTTATGTGCTATCATGATAGTGCATTTCATGTATCTCATATTTCTTGTGTTTATCATGACCATATAGTAAGCACGTGTATAAGGGACACATTTACTTGTCATTCGGATATTTAACATGTTGCAGTCTTATGTTATTATGTGAGGTCAGAGATAATTTTCTAGTTCTAAGAAATTCCAAGTCAGTCCACATGCAAGTAATGGTTCCTAAAACTCACATTATCGCACACTGGCGAGTATATATTGTCACGCCCCAGTCCCAAAATATATAGGACTAGGAATACGCAACATGCCAGCCGTATGTATACGATAACTCCAATATGTTAGAAGATCATAACACATACGTACGCTGTACATGAATGTCAAATCCATAAGTGGTAATATACTGTCACACAAGTCACACGCAATCTATATCTCATCCACATCATAAATAAAGAAAATAGGAAATAAATAACTGAATCTCAAGTATGAAGTATCAAAGAATGATAGTCGGGTGAAAACAAATCCACTGCCAATCGACTATACTAAAAACTACTAAATGAGAGAAGAGATCAAGCTCTAATATAAGATAAATGTCAATAAAGGAAATAGCAACTAGAATATCCATCAACTGCGATGACTCAGGGGTACTCTGAAGGTAAGACCTCCTCAGTCTGGTATGAAGCGTCAGGTCCGAGTCCGTACTCCTATGGATAGTCCTGTACGTCTATATTTGGAAAGGGACCAGGTCCTCAGAGGAACGTAACAAGATACATAGAAGCATGCCAATAAAGTACTAAAAATAAACATCCAATGGGTCGCCTAACCGTCTATGTGAATGCACTTTGAGAACAACTTTCCAACACGTAGGCTATTTGGCCAAAATAGGATTAACATGATTCTCTCGGAGAATCAGGGGCCTACAAAGCATGACTTCTTTTGAACGCCAGAGGCCGCCTGATAATAATAATATAGGGGTAATCATGACCGCGCATCTCCGACGGAGCGTACGGGTTACACAAGAAAAGTACAAAGGAGCCCAAATGCCTTACTCGTTGTCCTCCCCACCCCATGCTCTAAGCATGTCATATATATGACATGATGAGACCTCTAATAACTACTAAGGCTTCTAATTATGCAAATTCTATCAGCAGTTATCTCTATCCGTCGTACGTCCCATACGTACCAGTGGCCAGCCGAATATGCAAGTCCGTGTCCTACATGAGACTCACACTCGTGTAACAACTGTGTCATGGCCAATGAAACATAAGAATGCCTCATGATAATGGTGTGGTCTATAAAGCTAGGTCAACAAGCATAGTATATAATAAAATAAGGTACGACACCACCGTTGTTGCACCCAAGTTATTCTTGGACGCGCAGTTTATATAGCAGTTAAAATATATGAACTAAATAACAGAAATAAAATGCATGCACCATATGGAATATAAATCACAGTATAATGGCTAGATATACTTGCCTAGCAAGCAATCTGCGTAGTGTAAGCGTCCAGACGTCAAGCACACAGGATCAGAAATTAGGGCCCCCGAATAAACGTCTCCGGATGCTGAAATAAATATCACCAACATTTCTGGAATAAGCGTGATAGCTTGAAAATACTAACCTTTTGTCCAATTTGAACACAGGGGCAAAATGGTAATTTTGGATCAAATCGGGTCAACATGTGGGCCACTTTGAACCGAAATGCGTGCCAGAGGTAAATATCTCTAAATAGAATAAATTATAGGTCAAATAAATTCTAAACTTCAATACGACCTCAACGGTACATCCAATTTTGGATTCCGGTGAGTCGAACACAATTTTAACCTTAAAGTCAACCGTGGGACCCACAATTAGGCGGCTTGGTCAATTATCTCGGAATCGTATGAAACTTGGGTCATAGGACCAGCGTGATACCATGAATCCAATGACATAGGTTTCATCGCATTCCGACGAGCGTACACAAAATGGCAGGGTATTTTGCAAAAGTTGCGATACAGGGACTTTTTACGGATACAGGTTGATTCCGACGCGCACAACGTCCAAATCAGTTTTTGCGAAAGTCCACACGTCAGGACATACCATTCGTGCTTTTTGGTGTAATTGGTACATGATGGGACGGTCCCGTTTGGCGGAATGCGCTCCATATCACAAATTCTAATATTTTAAAAACAATTTTTCTCAGATTTTAACCTAATTTATCTCTGGTCTTAACACAAAATAAAATAAACTAATTAACAGGAAATGATCTTGGTTATATAGACTTCACATACAAAAAAGTAGATTTTAATTTGGAGGTCTGTGGTGGAAGATATCAGTCTCTAAACATAGGTCATTGAAACAGTTCATAACAGTTTAAAATATATGGTTTTTTCTTAACTTGGCTTCGATTTCTACCTAATGTCTAACGCTGTTCGATGAAAACTAATTAACAGGATTTAGAGAGGGATAGGTTGTGATCATACCGGTGAAGACAGATTAGAAATTGGTCGAGAGACGAGACAGGAAATGACGCATGAATTAGAGGTCATTGCTGTCCGTATCTGCTGCGGTTGCTGTCGCGATCGCGCGGTGACGCTGGCGTGGCCGGCCGGTGGCTCTCCGATGGCTACGCGGTGGGGGCAAAAGTTGGAGGTCGGCGCGTTGAGCAGTAGATGACAGCGGCTAGGGTTTAGGGTTTATAATATAGGAGTATATATATAGGTGGAGGCGGGTGAGATGGGAAGGGGGTCGCTCGCGGGATTGGGCCGCTGGCGGTGCTGCTCGCGGGGTTGGGGTGAGTTAGCTTAGGCTTAGGGCTTAGGCTGATGAGTTAGGCTTAGGGCTTAATTAGATTTAAGGATTTAGTTAAAAGGTTTTCTTTTACTAATTTCTTTTAGTTCTCTATTAGTACTAATTATTTATATATATATATCAAGTATAAAAATTTAGAAAAATTATTTGTTCAAAAAATAAATTCTAAAGACTATCATCCTTCTACAAGGTTTCCTAAAATAAAATAAAATAAAATAATAGTTTTTGTTCAAAATTCTAAATGAGTATTATCTAGGTAATTAAATCAATAAATTTTATTTTCTAATTAACTAAGAAATAATATAATTAATTTCAATGATTAATTAAATAAATATAATATTTTAAAATTAGGGGTTTTATATTCTACCTAACTTATAAAAATTTTGTCCTCGAAATTAGAACTAAGCCATGATTAGGAAATCAAGGATGGTATATGGTAGAAATGAACAAAGTAAATTCATACCTTGATCTACGAACAGATACAAAAAATATTTGCGCATGTCATCCTTGCGCTCCCACATGGATTCTTCTGGCGCGCAATACCTCCATGCCACACGGACCAAGGAAATAGACTGGTTCCTCAACACTTTCTCTCGACGATCAAGGATCCCCACGGGTTGATCTTGGTATGACAAGCTCGGCCCAATGATGATCTCAGAGTGGTCGAGAACATGACTGCTATCTGCCACATATCGCCTAAGTTGCGACACGTGGAATACATCATTCACTCCCTCGAGTGAAGGTGGTAGTGCAAGTCGATACGCCACTTCTCCCACTCGCTCTAGCACGTCAAATGGTCCAATATACCTTGGGCTCAACTTGCTACGTCCTCCGAACCGAATAGTGCCTCTAGTGGGTGATATCCTCAAGAAGACATGATCGCCTTCTTTAAACTCCAAGGGACGACGGTGAAGGTCTGTCCACTATTTCTGTCTATCTTGCGCTGCTCGCAAGTGCCCTTGTATCTTCTTCACTGTCTCCACGGTGTTGACTACCAACTCTGGTCCCAGAATATGACGTTCTCCCACGTTACTCTAACACACGGGAGACCTACACTTTCTTTCATATAATGCTTCAAATAGAGCCATCTGAATGCTCTTTTGATAGCTATTATTGTAAAAAAACTCCACAAGATGTAGTTGGTCCTCCCATGATCCTCCAAAGTCCAACATACAAGCCCTCAACATATCCTCTAGTGTCTGAATAGTACGTTCGGACTGCCCATATGTCTGCGGGTGATAAGATCTACTAAACTTCAGACGAGTCCCAAGACTCTCTTGCATGCTCCTCCAAAAGTGAGATATAAATTGCGAATCCCTGTCTGACACAATGCTGACCGAAATATCGTGCAACCTCACGATCTACCTCATGTATAGGTCAGCCAAAGCTTTTGTAGACTGGCCAACTCTAAAAGGCAAGAAATGTGCGGACTTGGTGAGTCGATCCACTATTATCCATACAGTATCTCGCCCACTTGGACTCTTCAAAAAACCCGTGACGAAGTCCATAGTGATGTGCTTCCACTTCCACTCTGGAATCGAAAGTGGTTGCAGTATCCTTGCTGTTCTCTAATGTTCCGCCTTCACCTGCTGACATACTAGACATTTGGCCACAAAGCGAGCTAGCTCTCTTTTTATCCTATGCTACCAAAAGTGCTGTCACAAGTCACGGTACATCTTGGTTCCTCCAGGATGAATAAAATATATCAAACTATGAGCTTTTGTCATCAGTTCCTGTCGAATCTCTCTATTGGGAACATATAGATGATCACCATATCATAATGTCCCATCACCATGAATGTGTAATCCCTTCTACTCTTCGGTCTCTTTGCTTTCTTTCAATCTCCTGAATCTGGCGTCTGTAGGCAAAGCTGCCTTGATCCTCTCTACTAGTGATGACTGTACTTGTAAATTGGCTAGTATCCCATCTGCTTCGGGTAATATCACTTCTATGCCAAGCTCTTGCAAGTCCTCCAATAACTCCCTCTGCGTTGTCAAGAAGTAAGCTATTAGCTTCCTGCTTAACGCATCTACTACTACGTTAGCCTTGCCTGGGTGATAATGTAGCTCTATCTCAAAGTCCTTCATCAACTTAAGCCACCGACGTTGCCTCATATTTTGCTTCTTCTACATGAAAAAATACTTGAGACTTTTGTGGTCTGTATAGATCTCCACTCATTCCCCATATAGGTAATGTCTCCATAGCTTCAGAGCAAAAACAACGGCTGCAAGCTCCAAGTCATGAGTTAGATAATTCTTCTCATGTACTCATAACTGTCTAGATGTATATGCAATCAACTTTCCATGCTGCATCAACACGCATCCCAAGCCTTTTCTCGATGTGTCACTGTAAATCATATAACCTCCTGATCCTGATGGAATAGTCAATACTGGTGCTGTGGTCAGTCGCTTCTTCAACTCCTCGAAAGCGGCTTGACACTCGTCGGCCCATATGAACTCTTGGTCCTTGCATGTCAACCGAGTCATAGGCACTGCTATCCTTGAGAAGTTCTATACGAACCGTCGGTAATATCCCGCAAGTCCATGGAAACTCCTCACCTCTGATGCTGATTTAGGAACGGGCCATGTCTTGACGGTCGAGATTTTCTCTGGATTAACAGAAATACTATCTCCCGTAATGACATGCCCAAGAAACGAGGCTCTATCCAAGAAAAACTCATATTTATTGAGCTTCGCATATAACTGCTCCCCCCTCAAGGTCTCTAGGACAATACGCAGGTGCTTCTCGTGCTTCTCGTGGCTCTTCGAATAGACAAGTATGTCATCTATGAAGACGACCATGAACTGGTCCAAATACTGATGGAATACTCGATTCATTAAGTCCATAAAGATAGCTGGAGCATTGGTCAATCCAAATGGCATGACCAGAAACTTGTAGTGTCCATATCTTGTCCTGAATACGGTCTTCGGGATGTCCTGCTTTCGTACCTTTACCTGGTGATATCCCAATCTCAAGTCTATCTTCGAGAACACCTTAGCTCCACTAAGATGATCAAATAAGTCATCAATGCGTGGCAATGGGTATTTATTCTTCACAGTCACTGCATTTAAGGCTCTGTAGTCGATGCATATATGCACCGACCCATCCTTCTTTGGTACAAATAATACTGGTGCCCCCAGGGTGATGTACTTGGCCGGATGAAACCTTTCTCCTCTAATTCTTTCAACTATGCCTTCAACTCATCCATCTCTTTTTTCGCTAATTTGTAAACATGCGACGCTACGGGTGCTGCTCCCGGTGTTAATTCAATCGAGAATTCTATGTTTCTGTCCGGTGGTAGTCCTGACAATTCCTCTGAAAAGACGTCTTGGAACTCTGAAATGATAGGGTGATAAATAACGTCGTCCATTGCAAGCTGAACACCATCAAGGGCTTCTGTGGATCCCCGTGTAAACTCAAGTTCCGGCTGGCCTGGTACCTTAAAAAGAATGCTTCCTCCAAAACAGTCGAAGAAAGCGTGGTACTTGCTTAGCCAGTCCATCTCAAGCATAATATCAAAATTTGGCATAGGAAGGACTAAGAGTCGGGTATTCATCTCTTTGGGACGAATTACTGCAGGACAAGATCTACAAATTCGACTAACAGGTACAACTCCTCCTCCGGTGAGAATTCTAACACTACTAGGTAAAGGTGTAGTGGCAATATTGTGCTTGGCAATAAAGTTAGAAGATATGAACGAGTGGGTGGCTCCCTTATCAAATAATATCACAACAAAAAAAGTAAAAACAAGAGTAATACCTGCTATAACATCAATCTTCTATTCCATGTCATCCACTTCTAATGCAAAAGCTTGTCCATTCCTTTGTGGTAGTCCTTGTCTGGCCCTCGTGAACTGGTTCTCCTGTGTAGGTAGCGGTGGTCCTCACTGAAATCCTCCTGCTGTTGGGGGTCGAGGTGCTCCTGCTCCTGGTCTAGTCATCTGCTGTACTGGCTTTGGTGCTGGAATTGTCGGCCTCTGTATTGGCGGTGGAAGCGTCAATGCCTGCTGCATTGGACAGTCTCTCGCCATATGCTGTCCGAAACTACACCTCATACATTTTCCCAAGCGAGTCCGACAGTCTCTCGAAATGTGCCCGTGTTTTCCACAATAATTGTAGTAGGGCTTCTCTGGAATCTGGTTCGGTCCTGCTCTGTGCTGTTGCTACTGTTGCTATGCCAAAGGACGTCTGATGGGCCCTTCTTGCTGTGTCCTTGCTGGTCCCTGCTGTGCCTTCAGTTGACCTCCCTAATAATTCTTCCCAAGTCTGACGCGTACCCAACTGGCGCTCTATTGATTCCCACCAGTGATGAGCGTTACCATCTAGCTGGGTTCTTATGCCTGTCATCCATAGATCTGTAGGCAACTGTGATACTTCTAACAACTTCTTGGTATGGGTAATCCAGTTTGTGGTCTCCTCTGGGTTCTCAGTACCTTTATACGGCTTGGGGCCCATCTTTACAAAGTCCTTGACTGAACCAACTCGAGCTCGCGGTACTGGAACTAATGCCTGGGCTGGTACATATGCCTGTGCAGCCATTCTCTCAAGTGCTGCCAGAAATTCTCGCCTCTGCTCTTTCGCTTGCTGCCTCTGCTCTACAGCTAGTACGGCAGCCTGCTGTCTTTGTTCCTTCATCATTATTTGGAAGAATTGGAACAACTTTGTATTGCCATCCTGTGGTATCGATGAAGCTGGAAAAGTCCCATTAGGTTAAGAGGAAAGATCGATAGAACCGGATTGTGAGTCTGTCCATTTGGCCCCAGAAGTCTAGTAGTCATTGAGGCCTCTACTCGAGTTTGGCCGTTGACTCCTGAAGGTGTGTCGTCCCCGGTGGTGGTACATCCACTACGCAAATCCATCTCTCTGGAAGAGGTAGACGAAAAGATTAAAAGGAGTACAGGAATCAAACAGGATGCAAGCATTTAAATAGGAGAGTTGAAAAGGAAAATGAGTTTTAGTCAAGCGTGGATGAAATCCTATACTCTATTCCTATACGCAGGCTTGTTCGGTACAGTAACATAACCGAGATAATATATTCGTAGACCTGCATGAGCTACCACTAAAAATATGTCATGTCCCAGTCCCAAAATTTGTAGGACTAGAAATACGCAACATGCCAGCCGTATGTATACGATAACTCCAATGTGTTAGAAGATCGTAATACATACGTACACTGTACATGAATGTCAAATCCACAAGTGATAATATACTGTCAGACAAGTCACACACAATCTATATCTCATCCACAACATAAATAAAGAAAATAGAAAATAAATAACTGAATCTCAAGTATGAAGTATCAAAGGATGAAAGTCGGGTGGAAATAAATTTACTGCTAATCGACTATACTAAAAACTACTAAATGAGAGAAGAGATCAAGCTCTAATATAAGATAAATATCAATAAAGAAAATAGCAACTAGAATATCCATCAGCTGTGATGACTCAGGGGTACTCTGAAGGTAAGAAATCCTCAGTCTGGTATGAAGCATCAGGTCCGGGTCCATACTCTTGTGGATAGTCCTTCCCGTCTATACCTGAAAAGGGACCAGGTCCTCAGAGGGACGTAATAAGATACATAGAAGCATGTCAATAAAGTACTGAAAATAAACATCCAATGGGTCGCCTAACTGTCTATGTGAATGTACTTTGAGAACAACTTTCCAACACGTAGGCTATCTGGCCAAAATGGGATTGGCATGATTCTCTTGGAGAATTGGGGGCCTACAAAGCATGATAACTTTTGAACGCAAGAGGCCACTGATAATAATAATATAGGGGTCATCATGACCGCGCATCTCCGACGGAGCGTACGGGTTACACAAGAAAAGTGCAAAGGAGCCCAAACGCCTTACTCGTTGTCCTCCCCACCCATGCTCTAAGCATGTCATATCCATGACACGATGAGACCTCTAATAACTGCCAATGCTTCTAATTATGCAAATTCTATCAGCAGTTATCCCTATCCGTCGTACGTCGCATACGTACCAATGGCCAGCCGAATATGCAAGTCCGTGTCCTACATGAGACTCACACTCGTGTAACAACTGTGTCATGGCCAATGAAACATAAGAATGCCTCATGATAATGGGGTGGTCTATAAAGCTAGGTCAGCAAGCATAGTATATAATAAAATAAGGTACGACACCACCGTCGTTGCACCCAAGTTATTCTTGGACGCAGTTTATATAGCAGTTAAAATAAATAAACTAAATAATAGAAATAAAATGCATGCACCATATGGAATATAAATCACAGTACAATGGCAAGGTATACTTGCCTGACAAGCAATCTGCGTAGTGTAAGCGTCCAGACGTCAAGCACACAGGATCAGAAACTATGGCCCCTGAATAAACGTCTCTGGATGCTGAAATAAATATCACCAACATTTTCGGAATAAGCGAGATAGCTAAAAACCACTACCATTTCGTCCAATTAGGACACAGGGGCAAAATAGTAATTTTGGATCAAAGCTGATCCACATGTGGGCCACTTTGCACCGAAATACGTGTCAGAGGTAAATGTCCCTAAATGAAACAAATTATAGGTCAAACAAATTCTAAATGTCAATACGAACTCAACGGTACGTCTAATTTTGGATTTCGGTAAGCCGAACACAATTTTGCCCTTAAAGTCAACCATAGGGTAGCAATTAGGCAGCTTGGTCAACTATCTCAGAATCACGTGAAACTTAGGTCACAGGACCAGCGTGATACCATGAATCCAATGGCACAGGTTTTGTCGTATTCTGACGAGCGTACACAAAATGGTGGGGTATTTTGCGAAAGTCGTGATACGGGAAATTTTTACGGATACAATTTGATTCCGACGCGCACACACGTCCAAATCAGTTTTTGCGAAAGCCCACACATTAGGACATACCATACGAGTCTTTTGGTATAATTGGTACGTGACAGGGCCGGTCCCGTTTGGCGGGGCGCACTCTGTATCGTAAAATTTAATATTTTAAAAACAAGTTTTTCTCAGATTTCAACCTAATTTATCTCTGGTCTTAACACAAAATAAAATAAACTAATTAATAGGGAATGATCTTGGTTATGTAGACTTCACATACCAAAAAGTAGATTTTAATTTGGAGGTCTATGGTGGAAGATATCAGTCTCTAAACATAGGTCATTGAAACAGTTCATAACAGTTTAAAATATATGGTTTTTTCTCAACTTGGCTTCGATTTCTACCTAATGACTAATGCTGTTCGATGGAAACTAATTAATAGGGTTTAGAGAGGGATAGGTTGTGATCATACCAGTAAAGATGGATCAAAAATCGGTCGAGAGACGAGACAGAAAATGACGCGTCAAGTAGAGGTCGTTGCTGTCCGTATCTGCTGCGGTTGCTGTCGCGATCGCACGGCGATGCTGGAGTGGCCGGCCGGTGGCTCTCCGGTGGCTGCGCGGTGGGGCGGAAGTTAAAGGTCAGCGCGTTGGGGAGTAGATGACACCGTCTAGGGTTAGGGTTTATAATATAGGAGTATATATATAGGTGGAGGCGGGTGAGATGGGAAGGGGGTTGCTCGAGGGATTGGGCCGCTAACGGTGCTGCTCGCGGGGTTGGGGTGAGTTAGCTTAGGCTTAGGGCTTAGGCTGATGAGTTAGGCTTAGGGCTTAATTAGATTTAAGGGTTTAGTTAAAAGGTTTTCTTTTACTGATTTTTTTTTTCTTTTAGTTTCCTATTAGTACTATATATATATATATATATATATATATATATATCAGGTATAAAAATTTAGAAAAATCATTTGTTCACAAAATAAATTCTAAAGACTATCATCCTTCTACAAGGTTTCCTAAAATAAAATAAAATAATAGTTTTTGTTCAAAATTCTAAATGAGTATTATCTAGGTAATTAAATCAATAAATTTTATTTTCTAATTAACTAAGAAATAATATAATTAATTTCAATGATTAATTAAATAAATATAATATTTTAAAATGAGGGGTTTTACATATATGGATTTATGATCAATTTTATCATGATTTTACCTAATACTACTTATTCATGCTTGTTCTACTACTCCCTGTTGGTCTTACTATTTCTTGATGTCCAGTAGTTATATATGTATAATGTACATGACTTTTATCATGCATGCTAGTCCCTTGAACTTTTGTTATACTCGGTTACTAATCATGACATTGTTATTCATCTGATTATATGTTATATAGATAATATGTTATAGATATTTTTTGGTATTATGTACTTTGCTCCCATGCTATTTGGATATCATAACTAACATGACCGCTTAAACGAATCTAATTAGTTTGGTGCCTTGTGATAGTGATTGAAGTTTGTGTAGTTTTATCCTTTCTTTAGATATCTTAAAATATGAAGTGTGTATGTTTCGTTCATATGATTTAATTTTGGTCTTTCTCCATTGTCACTTTTGTTATAATCTTGCTAGTAGACTGTTAGTTATGTGGAGGTGAGATGTGTTAATGTAATTAATGGCTATAAGAAGTGTACTATCATTGATGATGTTGTAACGACTCACTTCGCTCAACCCGGAAGGGCCGGCTCAAATCGCACAAGTGTAGCGAACCGTCCTGCCTTGCTCAGCGAGATGACTCATTCGATGCAAAGGCATTCAGACTTGGACCTTCAAATGGAGTCCAGACTTAGACTTTTCAGAGGTGCGCTCAGAGTCTCGCTCGATCGATACGATTCATCGCTAAAATGGGTGGCTCCGATGAACCTGTCTCTACTTAGCTGCACACTTAAAAAAAATAATTGATATATGCTAGTTTCTAAGCGATAACCTTTGCATGATAATAAAAAGAGATAAACGCACATAGATAAGAGAATAATCCTGCTTTATCATTGTGTATATAATATGTTTGAGCACCCTAATTTTTTTATAGGGTTAGTTCGATAACTAATAATTAATTATTTTATTTTAATATTTATTCGATAATCTAATTGAACTTTGGAAACCAACCACAATGGTTTTAAGATCTTGAGTGCAACACTAGCCTTTCTCTTCCAACCAACTTAGCATGCACGACTTAGACGAATCAAATTAGGCTCCTGCCATGACTGTCCCTCACAAATTCGTAATCCTATACCTTGTTTTAGTCGCACAACTTTCGCAACACAATTACGAGAAAACGATGATTAATTAACCCTTTTTATCGTGGCTTACGATTTTAATACGCCACACCAACCTATTGCTTTCAACTAAATTCATGCTATGAGCCTAACTGGTCCTATTACGCACATGACACTCGGGATACATTTTTCGAACCCCCTGCATGCTCCTAATATAATATTAAGTAAAAAATTAAATTTATGGATTTATTTAATTATTTTAATATTGATTAATATTTAGTAAATATCTTTTTAATTAATATAAATTTGGTTGTAGATTATTTATTGGAGGAAGTATAAATTTTCTAGAATTTTTTCAAGTGCGTAACTATTTTTGAAAATTTTCTACATATAATTATTGTATAAAAAAACAAAGAAAAAGGAATAAACCTAAGACCCTAACCCTACCCGTTAACCCAAGCCCATTAACTAACCTAAACTCTAAACCCCTATCCACGTACAGTAGCCTTCCCCCCTCATATATATATATATATATATATATATATATATATATATATATATATATATATATATATATATATAACGTTACAACCTAAAGCCCTAACCCACGCCTACACCACCACTACCATCACCCACGCCTACAGCACCTCCACCACCTACCGGAGCCGCCAACCGCCGCAGCCCCGACGACAGCGGCAGCAGCGCCGGAGCGTCGCCGCAGCAACCGCTCCGCCGGCAGCAGCAGCAACAACGCACAGCCTCGCGGCCCCCCTTTGCACGAAGCTTCTGCCTTTCTCGCTCGTCCGTTTCTTGCCCCGTCTTCGCTGGTATGTTGTAAACCCCCATATTTTTTTTCAAATTTTAAAAATAAATTTTTTGTAACTTTTAACTAATTAAATCAATTATTTTCTGATATTAAGTATTTTTAAATGATTTTATTAAATATTAAAATATTATAAAAATAATATTTTTGGGTTTAAAATAAAATATTAGACATAGGATAATTTTCCTAAAATTTATTGGACCCCGAAAATATTTTAAAGACCTAAAACTTAGTTTTTAATTAAACCAATATAAACCCTAGAAATAAAGCCGGTTTATTTGTGAACCAAACCGAACCGAACCATGTTGAACCAAACCCATCTTGAACCCAACCCAATCCTTATTGGGTCAGATCCGGGCCCAAAACCCAAACCCGACCCGAACCCGACCCGCTACCCTATCTACAGTAACCGTAGCAACCCGACCCTGCCGCTCCGCCGACCGCCGCCCGTAACCGCCGCCGACTCCTCCGCGTCGGTTTCATCCCCTCTCCTCCGCCCGTAACCGCCTCCGCCTCCTCGCGGCGGTTACTCTCGACCTCGCACTATAAAACCTAGCCCCGGCCACCCTTCACCACCACTGAGCCGCCCTCTTCCCTCGCATTCCTACGCCTCTCTCCCCGACCCGCACCCACCGTCTCCCCTACCCTCTCGCCTCCAGCCCTCGAGCTCCGGTCGCCTCCGCCTTCCTCCTCTGCCCCAGCCGACTCGTCGACCCGAGCCCCGGCCACCCCGCTGCTACTGCCACCAGACCCGAACGACTCCTCTCCGCCGTCTCCTCCGCCACCACCCACTGTTGTCTCCGCCTCTCTTCCCCGACCAGAACCCCCAGCCTCCACGACGCCCTAGCTGCCCTGACTCCACCTCGCCGCAGCAGCTCCAGGACGAGCCGACGAGCCGAGCCGCCTCCGCCTTCCTCCGGCCGCAGCAGCTCCGGCGAGCCCGACGAAACCCTAACCCTAATACTATGTCGTAGTGTGTCGTGTCGCCTCGCGGACACGAGAAATCCCTGTTTCTGTGGAGCCCTGTTCAGGTAGCCTTTTCTCTCTCCTCGCTGCCCCGTTTCTCGTTCCGTCTATTGTGACGCGAACCCTGCGTGACCCTGTCGATGCCCGTGTAACCCGCTCGGTGTGTCGCGTCCTGTGACGATCGTGAACTGCGATCCAAAAATAGGAAAATATTACCTATTTTACCCCTGAACTGAGTACGCCCCGCCAAACGGGATGACTTGGTCACGTGTGGACTTCACCGAAAGGTGCGCGTCGTTAATACGGACGTGTGAGATTTCGTGAAAGTTGATTTGGATGTGCGTGCACACCGGAATCAACGCGTATCCGTCAACAAAGCCCCGTATCGACCTGTTCTGGAATTTATCGTAATTTTGTGTACACACGTCGGATCGAAACGAAAATTATGCCATCGGACTCGTAGCAATACGATGGTCCTGTGACCCAAGTTTGGTTCGATTCTGAGAACGTTGACAAAATCGCGTATCGTGGGCCCCGCGACTCCACTTGACGGGCAATTTTGTGATCGGCTCATCGGAATCCAGTTCTGGAAGTCCTGTTGGGTTCATATCATCATTTTGGACTTGTGGACACTAATTTTGATGAATTTGGAAAACATTGTCTCTGACACGTTTTTCGGTGCGAAACGGGCCACAAATGGACCCCACTTTGACCAGAAACTGTCATTTTTGCCCCTGTATCCAAATTGGACTCAAGGACAGATGTTTTTAGCTATTTGATGTCTTCTGAATCTGATGATGATGTCTATTTTAGCAACCGAAGGAGTACCTACAGAATCCGCTGATACCAGAGCCGCAGTTGGTAACCAAAACCCAGTCAAGTGTACCTTGCCCTACTTGCAGCAACTGTTTATACTATTTTCTTGATTTATGACTGTAAGATCTCTGTTCAACCTAGGGCTGTGTGACATTACTTAGTATCCGACTAATATTCGGGTGTCAACACTGTACGCAGAGTTGTATAATGTCACCTAGACATGGTTATCGAGACACTATACATTTTGTACTTGCCTTATCAAGTACGTCATACCTCAGGACACCTGACACTATTCATGAGATAGAATCTTTCTGAGATATTTATGGTGATTCTGTATAGGATACAGGTTTATGACATATACTTTATTCATGCCTAGATCTCATTATGACTTGTTGCATTAGATATGATCTTGCGTGACATGGACATGAGATATCGTGAACATGAGATGTGTGATTACATTGGGTGAGAAGAATTTTACCGTACAAAAGGCTAATTATATATATATATATATATATTACTTTACTGGAGGTGCCTTAGACTCTGACACAGAGCTTTGGCACATTTACTGGCCCTTCGAGAAAATACTGCTATGGGTTTTCCCGACACCGAGCCTGTAGTAGTCTCAGCCTGAGTATGAATAATGCTCTCACTTGCATATCACATAACTGGTTACATAGTTTACCTTATTGTTTCATTTATTGCTGTACTGTATTTATTTTGGCATGAGTTTTTCTGTACCTTGCTATGTCCCATGAGGACCTGGATCTGGATTATGTCCCCAGGATTAGCGGAGAAGATCTATCCCGAGGTGTATGGTACATGTGCAGTCTTTGGAGCAGTACCAGAATTCGAGGACGAGGTGATAGCTGAGAATTTCTCCTGAGTATATGCATATTCTATACTTAGTCATTTCTATTGTTAGACTCTTTATTTCCAATATTTTTGAGTTGATGTATCAAACTCATTATCGGGTTGTTCCCCGACTTATGTTTTATTGCGACTTGATATTATTTTATATTCTGATATTGTGTATTCATTTCTGTGGATGAGATTAGTCGACCCTGATTGTTGTATTACAGCTAAAGTACACCCTGATGGGTCCATTAATTTGGGTTTGCCCATTGGTGTGTGCTGCTGGCCATTGCCACGTAGCTAGTCCCTCAATATTTTGGGACTGGGGCGTGACATGATTTTTGTGGTGGCCCATACAGGTCAACGACTAAATTGTGTCGGTTTCAACTTAGGAACCGAGCAAGCCTGCAATAAGGATAGGATAAGTTTTAGGATCTCATCCACTTGCTTGGATCATTTTTGATATCTATACCGAATTTAAATTAATTTCTTGACTTGCATCCTGCCTTGATTCCTGTGCGCCTCTTATAAGTTTATTTTGATACAGAGCAATGGATCCGAGAATCGGTAACGAGAATCCTTTAGGTATACCGCACGATGCTGTGGTCACCTATGATGAAGGAGTAACACCAGAAGATAGAGGACAATCAGTTCAAAGCAATCAAGCGGGCCAGCATACTTCAAGGTTCCGACGTGATGATATCCCACCTCCGCCGCAGTTCACACCACCAATGCCCGTATTCCCACAAGGGCAGACTATGGACGAGCAACAGATATTCCAAATAATCTACGCAATGATGCAAGCTCAACAGCAGATTCATCAAGAGGCTTAGCGTCACGAGACGGAGTACTTGAGGAACAGCCTAGTAACTGCATTAGAGCAGGCGAACCTACCAGCTCGACGGCCATCGACGGGCTCTATCACTGATTTTTACCAACTGAAGCCCCGAACTTTTTTTGGCAAGAAGGAGCCCACTGAAGTTCATGAGTGGCTCACAAACACTCAACATCAATTAGAAGTAGCTGAGCTTCCAAGGGAGCGTTGGATGACTGCCGTCCGGACGCAGTTGACGGGCAATGCACATCACTGGTGGCTATCTAAGGAGAGACGGCTCGGACCAGACCGAGTCACTTGGGAAGAGTTCGCTAGACTCTTTCAGGAGATGTACATTCCATCTACTACTCGATCAGAACTTCGGGACAAGTTCAATCGTCTCATTCAAGGCGGTATGATAGTGGAAGAGTATAACGCAGAGTTCATTCGACTGAGTCGCTTTGCCCCTTCCCTGATCCCGACAGAAGAAGAGAAGGCTGAGAAGTTCTTCGATGGACTAAACTTTGAGCTACAAAGAATGATCGGATTCGTTGCACCTACTTCGTATACGGACGTCCTTGCTGCAGCTCGACATATGGAGCACGTCACCAGGAGAGAGTCCAACCTGAAGCGGCCTTCCACATCAGCACCAGCCCAAGCACCACATGGAGAAGTTGCAAAGAAACCTCATATGCATCAAGCACCACAGGGAGCTGTATCCAAATCCCTATCTCTTCCTACCTGTCACTACTGTGGCAAGGTAGGCCATGTTGAGAAGGAGTATAGACGTAAACTGGGATTATGTTTAGCTTGCGGATCCAGTCCGCATTCAGTGAGGAAATGCACTGAGCGTCGAGAAGGAGCACCAATATTCAACCAACAAGCTCTACAAGCACTAGGAGGATATCAACCAAGGCCACCCTTGGCGTCTCGAGCAGCACCCTTCCAGCAAGCCTAGCAACAGCAAAGAGCACCACCTCAAGGACGAGGACAAGCTTTGGCGATGACTTTGGAGGACGCGCAGACTCGTGGAGTAGCTAATGCGCGTAAGTTTTTATAGCTATCTATTCCTAGTATTGCTTTAGCTCGTGCATGTTAGTTCGTGACCTTAGCCTTAACCTGGTATTTTGAACTTGCTAATAATTAATAACCTAGTTTTTCTAAACTTTAGTTTTCTTACTAGATTTTCTTCACTCTGGAAATTGCATAACTTACATTGCTTAGGAAAATGCTGTTTTCATTTCCTATGTGTTTTTGCTTAAACCTCATCCTTTGATTCTCCTGAATCATGATTCTTGATAGTAATGTGCTTCGAACAATATTTGCAACCGTGTCATCTCTGTTGACCGATTATTCTTTGATTGCGAGGACGCAATCCTCTTAAGGGGGGTAGATTGTAAACCCCCATAAATTTTTTCAGATTTTTAAAATGAATTTTCTGTGATTTTTAACTAATTAAATCAATTATTTTCTGGTATTAAGTATTTTAAAATGATTTTATTAAATATTAAAATATTATGAAAATAATATTTTTGGGTGTAAAATAAAATATTAGACATAGGGTAATTATTTTGGAATTTATTGGACCCCAAAAATATTTTAAAGACCTAAAAACTAAGTTTTTAATTAAACCAATATAAAACCTAGAAATAAATCCGGTTTATTTGTGAACCAAATCGAACCGAACCATGTTGAACCGAACCAATCCTGAACCCAACCCAATCCTTATTGGGTCGGATCCGGGCCCAAAACCTAAATCCGACCCGACCCGCTACCCTATCTACAGTAACCGTAGCAACCCGACCCTGCCGCTCCGCCGACCGCCGCCCGTAACCGCCGCCGCCTCCTCCGCGTTGGTTTTACCCCCTCTCCTTCGCCCATAACCGCCTCCGCCTTCTCGCGGCGGTTACTCTCGGCCTCGCCCTATAAAACCTAGCCCCGGTCACCCTTCACCACCACTGAGCCGCCCTCTTCCCTCGCCGTCCTCCGCCCCTCTCCCCGACCCGCAGCCATCGTCTCCCCGACCCTCTCGCCTCCAGCCCTCGAGCTCCGGTCGCCTCCGCCTTCCTCCTCTGCCCCAGCCGACTCGTCGACCCGAGCCCCAGCCACCCCGCTGCTACTGCCACCAGACCCGAGCGACTCCCCTCCGCCGTCTCCTCCGCCACCACCCACTGTTGTCTCCGCCTCTCTTCCCCGACCAGAACCCCCAGCCTCCACGCCGCCCTAGCCGCCCTGACTCTACCTCGCCGCAGCAGCTACGCCTGAGCTCCACTAGTGCTGCCTCCAGCTCCGGGACGAACCAACAAGCCGAGCTGCCTCCGCCTTCCTTCGGCCGCAGCAGCTCCGGCGAGCCCGACACGAGAAATCCCTGTTTCTACGGAGCCCTATTCAGGTAGCCTTTTCTCTGTCCATGCTGCCCCGTTTCTCGTTCCGTCTGTTGTGACGCAAACCCTGCGTGACCCTCTCGATGCCCGTACAACCCGCTCGGTGTGTCGCGTCCTGTGACGATCGTGAACTGCGATCCAAAAACAGAAAAATATCACCCTATTTTACCCCTGAACTGAGTGCGCCCCGCCAAACGGGACAACTTGGTCGCGTGCGAACTTTACCGAAAGGTGCGCGCCGTTAATATAGACGTGTGAGAATTTGCGGAAGTTGATTTGAATGTGCGTGCACACCGGAATCAACGCGTATCCGCCGACAATGTCCCGTATCGACCTATTCTGGAACTCGTTGTAATTTCGTATAAACACATCGGATCGAAGCAAAACTTGCGCCATCAGACTCGTAGCAATACGATGGTCCTGTGACCCAAGTTTGGTTCGATTATGTGAACGTTGACAAAATCGCGTATCTTGGGCCCCGCGGCTCCACTTGACGGACGATTTTATGATCGGCTCATCGGAATCCAGTTTTGAAAGTTCCGTTGGGTTCGTATCATCGTTTATGAACACTAAGTTTGATGAATTTGGAGAACATTGTCTCTGACACATTTTTCGGTGTGAAGTGGGCCACATGTGGACCCCGCTTTGACCAAAAACTATCATTTTGCCCCTGTGTCCAAATTGGACTCAAGGACAGGCGTTTCTAGCTATTTGATGTCTTCTGAATCTGATGGTGATATCTATTTTAGCAACCGGAGGAGTACCTGCAGAACCCGCTGATACCAGAGCCGTAGTTGGTAACCAAAACCCAAGCAAGTGTACATTGCCCTACTTGCAGCAACTGTTTATACTATTTTCTTGATTTATGACTGTAAGATCTCTGTTCAACCTAGGGCCGTGTGACATTACTTAGCGTCCGACTAATATTCGGGTGTCAACACTGTGCGCAGAGTTGTGTAATGTCACCTAGACATGGTTATCGAGACACTATACATTTTGTACTTGCCTTATCAAGTACGTCATACCTCAGGACACCTGATACTATTCATGAGACAGAATCTTCTTGAGATATTCATGGTGATTCTGTATAGGATACAGGTTTATGACATATACTTTATTCATGCCTAGATCTCATTATGACTTGTTGCATTAGATATGATCTTGCGTGACATGGACATGAGACATCGTGAACATGAGACGTATGATTACATTGGATGGGGAGAGTTTTACCATAAAAAAGGCTGATTATATATATATATATATATATATATATATATATATATATATATATATATTACTTTACTGGAGGTGCCTTAGACTCTGACACAGAGCTTTGGCACATTTACTGGCCCTTCGAGAAAATACTACTATGGGTTTCCCCAACACCGAGCCTGTAGTAGTCTTAGCCTGAGTATGAATAATGCTCTCACTTGCATATCACATAGCTGGTTACATAGTTTACCCTATTGTTTCATTTATTGCTGTACTGCATTTATTTTGGCATAAGTTTTTCTGTACCTTGCTATGTCCCCTGAGGACCTGGATCTGGATTATGTCTCCAGGATTAGCGGAGGAGATCTATCCCGAGGTGTACGGGACAGGTGCAGTCTTTAGAGCAGTACCAGAATCTGAGGATGAGGTGATAGCTGAGGATTTCTCCTGAGTATATGCATATTCTATACTCAGTCATTTATATTGTTAGACTCTTTATTTCCAGTATTTTTGAGTTGATGTATCAAACTCATTATCGGGTTGTTCCCCGACTTATGTTTTATTTTGACTTGATATTGTTTTATATTCTGATATTGTGTATACATTTCTGTGGATGAGATTAGTCGACCCTGATTGTTGTATTACAGCTTAAGTACACCCTGATGGGTCCATTAAATTGGATTTATCCATCGGTGTGTGCTGCTGGCCATTGCCACATGGCAAGTCCCTCAATATTTTGGGACTGGGACATGACATATGTTCATAATCTAACCCTCTAGGATTTCCTTCAAGTGGAACAAATTTAGGCACCCGGGTTTGATCGAAAAATCGATCGAAAGTTGGCCGAAAAATTGTTCAAAAATAGTTCAGAAATTTAGTCCAAGTTGTAACGCCCCGCAACCGCTCGGAGCGTTACGCTGAGTCGGATTGAATAAATCAAATGCTGGTTACATTTGAAATATTAGATTTTTGGGAAGAAGGATTAATCGAGTTGGTTTCAATGTGCAGATGGCTAGCGGATTCGATGGAAATCAGGTGTTCGTTCAGAACATTACTGAATAGCTGAATGGAAGCGATAATGCCGTCTTCCTTAATCCGATCGGTCGGATGATTTGAAGAGCACGGCCTGCTCGTACGGTCATACCAGTTGAGTAGATCGCGCTTGCATCGGACCACGGGTTCAAGGGATTGGCCGTATCGGCAGGACAGGATGCCTAACGGGATGAATCATTGTGAGTGGGCTCTTTCCCTTCTTCTCTACTCCTTCATGCCTAATAATATAGAAAACACGTAAAAGGCTAGAACACTTGGGCTGAAACTCGAGAATCACTACACTAAGGCATGCATAGAGTGTACGTCGTTTGCTTGGTAGGATTGTGGCTTAAAATGATTTACGCGTTGGATAGTTGGAGCTGAGTTGGATTATTGCATTTGAGGCAGTCGGTTGAATACTTGGGATTATACTTGGACGGTTGGAATGATACCAATGAGGCAATGGGAATGCCGAGAATTTGGGCGAGCGAACGTACATCTGTGCGCGAGTATCACTTGGTCGCTTTGTCTTGCAAAGCGAGCAGTTGTGGTTCGAAACCGAATAACTGCATCGGCAAGGGCGTTGTGTCACTTGATGGGGCATCGTGCCACGAATGTGGCATTGTGCCATGGGATTTGCTTCGAGCATGGGTGTTGCACCTATTTGGACTCTGTGTTGAGAAGAGGCATTGTGCCTATAAAACACTTGATATTTTGGTGCCTTGGGCTATATTTTGAGGTCGAGATTTGGATTCTCTTGGTTAGATTTGTTGGAAAAATGGTTATGGATATTTGGTTGGATATCGGTTGAACGAGTCTAGGATCGCTTGGTGGGGCAAGAATGTTTCGATCCTCTCATCATACCTACTTGGTGTCTGCATAGTCACGGACAACCTGTGTGGCACAGGGTTTGGTTTCCTCGAACGGGTGCTCTGGGGCACCGGGACCGTTCGGCCATGGAGGAGACATTTGGGTAACGCATCTTGGGCGCGGTGCCAACAGTTGGATGCGATTCAGGTGGGTTAGCTACTTAGCGCTGCTTCGAATAGAACCGCATTTGATCTGTCCGATGAAAGTCCTTTATGGCTTGGCCAGTGACTTCGTATAAAATAATGTTGGCTTGCTTTTCTTTTGTTGGTTTGGCTTTCGTGTAGGCGCGGCCACCTTGCCTCGGCAAGAGTGTGCACTCCAGTTTGGAATATAAACCTTGGTTGAGGATGGATGTTAAGGCGAGACTGATGGTTCGATATGTTATCGTGCAAGCGATGGCATTGAGTAAGACGGGTTGCATGCTAGTTACCTTCGGGTTGAATATATAAACTGCTTATCGTTTGATTTGAGATTGAATGCTTGCATGCGTAAACTGCTTTACTGCTTTCCTTATCATGTCATTCAGCTGCCATGAAACGAATCTAGGATTCAACTAGAAAGATCACCATATAACTGGTTGCATTCACTATTTTACTTAGTGTCGGCTTAGACGAGTGGGTTACCCCGCTCACCAGTACGGCTGTGTACTGACCCACGTTTGTGGGCAATATTTTAGGTACGCAGGCGTAGTGGCGCTGCTTGGATATACGGGACAAGATGTATGAACTGTAAGTACCTTTGTGGGCTAGAGAAATGAGCAAGAGAATTTCATCTTCTCCGTGGCATCGCCTTTGTGGCATTGCCTTCGGGGCATTTTATTTGGACCCTATCGTGAGCTTCGCTGCGTATACTCTGTTTGTGTGCTTGGTACACTAAACGACTTCTACTGTAACTTGGTTGTTTCGATGATAACATTGGTTTTTGAAAACATCGCCTTGTACGAGCGCAACTTCAGGCTCGTACGGCATTACGTCCCGATGGGAACGATTGTCCTACGGGAGAGCTGCAACGTGGTGATTCACGTTCAGTAGGGACTATCGAGCTTGCGGGAGATTGGGGCGTGACAGATTGGTATTAGAGCGCCCGGTTCATTTCTTCGGACTTGGTCCTTCGCTTTATCATAAACTCTAAATAGCTTCCGCGTGTCGTTTAGCTCTTGACTCTACTCAGTGCCGCATCGGATGTTTCATGCAATAAGTCTAATTATTGTTGGTTGTGGCTGCTTGTTATTCTTAGTTGTGTTGCCTTGGTTGGTTTTCGTAGGATCGTTTAGCCTCGTTTGGCGTTGTTGCATTTGTGCAACAAGTATGGGCTTTCGTTGGGTTGGCTTGGCTTATCGTTTTGAGAGATTCTGATTGCCTCAATGGATCAGTTGGTTGGCTAACGAGATTTGGTTATGCGGCATATCTTGAGTAGAAACATTTGATGAGAATGGATCCTTGCACGAGTTGCTGTTCAAGCGATTGTGTTGGATAGAAGTTAAAATTTTGGCTGTGGTGCATCGGTTGAGCAGGTTTGAGTTTGGCTCAGGAATATATGGATAAGTTGGTACGAGTTGCTCGTACAACAAATATGTGAAACTATTGGGTATTGGGCTGGACTATTTGGAAGACAATTATTGCACGATTGCTCGTGTTGAGAAAGTATCAGATGAAGGAAATAATTGGATAATTCAAGCGTTGCCTGAGTTTTGTGTCAAACTCGAATTGGGAAAGGCATGATCACACCTAAAGGATGGTTCAAACGGATCTTGGATTCGTGAAAGGAAACGTAATGTGAGTAGCGATTTGATTCGGAATGGTATATAGGATACCACATTTTGAGCAAGACATTGGAATACTTTGGTTGGACATCTATAGAAATTGCCTGAACGAACTCGTGAAATGAGAATACAAGTTGGTTGGTGCACGTCGGCTGAGTTGAAAAGGATGAAAATAATAGCAAGCAAATATTGAGTTGAGCATATCGTGAACGGACTGATGCAAATGAAAGCATCGTTGACTTAAGTGATGGACGAGATCGGAATAAACAACTGGGTGATGCTTGAGGCGAGCACGAACAATGATTTTTGAGCAACGCATTTGAGCTGTTGGTTGAGCAATAAAACACAAACTTGGTTTGGAGGGACAATGCGATGGATTCACACAAACTTGAAGAATTTTGGATATTGCTGCTCGAGAAGTTGACTCAGGTTTGGCGGAAATGGAATTTTGGGCAAGATGGTGCAACAATGGTAGACGGATTCTCCGGAAGACGTGGACGGATTTGTGGCAACAATGGAGGGCAAGATTGTGGCGGACGTACTTTTAAAGATAGCTAAATGTGAGAGCAACGTCGGAACAAATCACTGTGTTGCTCGAGTAAGTTGGACGTGCATTGTAGAACATGGCAATTCGAAAATTTGATGGATTCAGGACAGAAAGACGGATTGATGGAAGACGGTTTCAACGAGTGTAAACTTCCTCGACCAGATTTCAGTATTTTAATATTATTTCTAGTTAATTAGAATTAGTGTAACTTTTTAAAAATTTATTTATTAATATATTCGATTGATTGTGCACCTGTTTGTTACACAATAAATTAGGGCACCACACTAGCTGTTAACCCTAAACTAATTTCACATCCCTGCCCTAGACTTGCTAGACTACATTTTCTGTATTTTTAGCAACTCCCAGAAACCTCGTTTTGTGCTTCGTTTTAGTCGCACAAATATCGTTACAAACGTACGTATTTAATCCCTATTTAATTTTCTACTCTTTACCCACCTCTGTACCCTAGAGATTTGGGGACCAGTAGGCACCTGTTTTGCCCAACCAAAAATACGATAATATTCTACACTAATTGTATTACAATTATCGTATTGACACCGTAGAAAAATTATGACCCTAACTGCCCTTAAATAATTAGTGAACACCGTGCGCAGTATTTATTAAATAATAAATACGGTGACCCGTATCACCTGCAGAATCAGACCCTGACTCTGCCCAGACTCATCCCCGCACTTCCCAAAACATCTCCCCAGCATTTCCCCTCAATTTCTGTGAATTTTAGTAATTTTTAGAACCAGGTGATTTTCCAGACAAATTTCATAATTGTGCAATTTCCCAATTTTTGGACTTTTATGCAATTTATGAAAAGTCAGGGGTTTTTATGCAAAAATTCCCATGTGAGGTGGCATCACCTCATTGGTTATTGAATAGGTGGATTGGGACCCACAAAATATCAGATAATATCCTTAATTATCTGAATTAGATATTTATTAATTAATTTACTAAAATACCCCTAACATTTCAATTAATACCCAACATGTCCTAAACCCTAATCCTATTTAAACCCTACCCAGCCCCATTCCCGAACACACCCCACCGGCCCTCCGACCACCCTCCGGCCACCGGACCACCGCCGAACACCTCGCCCCTCCCCCGGCTACCTCCCCGTCCATCGCCACCCTCTCTGGCCACCGCCTCCGCCGCCCTGAGCCACCGCAGACCCGACTCCCCAACACTACCACAGCAGCTACTTCCCCTCCGACCGCCCACCACCGACGCCATAGCCGTCGCCGACCACCGCCACCACCACCAAACGCCTCGCCACCTCCTCCTCCACCGTTCTGACCTGCCCCCACCGCCCCACGACACCCTCCGCCGCCGGCAAACTCCCCGCAAGCCTCCTCCCTTAACTGCTCCGCGATTCCTCCCCTACCTCCGACGGCCTCCAGCCACCGCCACCGCCGTCGTGGACCTCCGCCACCACCACCAACCTGACCGCCTCCCTTCCCTCCACCGTCTTCCCACCCTGCCCGGCCACCTCCGCCACTCCCCCGCCGCCGGCAGCCTCCGCAAGTTGCTGTTGCTGCTGCTGCTGCTAGGAGCTACTGCTACTGCAGGCGACTCTCCGGCCAGCCGCCGGCGACTCCGCCGCCGTCCTCCTGCCGTCGACGGCCAGTAGACCCCACCTGTCAGTAGGTAAATTCCTAAACCCTAATATTTACGTATTTACATATATATCCCTATATGTATATATATATATATATATGTATATATATATATGTATATATATATGTATATTTATATGTATAATTATATATATGTGTATTATACTATTAATATATATTATATATACTGTTATTTATACAGTGTATTATACTGTATATTATAGTATTATATATATATTTTTTTTACCAAATATATGTATATATATCTATTATTCTATATATGTATATATATATGTATATATATATGTATATTTATATATATATATATATAATTATATATATATGTATTATACTCTTAATATATACTATATATATACTGTTATTATACAGTATAATATATTGTATATTATGTTATTATATATATGTATATACATATCTATGTATATTTATATGTATATACTTATATATATGTTATGTAATAATTATGTATATATGTTTATATGCATTTTCAATTCTGTTTTTCTTTTATAAATATATATATATTCATGTATATATATATACATATAATATATAGTTATATGTAACATATTATGTATATGTTATATATATTATATATTTATTAATATATTTATAGTATATATATGTATATATATACTATACATTTTTTTCCTTTATTTTATTTTTCTGCACTTTATTTCCTGCACTATTTATAATGAATATATATATATCTATATCTATATATATATATATTATCTATATGTATATATATAAATTAATACTGTACTGGATAATATAGTACATAAATATACATATGTATTTACTTTTTTGCCCTATCTTTTATTTATACTATATTATATATTTATATCAGTGGATAATACCATGCTAATATATATTATTATATTTAACAGTGGTCACATATAGACCCTGATATTGCTGAACAGTACAGCATTTATATATGTATTTAAATTCCTGCAATGTCATTTTATTTTATCTATATATATTTATATCAGTGGATACCCCCTGATAATATTATAGTACTATATATAAACAGTGGATATACCCTGCTATTATATCATTTACATTCCTGCATTCTCTTTTCTGTATATATATATGCTATATATATATACTACTACTACTACATACTATATCTATAAGAATATATATATATACTATATATATATATATCTGTGGTGTGTATCCTATATATACATAGGTATATATACTTTTATATTACAGCCTTGATATTCACGAACCCTGTCTATTTTAACAGAAACCAACTCCAGCACAGCCAGTGACCCCCTGTCACCAGCAACCTTAAACCTGACTGCAAGATCAGGTTATCAACACTATCAGGGAGTAGGCAAGTATACCTTGCCAAGTTTAATGTTAAAAATTGTTTATTGTTATTATTGCTAAATTTCAAATGAACTGTTAAATGTTATTCTTGTAAATTATAAATAAACAATATGTATCTGAGATTGCCTTGGGTACAGTCAACAGATACGTTGACTTAGTGTAATCAACTTAGTAGTTACAGACTTACCAAAAATTGTGAGGATATCCTAATATTCTCCTAGACCCTATCACGGGAACACGCAACATGGTTGCAATGCATATTTGGATGTGAGCTGCGTATTTGACTAGCTACCAGTACGTGTGACCACATCACGGATTAGAATAATTTAGGAAATATGCGACTTGACATTTAGTTACATTGGGAGGGGAGAACAACTAAAATACGTATGGGACACCCACCTCTTTACCATGTGCCGCACTCGACGGAGTGATACGGATGATATAGATATGTATTCATGTGACCATTCTCATCGTAGATGGAAAATTGTATAGTGCCCTTGAACGGGGGCATATGTGGCATATACTAGCCTGTCACTACAGATTGGTGAATTACGTCAGCATATGTCTAGCCACACATTTCCCATACGTATTAGGTTGTCTCAAATTGCATTTCACTTAGATGGTTAGCACCCTGTATTTATTTATTTATTCAGTATTTACTTTACATGGCATGTCATTTTTCTGTATCTTGCTACGTCCCTCTGAGGACCTGGTTCCCTGCCAGGTTTAGCTGAGACACTCCACCCCACAGTATCTGGACCTGGACAGGAGTCTGGACATGCCCTTGAGATGGAGTTAGAGGAGATGCCGTCAGAGTCTACCTGAGTACCCTGGAGATGGAGCTGCATATTTTGAGGATGTCATGCTAGTTTATCTTATTTCACTTCTGCTACTTTTTGTAGTGGGATTGTTCCCACCTGACTTTATCTGGGTTGTAAATGACATTTCGATTATAGCATCTTTATATTCAGCACTTTCCCTGTTATTCTTGTGGATGAGATAGATTTATCTGTATTTAGACTTGTAGTATTTTAGGACAGCGTAGCACATCACTTTGGGTCCATTAAATTGGGTAATCCCTTAGTGACGTGTCAGCTGGCCAGTGACACGTGGCCTAGTTCCGTATATTTTTGGGACTGGGGCGTGACACGGTTTTAGTGGTGGCCCATGCAGGTCGAGTTAATTGCTAATAACATGATATCATGTTCAGCAAACCTGCAATAGGATAGGAATACTAGGTCTCATCCACACTAACTTCATCCATAAATATTGCATCCTGCTTGATTATCATCTATTAAATCCTTTGTACTTTTCTAAATTTTTCTATTCTTTTCAGAAATATGGACATACCCGGGGAAACTGCGATTAATGGAACTGACCAAGCAACAGACCTCTCGCCAGATGTCCAAGGGACACCAACCACCCCGAGAGACCAATCTCCGAGAAGGATGCTGGTCAATCCAACAACCTCGTACCTTCACCAGGATCCGACCCAGGAAGCAACACCAGTCCAGCAAGAAGGGCAACCTTCTCAGGCTCCAACACTGCAGGCGGAGATACCTTTGCCTCCACCTCCAGTTCTTGCAGCCCTGATGCCACAATTTGAGGGACAAACTCAGATGTTCCAAGACATATTGCAGGCTCAGTGGCAACAGACTGAAGTCCTGAGACAATGCCTAATGACGGTTCTGGAAAGGACAGCTGCCTCAGTACCAGCCCATGTCCAACCAGCTAGCACTGTTCGAGGCTTTAGCCGGATGAGCCCGAGAACCTTTAAGGGCAATGAAACTCCAGAAGAGATCTTAGACTGGGTCTCTAACACGGAAATATTGCTAGAAGGTTCCCAGCTTTCCCCTGATCTATGGATAACAGCAGTAAGGACCCTACTCCTCGGCAACGCCCATCACTGGTGGGAATCTATCGAGCGCAGCACTGGCAAGAACCATACTTGGGAGCAATTTCTGGAATATTTTAATGCAAAATATTTCCCAGCCACGGTCAGAGATGATCTGTATTCCTAGTTCCTGCATTTGGAACAAGAAAATTTGACCGTCGACGCCTATGATGCAGAATTCAGTCGACTAAGTCAATTCGGTGTCATCTTAATACCAACCGAGCTGAAGAAGGCCCTAAAGTTCCATCACGGCCTTACCCCCGAACTCCAAGGGTATACTACGGCACAGTCGAGGATTTCATACGAAGAAGTTCTTTCAGAGGCAAGGATACAAGAAGCCATTGGCCGAGAAGCAAGATGCTCAAATCCAACCATATCAGCCATAGACCAGACAGGAGCAGGAGGACCAATCCGTCACCTGAGAAATCAGGCACAACATAAGACAGGGCCATATCAATACAAGGAACTTCCGACTTGTCACTATTGTGGCAGGAAAGGACATTATGCCAAAAACTGTCGAAGGAAGTATAGACTATGCTTGATTTGTGGAGATAATCAACATAGGGCCAGAGACTGCCCACAACACAGAGAAGCAACACATCAGAATAGGCAAGGACCAGCAGCACCAGCCCAGAGAATGCAACCTCCTACTAGAGGTCAGCATTCCCCAGCATCTGGAAGATTTCAGAGGGGACCACCCTTAGCCACCCAAGACATGCAGTACTACCTAGCCAGACAACAAACCGGTAGACAAAGGCATGAGCAGGCCGTTGCACTAGCTGCAATGGCAGAAGAACCGGAAGGTGAACCCATTTCAGGTACCTTTATAGTTGCATTATTATCAGCAAACCGCATTATTTAATTCTAGAGCTGCACTGTCTTTCACATCTAGTAGTTTCGTACCCATGCAAATAGTCAGGTTTACCGGAAGAGGCATTGTTCCAGTTACCAACATTACTAAAGCATGCTAGTAGTCATGTATAGTAGCGTAATGAGGACGCGATTCCCGGTACTTTCAATACCAAACTTCGACGTTATCTTAGACATGGACTGGCTAAACCAAGTACAAATGCTATCCTAGACTACAGGAAGAGAAGCGTCATCCTTAGACCACCAAGTTACCCATTCGGATATCAGGACTAAGCAAACACATCTAGGTAAATTGCTAGACGTTGCTTGTTAGGCTCAAAACATGTGAATGTAGGAATAGCTGAATACTACAGGTAGTTTCCAAATTAGATCTGATATACATGACTTATTAGGATAGTCAGTAACTTCTAATCTTGTGTTTTCACCTACCCGAGAAACTATCAGACTTGGAAGAAGTGGAAAACTAAGCTCGAGGTACGTCATACCCTTCGATGTGTTGGAACGCATCAAAGAAGTTGTTTACAAGATAGCATTACCTCAGACATTGGAAGGAGTACATGATATCTCCCACGTATCCTAATTAAGGAGGTACGCTCTGGATACAAGTCATGTGCTTAAATGCAGACAACCTATAGTGTATATTAAGGTTGTAGAACTTAGAAACCATACCTCTTTTGGGTCAACTACCAACCTAGACAAGAAGTTAGAGATTATAGAATTTTGTCTATTTGTGAATTTGAATTGTTTTGTACTCCTCATATCCAAATCTAGCGTACTTATATTTGCTATACTACCTTAAATGATACTCTGCTATTATAGCCTAGTTTTGCAAGCTTATTCTTTATCAAGCTTGTTCATTAATTATGTATTATTGGAGTACTACACTAATACATTTCAGAATCAGTGTATTACGGTCTGATCAACCATAATGCACTTGGTTCGCCTTCGCATAACTACTTTAAGTGGATTAAAATATATAGTGATTAATAAACAGATGTACTTACCTCTGCGCATATCATATCAGCTACATAACTGTGCTAATACGAATATGTGAATAGGGAGTACCAGAATAGCATTTCCATCCACAACTGCCTTGACAATTCCCATTGAATTCTTAAACGCCTTGAATCTTCATACTTCTAATCCATTACCCCCTTGAACTCTTGATTACTGTTTTCCGTCTTTCCTTATTTCGGAAAGAAGAAACCTCGTATATAGTATAAATATGAAGTGTATTGTTTCCATAGCCATTTATATAGTTTCTTGGAGAATTACCAAACCCTATTAGTAGATTAGATTACAGTTTAAACTGTTCTTATTTTCTTAGAATGACTTTCGTTACCTACCTTACGTTGTATTACGTTCCTCTAGTTCATATTGCATGAAAACATCATGCACCAGGCAAATCAACCTGGGAACGTGTAGAGAATATCCGATAATGTTTCCCCTATCTATTACCAGATCAGGGTATGTCCAAAATATTTCAAATCAAACTTCAGCTATCTATGTCCTCATATTTCAAATCAATCAATCTTTCGTTCTCATTATATGTGTGTTTTTATTTCGAGGACGAAATATTCTAAGGAGGGTAGATTGTAAACTCCCTCGACCAGATTTCAGTATTTTAATATTATTTCTAGTTAATTAGAATTAGTGTAACTTTTTAAAAATTTATTTATTAATATATTCTATTGATTATGCACCTGTTTGTTACACAATAAATTAGGGCACCACACTAGCTGTTAACCCTAAACTAATTTCACATCCCTGCCCTAGACTTGCTAGACTACATTTTTTGTATTTTTAGCAACTCCCAGAAACCTCATTTTGTGCTTCGTTTTAGTCGCACAAATATCGTTACAAACGTACGTATTTAATCCCTATTTAATTTTCTGCTCTTTACCCACCTCTGTACCCTAGAGATTTGGGGACCAGTAGGCACCTGTTTTGCCCAACCAAAAATACGATAATATTCTACACTAATTGTATTACAATTATCGTATTGACACCGTAGAAAAATTATGACCCTAACTGCCCTTAAATAATTAGTGAACACCGTGCGCAGTATTTATTAAATAATAAATACGGTGACCCGTATCACCTGCAGAATCAGACCCTGACTCTGCCCAGACTCATCCTCGCACTTCCCAAAACATCTCCCCAGCATTTCCCCTCAATTTCTGTGAATTTTAGTAATTTTTAGAACCAGGTGATTTTCCAGACAAATTTCATAATTGCGCAATTTCCCAATTTTTGGACTTTTATGCAATTTATGAAAAGTCAGGGGTTTTTATGCAAAAATTCCCATGTGAGGTGGCATCACCTCATTGGTTATTGAATAGGTGGATTGGGACCCACAAAATATCAGATAATATCCTTAATTATCTGAATTAGATATTTATTAATTAATTTACTAAAATATCCCTAACATTTCAATTAATACCCAACATGTCCTAAACCCTAATCCTATTTAAACCCTACCCAGCCCCATTCCCGAACACACCCTACCGGCCCTCCGACCACCCTCCGGCCACCGGACCACCGCCGAACACCTCGCCCCTCCCCCGGCTACCTCCCCGTCCATCGCCACCCTCTCTGGCCACCGCCTCCGCCGCCCTGAGCCACCGCAGACCCGACTCCCCAACACTACCACAGCAGCTACTTCCCCTCCGACCGCCCACCACCGACGCCATAGCCGTCGCCGACCACCGCCACCACCACCAAACGCCTCGCCACCTCCTCCTCCACCGTTCTGACCTGCCCCCACCGCCCCACGACACCCTCCGCCGCCGGCAAACTCCCCGCAAGCCTCCTCCCTTAACTGCTCCGCGATTCCTCCCCTACCTCCGACGGCCTCCAGCCACCGCCACCGCCGTCGGGGACCTCCGCCACCACCACCAACCTGACCGCCTCCCTTCCCTCCACCGTCTCCCCACCCTGCCCGGCCACCTCCGCCACTCCCCCGCCGCCGGCAGCCTCCGCAAGTTGCTGTTGCTGCTGCTGCTGCTAGGAGCTACTGCTACTGCAGGCGACTCTCCGGCCAGCCGCCGGCGACTCCGCCGCCGTCCTCCTGCCGTCGACGGCCAGTAGACCCCACCTGTCAGTAGGTAAATTCCTAAACCCTAATATTTACGTATTTACATATATATCCCTATATGTATATATATATATATATATATGTATATATATATATATATGTATATATATATGTATATTTATATGTATAATTATATATATGTGTATTATACTATTAATAAATATTATATATACTGTTATTTATACAGTGTATTATACTGTATATTATAGTATTATATATATATTTTTTTTTACCAAATATATGTATATATATCTATTATTCTATATATGTATATATATATGTATATATATATGTATATTTATATATATATATATATAATTATATATATATATGTATTATACTCTTAATATATACTATATATATACTGTTATTATACAGTATAATATATTGTATATTATGTTATTATATATATGTATATACATATCTATGTATATTTATATGTATATACTTATATATATGTTATGTAATAATTATGTATATATGTTTATATGCATTTTCAATTCTGTTTTTCTTTTATAAATATATATATATTCATGTATATATATATACATATAATATATAGTTATATGTAACATATTATGTATATGTTATATATATTATATATTTATTAATATATTTATAGTATATATATGTATATATATACTATACATTTTTTTCCTTTATTTTATTTTTCTGCACTTTATTTCCTGCACTATTTATAATGAATATATATATATATCTATATATATATATATATTATCTATATGTATATATATAAATTAATACTGTACTGGATAATACAGTACATAAATATACATATGTATTTACTTTTCTGCCCTATCTTTTATTTATACTATATTATATATTTATATCAGTGGATAATACCCTGCTAATATATATTATTATATTTAACAGTGGTCACATATAGACCCTGATATTGCTGAACAGTACAGCATTTATATATGTATTTAAATTCCTGTAATGTCATTTTATTTTATCTATATATATTTATATCAGTGGATACCCCCTGATAATATTATAGTACTATATATAAACAGTGGATATACCCTGCTATTATATCATTTACATTCCTGCATTCTCTTTTCTGTATATATATATGCTATATATATATACTACTACTACATACTATATCTATAAGAATATATATATATACTATATATATATATATCTGTGGTGTGTATCCTATATATACATAGGTATATATACTTTTATATTACAGCCTTGATATTCACGAACCCTGTCTATTTTAACAGAAACCAACTCCAGCACAGCCAGTGACCCCCTGTCACCAGCAACCTTAAACCTGACTGCAAGATCAGGTTATCAACACTATCAGGGAGTAGGCAAGTATACCTTGCCAAGTTTAATGTTAAAAATTGTTTATTGTTATTATTGCTAAATTTCAAATGAACTGTTAAATGTTATTCTTGTAAATTATAAATAAACAATATGTATCTGAGATTGCCTTGGGTACAGTCAACAGATACGTTGACTTAGTGTAATCAACTTAGTAGTTATAGACTTACCAAAAATTGTGAGGATATCCTAATATTCTCCTAGACCCTATCACGGGAACACGTAACATGGTTGCAATGCATATTTGGATGTGAGCTGCGTATTTGACTAGCTACCAGTACGTGTGACCACATCACGGATTAGAATAATTTAGGAAATATGCGACTTGACATTTAGTTACATTGGGAGGGGAGAACAACTAAAATACGTATGGGACACCCACCTCTTTACCATGTGCCGCACTCGACGGAGTGATACGGATGATATAGATATGTATTCATGTGACCATTCTCATCGTAGATGGAAAATTGTATAGTGCCCTTGAACGGGGGCATATGTGGCATATACTAGCCTGTCACTACAGATTGGTGAATTACGTCAGCATATGTCTAGCCACACATTTCCCATACGTATTAGGTTGTCTCAAATTGCATTTCACTTAGATGGTTAGCACCCTGTATTTATTTATTTATTCAGTATTTACTTTACATGGCATGTCATTTTTCTGTATCTTGCTACGTCCCTCTAAGGACCTGGTTCCCTGCCAGGTTTAGCTGAGACACTCCACCCCACAGTATCTGGACCTGGACAGGAGTCTGGACATGCCCTTGAGATGGAGTTAGAGGAGATGCCGTCAGAGTCTACCTGAGTACCCTGGAGATGGAGCTGCATATTTTGAGGATGTCATGCTAGTTTATCTTATTTCACTTCTGCTACTTTTTGTAGTGGGATTGTTCCCACCTGACTTTATCTGGGTTGTAAATGACATTTCGATTATAGCATCTTTATATTCAGCACTTTTCCTGTTATTCTTGTGGATGAGATAGATTTATCTGTATTTAGACTTGTAGTATTTTAGGACAGCGTAGCACATCACTTTGGGTCCATTAAATTGGGTAATCCCTTAGTGACGTGTCAGCTGGCCAGTGACACGTGGCCTAGTTCCGTATATTTTTGGGACTGGGGCGTGACAACGAGCGCGGTTCTCGGATTCGGAAACTTCGCTCGGATGAATGGTTGGATTTTGGCTCTGATTTGAAGATGAGATATAACATAGTTTATAATAACTGTCCATCGTGATGATTACAATTATCGAGCGTAGCTTCGGGATAGCTGACCCTAGCAACTTGTCCGCTGAATCGGATATGAATATGGTAGACCCATAGAACGACCCTTGAGGCGGCGTATTTGGGAATACGTCGAGGGCAGATGTGAGCAATGAGATTTGGCTTATCGACTGAGTGTTGGATTTTGAGAGACCCTTGGGATAGTCTTCAGCTGAAGATGCAGCCGGAAGATCGAAGCGATGGTGGAAGGTAGCCTTGTCAACTAATGATATTTAGAGTCGCAGATTTTTATCGATGGTATCGCCTTTGACTCATCGTGCCCTAGAAGGAAATATCATTCATATGAATTAACCACTGTAAAACTAGCTCGTGAAGTTAAAGCAACGGCTCGTTCAGATCAAATCCTTGCGAATACTGGAAGGGACAGACGTGACTCAGATTTACAAGATGTCTCGGAACTTATTCTGGGAAGCGTGCTCGTTCGGAAGGCAAAGGTGATATTCTATGCTTCGAGGCAGTGGAAGCAGTGCGAAGAACTATTCTATGCGCAACCTAGGAATTATGGCGAGTGTGTCCACGTTGAAATCGTGGTGACACTATCCTTTGGCGTGGCGGCGAGATCTTCGTGGATCACACGAACCTCGATATAGATGTTCACCCAGTGAGATATTGAGATGGCAGGAAAATATGTTGGACTGAGCTGATCTAAGCAAAGTTGATATTTGGGTAAGTCGCATAGCTGGGGTAGTATCAGTTGTGATAATCGTTCGGTGCATGAGAAATATTTGGAGATGTTGCTAGTACTGATTTTTAGAAATAGTGGGATAGATTGAGTTGGAACGCGAACTGATTGAGTCGGTGAGAATTCTGCATAATTGAGAATAGTGCTCGAGCGAATATGTTGGAATGGAAATCATAATTTGATTCAATTGGGAGTAAAGTAAATGGATGCCTCGAACATAAAGATACCCTTGTAACTTGTTCAAATTTACTATCGCAAAGCTCGGCTGAAATGCATGTATTTTAGGGACGTCTTAAATATGTGTACGATCCAAAACTAAGCGATACGAAAAATTCGTATTGAGCTGCAAGGAGGACGTGGGAATTCATGGAATTTGTACGAGCGTTCAGCAGAACGAGATACGGAGTCAGAAATCGTGAATATGTGAGTTGCATAGAACAGATCCATGGAATTGGATTGTGGCATGTGATAGGAATGAGTACCAGCACGGTTCGTGGACGAACCTGATTCTAAGTGGTATATTATGTAACGCCCCACAACCACTCGGAGCGTTACGCTGAGTCGGATTGAATAAATCAAATGCTGGTTACATTTGAAATGTTGGATTTTTGGGAAGAAGGATTAATCGAGTTGGTTTTAATGTGCAGATGGCTAGCGGATTCGATAGAAATCAGGTGTTCGTTCAGAACATTACTGAATAGCTGAATGGAAGCGATAATGCCGTCTTCCTTAATCCGATCGGTCGGATGATTTGGAAAGCACGGCCTGCTCGCACGGTCGTACCAGTTGAGTAGATCGCGCTTGCATCGGACCACGGGTTCAAGGGATTGGCCGTATCGGCAGGACAGGATGCCTAACGGGATGAATCATTGTGAGTGGGCTCTTTCCCTTCTCCTCTACTCCTTCATGTCTAATAATATAGAAAACACGAAAAAGGCTTGAACACTTGGGCTGAAACTCGAGAATCACTACACTGAGGCGTGCATAGAGTGTACGTCGTTTGCTTGGTAGGATTGTGGCTTGAAATGATTTACGCATTGGATAGTTGGAGCTGAGTTAGATTATTGTATTTGAGGCAGTCGGTTGGATACTTGGGATTATACTTGGACGGTTGGAATGATACCAATGAGGCAATGGGAACGTCGGGAATTCGGGCGAGCGAACGTGCATCCGTGCGCGAGTATCACTTGGTCGCTTTGTCTTGCAAAGCGAGCAGTTATGGTTCAAAACCGAACAACTGCATCGGCAAGGGAGTTGTGTCGCTTGATGGGGCATCGTGCCACGAATGCGGCATTGTGCCATGGAATTTGCTTCGAGCATGGGTGTTGCACCTATTTGGACTCTGTGTTGAGAAGAGGCATTGTGCATATGAAATACTTGATATTTTGGTGCCTTGGGCTATATTTTGAGGTCGAGATTTGGATTCTCTTGGTTGGATATGTTGGAAGAATGGTTATGGATATTTGGTTGGATATCGGTTAAAAAAGTCTAGGATCGCTTGGTGGGGCGAGAATGTTTCGATCCTCTCGTCATACCTACTTGGTGTCTGCATAGTCACGGACAACCTGTGTGGCACAGGGTTTGGTTTCCTCGAACGGGTGCTCCGGGGCACCGGGACCGTTCGGCCATGGAGGAGACATTTGGGTAACGCGTCTTGGGCGCGGTGCCAGCGGTTGGATGCGATTCAGGTGGGTTAGCTACTTAGCGCTGTTTTGAATAGAACCGCATTTGATCTGTCCGATCAAAGTCCTTTATGGCTTGGCCAGTGACTTCATATAGAATAATGTTGGCTTGCTTTTCTTTTGTTGGTTTGGCTTTCGTGTAGGCGCGGCCACCTTTCCTCGGCAAGAGTGTGCACTCAATTTTGGAATATAAACCTTGGTTGAGGATGGATGTTGAGGCGAGACTGATGGTTCGATATGTTATCGTGCAAGCGATGGTATTGAGTAAGACGGGTTGCATGCTAGTTACCTTCGGGTTGAATATATAAACTGCTTGTCGTTTGATTTGAGATTGAATGCTTGCATGCGTAAACTGCTTTACTGCTTTCCTTATCATGTCATTCATCTTCCATGAAATGAATCTAGGATTCAACTAGAAAGATCACCATATAACTGGTTGCATTCACTATTTTACTTAGTGTCGGCTTAGATGAGTGGGTTACCCCGCTCACCAGTACGGCTGTGTACTGACCCACGTTTGTGGGCAATATTTCAGGTACGCAGGCGTAGTGGCGCTGCTTGGATATACGGGATAAGATGTATGAACTGTAAGTACCTTTGTGGGCTAGAGAAATGAGCAAGAGAATTTTATCGTCTCCGTAGCATCGCCTTTGTGGCATTGCCTTCGGGGCATTTCATTTGGACCCTATCGTGAGCTTCGCTGCGTATACTCTGTTTGTGTGCTTGGTACACTAAAAGGCTTCTACTGTAACTTGGTTGTTTCGATGATAACATTGGTGTTTGAAAACATCGCCTTGTACGAGCGCAACTTCAGGCTCGTACGGCATCACGTCTCGATGGGAACGATTGTCCTGCGGGAGAGCTGCAACGTGGTGATTCACGTTTAGTAGGGACTATCGAGCTTGCGGGAGATTGGGGCGTGACACAAGTACCCCTATTCATGTCCAATTTTCTACCATCTCGTTAATTTTTTGCAAAATATAATTAAAAGAAATTGATTTGGATGTGCGTGCACACCAGAATCAACGCGTATCCGCCGAAAAATACCGTATCGGTCTGTTCTGACACTCGTCATAATTTTGTGTGTACTGGTCGGTTTGCAACAAAACTTGTGCAATTAGATTCGCAGTGTTACGCTCGTCCTTTGACCCAAGTTTGGTTCGATTATGAGAACGTTGAGAAAACGTCGTTTCGTGGTTGGGCCCACGGTTCCACATTTTGGGCGATTTCGTGATCGGCTCATCAAAATCCAGTTCTGGATGTTCCATTGGGTTTGTATCATCGTTTTGGACTCATATACACTAAGTTTGATAAATTTAGAGAACTTTGTATCTGGCACGTTGTAAGGTGCGAAGTGGGCCACATGTGGACCCCGCTTTGACCAAAAATTGTCAATTTTGCCCCTGTATCCAAATTGTACTTATGGATAGTCAATCCTAGCTATTTTAAGTATTCTGAGAACATTGGTGATATTTTTTTCAGCATTCGGAGGTGTATGTGCAGATTCCACTTTCCCAGGAGTAGTTGACGGAGTTCAAAACCCAGACAAATGTACCTTGCCAAATCTGCAGAGATACTGTTATATTAATTACTTGTGTTCTTTCTATATATATTTATTCTATGTTGTGCATGTTCAACCTAGGACCATGATACGTTGCTTAGCATCCAAACAAGATTCGGGTGTCGACGCCCTACGCGGAGTCGTGTAACGTCACTTAGAGATTTGATTCCATGATCCTATTTTTACGTGCTTGCTTTATCAAGTATGCCATACCGTAGGACACTTGACACTATTTTATGTTACCGAATCTTTCTTGAGTTATTTATGGTGATTCTGTATAGGCTTACATGATTCGTGATATGAGACTTGCATATTACATGGATACTATTATAGCTCGTTGTACTATATAGAGGTCATGATCTTGCATGTTATGGACATAAGATATCATAGACATGAGACATGTGGTTACATTGGGTGCGAAGAGACACACAGGCTACAGGCTAATTATTTATATATATACTACTGGAGGTGCCTTAGACTCTGTCTCAGATCTTTGGCACATATACTGGAGTCATGATACTACTTGCTGCTATGGGCTCCCCTACATAGAGCATGTAGTTGTCTTAGCCTGAGTACTAGTGATGCTCTCATTTGTATTTTACTTAGCTGGTTATATAGCTTGCCCTGAGGATCTGTTTATATTTACTTGCTGTATTTTATTTGGCTTGAGTGTTTATTGTACCTTGCTATGTCCCCTGAGGACCTGGATCCGGATTATGTCCCCAAGTGTAGACGATGAGAGCTATTCCAAGGTTTACGGGGTAGGTGCTACTATTGGATACGTACAGGTTGCAGAGGACGAGGTTGTTCCGAAGGACTTCTTTTGAGCACACAGTATTCTCACCATTCATTTATTATGCTTAGTGTTCTTAGATATTTGATCTTGTAGTGACTTCTGGATATTTGTACTTGGATTTATTTTCTTTTCCATTTTGAAGACGGGTTGTTCCCCGTGACATTATTTATATTGCTTTGGTTGGACAGATCATTTTATATTATTATGACTGGACTTGTCTCTTTGTGATTTCGTTACTTATTATGGATGGGATTAGATATATAAACTATGACATGTATTCGTAGACCATTTTTTATGTATTACAGCTTAAGTGCACTCTAACGGGTCCATTAAATTGGGTTTGTCCATTGGAGTTGTGCTGCTGTCCATTGCCACGTGGCTAGTCCTTTGGTATTTTGGGACTGGGGCGTGACAATATGAAAACTCTACTTTGCTAGTACGTAACTTTGAGTATTGATCTAAATAGAGTAAGTTTCATATGTTGTGCCATATAGTAGATCTCGTTTATAATATCGATGAACTGTATCACACGGAATGTAACACGAAGTTAGAGTAGAATCATATTACATATATGAACGAGGAAGACTATCAAGTAGTCATTCCGAGTCAGGAGAAGAAAAAAAAGTGAAGAGAAAGTACTCAGGATATACAGATCATTGAGGCAGACTCGAATCAGGGCGCTGCGCAGAGAAGAATCAACCGAGCTGAAGTCCTCGAATAAGAGAAAGATTCGAGTGTAGTCCTCGGCTAGATTGAACTGAGCTGAAGTCCTCGGAGAAAAAAAATTGAGCAAAAAGTTCTCGGCTAGGATTGTAAGTGGTGGAGTAGTTACATGGTTATGGATAACTGGTTGCGCACCAGGTAGAGAAAAAGTTCTTGACACGATTGCTGAGGCATCCGAATTGTGTCGGCCCGGAAGGACAATGCCAGTGTAGTCCTGGTAATATGCTAGCTGAAGTACTAGCAGGTGAGTGCGAAACATCCAACAAGGCTTGCTAATGACCTGGAAAGACAGCCAACTCGTCGGATGGTTCAGGACGCCCAGTAAGACTCGCAACCGAGCTGGGAAGACATTCGTTCTATCCCAAAAGATATGTCCAATATGGATAACCGAACCAGTGACTATCATATATATAAGTCATGCATGCATAGCGGCGATCCGCATTCAAAAAAGGAGTAACATGAAGGAGTATAATACACGGTACTTTGCACATTTAGAATAGATGTACGGTATGTAACATAGTTCGAGTAAAACGTGTCTGAGGCATAGACACAACCATAATACTTGAATTGTATAGATGTATTAATTTTATTGCTGCGAATGATAAGGAGGGTCGAATGGTAAAAAAAGGGTAAGACAAACTTAGCTATTTACAGTATGACACTCTTATTTCAGACATGGGTAATACTTTTATTATATTGCCATAAAACTGATCCTAAGACAAAGACTAGAAAGACAACAAAATTAGTCGGTGCACATAACTAATGAACGTGCTTATTTTGTGGCGTGGGCGAGAGGCCTCCCCACCAGTGCATTCAATGTACTAATATCCAACCAGATTGCATGCAGGGTGCTGGGAGAACTCGTACGGATTCAGAGATCGCTTAACGTATCGAGGCGCCGAACCGCACATGGCGTCTTGGAGGGTGACGCACGGACCTGGAGCTCACATATATGATACATAATATATGGGAACATTATCATCCAGAGTATTTAATTCAGTTGTAAGCCTAAGGGCATATTCATTGTAATGAGAAAGGGGGAGAGAGAGAGCACGGGCGACTTATAATTTTGGCCTAGCGTCGCTTGTAAACTTTACTTTATATCAATAATGAGCTTGTTTTGGATTCAATACTTGTGCTTATTCTATGTTTCCACTATGACGACTCTGCGAACTAGTTATCAACGACCGTTTCGGTATTTGTCTTGCGTGGTCGCAACTTCAGGCTCACGCGACATCACGTCTTGATGGAAACGGTTGTCCTGCGGGAGCATTGGTACGGTGATTCAAGTCCAGTAGGGACGATCGATCCTGTGGAAGATCGGGGCTTGATATATTGGTATCAGAGCATGACTTTATGTCCTTGGAATTCGTATCGATTCTCTCAGTTTTGAACTTGTTCATTGGTGATGTGATAGACGCTCTCTCTCGATGTTTTGATTAATGTTCCATACAGTGAGCCTAAATATTTCAAAAATTTGTGCGGAGGATTATTGGACAAAGATAGTTATGCGATAGCCTTTTTGCATAGTTGAGTCAGACCTTATGTGAGCAGACTTGTTCTAGAGTTAGCAAGTTACATGAGACAACTATGCACACAACCGTTCGGCTAAGATGTGCTGAGTATCGCGCACCTGAACCCTTGGTGCGATGGACTATGCGAGTGAGAATTTGGTACCATATGGATAAGATAATTCAGACTTAGAATAAAAATCGATAGAGACGTTATAGGAGTATCGCTATGGCAAATAATGGGAATCATGCTTGGATATTGAGATATAGTTCGGACGGTTATTCGTAGCGATAAGTTATGACTCAAAATATATATTGCGTGGATAACTATCAATAGAGGTATATACGAGACTAAGATTATCGAGGCAATGAATATGGATTACACTGGAGTTCTAAGGAACAAATTGGATATACGAGTTAACGATGCGAATACAATTCCGGATTTAATAGGATGAATCAATTCCTGAGTGGTGTATGCGATAGTCTCAGGAACGAATTAGCGATTTAAAGATTGGTAGAGTATAGCTCAAACTCTAAGTGGTGTATTATCCATCTTAGAAATGTTCGAACGAATCATAAATTTTGGGATAGCAAACGAGTCTAGCAGCAAGCGACGTGATTGTGCAAATCCTTAGTATAAATAAAGCCTAACAAGTAAGCGAACTCGAAGGAATCGTACGAGATTTGATTTGAACGAGTTACAATGAGTTGACCAAGTGATAAATCATATTTTAGATAGGGATTCAGAGTATTAGAATTTATATCTTGGTCGAGAAAACTTAATGGATCATATGATCGATTTTGAATTGAGTCAAATGGATTAAAATTTGGGTTTGAGATAGAATAACCGAGGATGTGATTAGGAGTTAGCGCGATGGAAGATATCGAGCATGGAAAATCAAGATCGAGCAGGATATCGCTCGATGGAATTTTAGCTTGAGTACGGATATTATGGTTTTGAATTTGGAAAACTTTATATAATATCGATAATTGGATGATAGCACGGATTGATTCAAGTTAGCAAATTTATGGTTCAATGAATGAGATTGGTGATAATATACTTAATCTTGAATTTGAACGAACGATCTTGAATCTAGTTCGAAGGATAACACTCAACATCATGTCAAAATTAGAATGATTATCCCGCGAGAGCGTTGGCGTGATGATTTTACGTCCAGCGGGGATGATCGAACTCATGAAAATATGTCTGATGATTATTCAGATGAACTCGATAACATGGAATGTAATAAAGGTCTTAAAGATTTGAAGTTAGTTGTTTGAGAAATGCTAGAAGTAGACTACAGATTGATCGAACGGTAATATTAAAATTGGACAATTTGGTTATAAACGGTTATTAAGATGAATATGACTTGGTGGATTAATATATAACTTGGATGAGAAGAAGCGTAAAGATAATGTGTCTTGATCATTTTGATTATAATCATAATATTTGACGTTCTTGTCTTGTGCGAGTGCAACTTCTTGCTCATACATGCGTCACGTCCAAATTATGACGATTATCCCGCAAAAGCGTTGGCGTGGTAATTTCACATCCAGTGGGGATGATCGAACTTGCGGGAGACCAGAGCATAATAATTGAAGGATCGTCTTGACTTGTTGCTCGACACGATAAGACGAGTTGCAGGATACGAGTGAATCAAAAGTATTTTGGGGATGAGTTATTCTAGAACATGAAGTAAGACGTTCGATGGTTTCGTGAACAGATACGTGAATTATGTTGAACGACTTTAAATTTGTGTTTGAGATCGAAGAGTTAAAAATTAAATCGTGACTTGGTAGTCTGGACTAAGAAAATAATGGATTGGTGGATTCTATCATGTGTTTGAGGAGATAGACTATGCGAATCACTAGGTTTGACGTACGACGTGGATATATAATAGTTTTGGCTGAACGAATGTGTCTTAGGAATGGCTTTGCTAAACGGACTCGAATCCTTTGGATTGAATGTTGTGGATAAGAGTAGGACGATCTATGCTCAATGTTTAGAAATCCGAGTGATGCGAGCTTGGATACAATATCCCATACGAACGAACAATAGTTTGACCTTAGAAACTTGGGGCGAGCATCGTGCAATGGATTTGTATGATGAGTCACAAACGTAAACTATACCTATGACTTTATAAGCAGACCTAGTGGCTAGGTAGACGACCCTATGCCGTAAGTTGAACTGGAGTGACTGACTTCAGAGTATCGTTTGGGAAAACGATAGAACTGTGGCAACAAGACCTAGAGTTAGGACTTGGAACTGGGAGTGTACGCTAGTGACATTGGCGTTAAAAAAATGCAATAACCGATAGGACTTGGATGATAATTGATCGATTGGATAGGTTATTCGATAGAGAGGAACAAGGAGGTATTGGGGATTTGTCGAACTGAACGCTTATGATTCGAATTGGTGATATTCCAGATAAGTTGGCATAACAAATTAAATCATTGCTTGGAAGATGTACGTTGCTAGTAATGTGATACTTGGATTTGTGTGGCATTGGGGTAGACGATTACTAAACAAACCAGAGTTCGGTTAGTCGAGTAACGAAACGATCGACGATTCAAAAGATTTTCACGAGTAGCTTGTCCGACTTTGCTATCACTAAGCTTGGTTGAAATATACATATTTGGGGGACGTCTTGAATATGGGTACGATCCAGACTTAGCGATATGCATAACTCGAATGTAACTGCAAGTGAAAATATTTAGTTCTGCATGGATGAGTATGACAATTGGAGTAAGTTAGCCTCAACCTAGACTTTCGTAAATGAAAGATTTTAACATGCCTCGTATGAATGAGATAGTTCTGCGCTAAGGCACAGTAAGAGACTGAGTCATGGAACGTAATAATTGAACGATGGATTCATTCAATAAAATGGTTAAGCACACGTGCGAAACAGAATAAGAAAACAAATAGGAAGTTATATTCGAACGGACCTAAGACGCGAAGGATTAGAACGTACCCCATGTTGGGCAAATTAGCTCCACGCTAAAGCGCAATAAAGATGGAGTCAGAAAATGTAGGCAATTTGATGCGACGACTTTGGGTGATAGTAAATTTACTTAGCGAGAATGGACGGTGGCTCAAGATAGATTTGATGCAAGACGATATTGGAAGATTAGCTGAGATTCGAACTTGAAGTCTTGAAGATTTTTTGGATTGGGTTTAGGCGTAACGCTGGATTTCAATAGGCGATGTCGCGAGTAATCGGTCGAATAGCTCTTTTCTGTGGCATCTGTAACCTTTCGTTGGGTTCACATGGATATACTATAACAATTGGGCAAGTTCACCCTAAGCCTGAGTTTTCTAGTGCACATTGAGTTATAGAATATCCCGTGATTGAGTAATACATCCCTATACTAGGCACAATAGAGTTTGAGTCATGGAATGCAACGATTAAGTTGAGTATAGTTCGATAACATCAAATGATAAAGTTGTTCGATGAGATTGGATAAGAACCTGCGTAGAGCAAGGTGAGGAAATAAATAAATGTAGTGTTTGAACAATCTTTGAAAGTTAGGCAAGACATATATAGTTTGATTTAGAAGTTGTACGATAATACAAATTCCGCTAAGGAAGACTCGAGGACGAGACTGTTCTGAGTGGTGTATTATGTAATGACCCGCTCCGCTCAACCCGGAAGGGCCGATTCAAATAACACAAGTGTAGCGAACCATCCTTCCTTGCTCAGCGAGATGACTCGTTCGATGCAAAGGCATTTAGACTTGGACTTTCAAATGGAGTTCAGACTTAGACTTTTCAGAGGCGCGCTCGGAGTCTCACTCGACCGATGCGACTCATCGCTAAAGTGGGTGGCTCTGATGAACCTGTCTCTACTTAGTTGTACACTTAAGAAAATGATTCATACATACTAGTTTCTAAGCGATAACCTTTGCATGCTAATAAAAAAAGATGAACGCACATAGCTAAGGGAATAATCCCGCTTTATCATTGTGTATAGAATATAGAAACTCTACTTTGCTAGTGCATAACTTAGAGTATTGATCTAAATGGAGTAAGTTTTATATGTTGTGCCAGAGAGTAGATCTCGTTCATAATATCGATGAACTGTATCGCACGGAATATAACACAGAGTTAGAGTATAATCATATTGCATACATGGATGAGAAAGACAATCAAGTAGTCGTTCCGAGTCAGGAGAAGAAAATAAAGAGAAGAAAAAGTACTTGGGATATACAGATCACCGAGGCAGACTCCGATCGGGGGCCTGCACAGAGAAGAATCAATCGAGCTGAAGTCCTCGGATAAGAGAAAGATCCGAGTGTAGTACTCGGCTAGATTGAACCGAGCTAAAGTCCTCGGAGAAGAGAAACTGAACAGGAAGTTCTCGACTAGGATTGAAAGTGGTGGAGTAGTTGCATGGTCACGGACAACTGGTTGCACACCAGGTAGAGAAAGAGTTATCGACACAATTATTGAGGTATCCGAATCTTGTCAGACCGGAAGGATAATGCCGGTGTAGTCCTGATAATATGCTAGCTGAAGAACTAGAATGCGAGTATGGAACGTCCAATAAGGCTTGCTACTGACCTGAAAAGACCGCCGACTCGTTGGATGGTTCGGGATGCCCTGAAGATATGTCCAATATGGCTAACATAGCCAGTGACCTTCATATAGATAAGTCATGCATGCATAGCGGTGATCCGCATTCAGAAGAGGAGTAACATGAAGGAGTATAATGCATGGTACTTTGCACATTTAGAATGGATGCACGGTATATAACATAGTTCGAGTAAAATATGTCTGAGGCAGAGGCACAACCATAACACTTGAATTGCATAGATGTTCTTTATTTCTTAGTAGATTATTAATTTTATTGCTGCGAATGACAGGGAAGGCCGAATGGTAAGAAAATGGTAAGACAAACTCAGCTATTTATAGTACGCCACTCTTGTTTCAAACACGGGTATTACTTTCATTATATTGCCATAAAACTGATCCTAAGATAAAGACTAAAAAGACAACAAAATCAGTCGGTGGATATAACTAATGAACGTGCTTATTTTGTGGCGTGGGTGAGATGACTCCCTACCACTGCATTTAATGTACTGATATCCAACCAGATTGCATGCAGGGTGCTGGGAGAACTCGTACAAATTCAGAGATCGCTTAAGGTATCGAGGCGCCGGACCGCACTTGGCATCTTGGAGCGTAGCGCACGGACCTGGAGCTCACATATATTAGACATAATGTATAGGAACATCATCATCCAGAGTATTTGATTCAGTTTTAAGCCTAAGGGTATATTCATTGTAATGTGTGTGTGAGAGAGAGAGAGAGAGAGAGCACGAGTTACTTGTAATCTTGGCCTATCGTCGCTTGTAATATTTATTTCATATCAATAAAGAGCTTATTTTGGATTTAATACTTGTGCTTATTCTATGTTTCTGCTATGACGACTCTACAAACTAGTTATCAACGGCCGTTTTGGTATTTGTCTTGTGCAGACGCAACTTCAGGCTCGCACGATATCACGTCCTGATGGGAACGGTTGTTCTGCGGGAGCGTTGGCGCGGTGATTCGCGTCCCCCCTGGGCGATCGATCCTGCGGGAGATCGATCAGGGCTTGGCATATGTGATAGTGGATGTGTATCTGATTGTGCTGTACGTATAATAGCGGATATGGAAAGTTATGGTAGCGGATATGTACAGTTATGGTTTATTAATTCGAATTCAAATCAGTCCTAATCTTTTGGAATTCAGATTTAATTCATTAATATTCTACCATAATTAGCGGCGGCGAGATTTAGGGTTAGAGTTTCCACCATTCCCTATAAATATTCTCTTCGTGTCTCCTTTTGGATATACACAAAATTGAAAGACAGAAGAGAAAATATTGTTGTGGCTGCCACCTTCGTCCAGGAATTTTGTTCGAGTTGTAACAAAGGTGATTATGAGCGTTCCAGAAGTTCTTGACATGAACTTGCTGGTTCCTGGAAGCAAATCGTCGATATAGGATAAATCTGGTTTTGAGCAACGATGTTCTTTACCCCCCAGCAAGATCTCCTCTTTCGTCTCCTCCTCCTCATTCTTCATCTTCTTCTTCTTCTTCTTCTTCTTCTTCTTCGTGTAAACATTATGTCTCAATTGCAATTGTATTTGCAAGGAAGAACGTAATTTCTGTTTACCTATTTAGAATAAATTTGTATTCGATTACGTATGATCAATATGGACAATAATCGACAGTTTGTTGCAAGTTTGATCCCTCTTTGTAAACCTCGGGACTAACATAACATATGTTAAAAATTATATGATAATTTTCTGAGATCTGTACGTTGTTTGAGGAAGGCCTAGTTGGATTAGAACTCAAAATGGAGAAATGACTCAGTGAGCCAATCTCGCCACGTGACAATAGTGAGGTCTTACTCTTCTCTAATAACATTATGACACATCACTCTCTATTTTTTCCCCTCTAATTTAGTTTAGTGATGTTGTATGCTGCTGTTATTAGAGGGGAACAAGATCTTTGGAGGAGAACAATGTCTAACCACTGCGTGAGGCCGGCCCACTGAATAATTTCTCCTCAGAATGGCAAGACCGATTAATAGTAACACGAAGACACTTAGGCCATCTCCAATGGATATTTCTATCTTTCCTATTTCTATGGTAGAAATTTCTTTGAGGAATTTTTTTTTCCCAACTATGATTTCTATACAAATTTCTATCGTATGTGACGGTAATGTATGATGTAGAATTTCTATGAGAATGTCTATAAAAAATTTCCATATCTCAAAGCAATTAATTAATACTAGGCCATACATCATTAAATTATTTCTTTTATTTTTGTACCACATAGATAGAAATGAATAACCATTAGAGAATATATATATATATATATATATATATATATATATATATATATATATATATATATATATATATTTGTGCAATTTCTATTTAGAAACTCTACCGACTGCCAACCAGGATAGAAATTTCTTAAAGTACAAGTTAACTATAATAAAAACTCAATTTTAGAAATCCCTGTTGGAGATCGGCTTAGCATAGAATTTGCATTCCTTAAACTACATCGATCAAAGACGCTTTTAATTAGTAGACAACTCAGTACTCTTCCATCTTCTTAATTCTCCCATTCACTAATTACAAGCCATTATTAATTATTAGATACCAAATCATATATATTTATAATTGAGACGTACGTACGTAACGTACGTGTGGCTTGATATATATAGCAGTGCTGGTAATGGTCATGCTAAGTAAACTAGCAGTTCTTGAAGCAATGGTATATGGATTTCTTGCAAGGGGTGACACATGCTTTGTTCTTGGAGGATCTGCAGAGCACCACACACTGCTTCGCCATCTGTAGGCAACGCCGGCGACACCCGATGATCCACATCATATTTGGCTCAGCTGCAGCAGCGATGCTGCTACTGCTACTGCTAGTTGTTGTTGGTACTGATTGCGCATCTGCAGCAGCAGCTAGTATCCCCGACACCAGCACGAGAAGCACTAGAGCCTTAGTTAGAACTGCCATTGCCATGCATTCACCAATTCTTGCTTCGATCGATGGAACAACTTAATTAATCTTGAGATTCTACTGATCGATCGGCCGGGCTTTATATATATACGAGAAATTATGGTCCAAGTTGTTGTTGTTGTTGTTGTTGTTGTGTTTTCGAATACGTACGCATCTTGATCTTCCTTGATGATCGGTAGGTACTTGTTGCATGTGCAGAAGAGTCTGGGACAAGAATAACTAGTATACAGTCATGCATCATCTACATTGCATGACCCGATGCTAAAGCACACCAGTAATAGTTGGAGATCCAATCTTTCCTTTTTTTTTTTTTTTTTTTTGAGATGTCCCGACGATACGTACGAAATTTTGTGCACGCTGCTTTGCATGTTATTTGAATCTATTATCCCACGTCTTCTCCGCTGTTTGATTTCGAGACCGTCCGTCAAGATAGGAAGATTATACCTCTTCTCACTGACCACAAGGAACATTTGAATTCTGTCATTCTTTTCTTGTCTTCTTTTTTCTTTTTACAGAGAGAATAGTATGAAGTAGTTCATAATCAAATTTTACTAATATAAAAAAATAATTGGAGGAAAGGATAAAAAAGAACTTGATAAAAAATACTTCCTAAATTTAATTGCATGTGCATAAGTACAATGAAGATCTAGGGGGTGAGCGTTTGGTTTATTTATGCTTTAATCAAATCAAAATAGCCAGAAGTAAAACTTAATAAATCAGAATTCTTAAAATCCAAAACTCTAACTGAATTTTAAAATTAACCATAACCAAAATCGAACCGATAATCGATTCGGCTTGTTTGTTTAATGAATCGGGTCCAAAGTTGAAATTATATTAAAATTATATAATTTTTATAATATTTTAAAGTTGGACCCAAAGTTTGGATAAATTACAAAGGGGCTTTAAAACACATACATAAAATTGTTATTTTTAAAATATATAGAAAGTTAAACACGATTCTAATAATAAGGGGACGTTTGGTATACATAATACTATATAGCGGGTAATTGTATATTTTTCGGGAATCAAATTTCAAGTAATTTAATTCCCTGAAAAATTATATTACCATGTTTGGTGACTATATAAATATTTCTAGAAAAAATAAAAAGGATAAAAAATAAAAATAAAAATAAAAAAGGATAAAAATACGAAAATAAAATTAAAAAAAAGGATACAAAACGAAAAAAGAAAAATAAACGAGATAAAAAAAAACTTACAAAAACGATTTTTTTTGCCCGGACAAAAAAATAAAAAATACAAACCTATTATTAAGAAATAGGATTACTATATTTTGTGGGTAAATTATATATCCAGGTAGTCATAATTTTCAAAAATATATATTTTTAACCTAATCCAAATATGGAAATAGGTTTTCCATCATAAATTCATCCGAAAATAAAAAAATATTCGTGTTCCAAAATGTATAAAATTGAGGATCTATTTAGTAGGATACCGTTATTAACACTCATAAAATATGTTATTCTCCTCTTCTCTTTAATTTTCTATCACGATTGAATCTAACATTAATTTCAATATAGCCTGCTAGTGGAGCTTTAACTTTCTAAACGCAACATCCCAAATATTTACAGAAAATTTCATCTAAAGGAAATTTTTTCGTTATAATTGGTGGAAAGAGGAAATTTTTAGAAAATTGCAAGAAAATGGAGTTGTCGCCAGTTACCATGGTGCCCAAAAAAAAAAGCCTGGCGCCAATCCAACTGGAGCCAAACTCAAATTTTTTAGTTTGGCGCCAGTTGCATTAGATTTGAGTTTGGCTCCAGTTTGACTAGCGCCAACCCCTTTTTTTTTTGGTTCTGCCACGTTTATTTTCACCATCCATCCATCTAGTTGCCACGGATCGATTAGTTGCTATGAATCCATGAATTTGGATGGAGGACACAATATAGCTATAAAAGAGTGAAAAAGTAAAACCAACATTCACAAAAAATAGAGAGGAGTTAACAGAAGAAAAAAAAGAGATATATAAGAGAAGCAACAGACACGAAGAAGAAGAAGAAGAAGAAGAGAAGATGATGAGGAGTTAACATAACATAACGACAACCGTATTCCTGGTGGACATACTACAGAAAGAGAAATGCAATAACGTGAAAATCACATATCTCAACTGGTATTTTTTGGAGATGTATGTTTTGTTTAGTTATTTGTATTGATTAGGTTTATTTATTTATTTAAAATAGTTTATTTACTTGCTTAAGTTATATGTGTAGTTATATGATTATCCGCATAATGGACATTTATATGAACATGGTCAATGGCGTCACGTAAAAGATGTCCCCAACTTAGCCAAATAGGAGCTAACCTTCCAACAAAAGGCTTTGGTTGAGTCTTTTGGATTCCATTATATAAATGAAATTGAGTTCCTACAACACGACATGGATTTGATGTTTAGTTTGACAGAGCGTTGGTGGCCCAACCGCAATACTTTTCAGTTGCCAGTAGGAAAAATGACAGTTATACTTTCGGATATAGCCAACATCATAGGGTTACCTATTACATGTATAAAAATTTATTGCGTAATATTTTAGCTGATATCTTGATTTGAGTAATATAATAATCTAAATTAATATTACAGGTGACCCTATATATTTCTCAGAACGACCAGATACTAGTGGTATGATTCAACGGTATCTTAGTGTGTCTGCTTCGACCGGACAATCACAGAAGAGTATATCAGACGTCAACATAAGCTGGCTAAGAAATAACTTTATGTATCTTAACCGTACATTTGACGGTCAGGTGATCGTGGATAAAAATTTGGTATAAAATTTAACCATTTATTTAACTATCTATTTCAGATTAAAATGTATATTGTAGTTTGACTCACTAGTAATAATTTAATATTTTAGATTTTTTGCTGCACAAGAATATTTATTTACTTTATGTGGTTCAATTCTTTTTCCAAAATGAACTAGCTGTAAAGTAAGTGTTCGTTTTCTACCCTTGTTGGAAATTTTGTAACAACGTACTCATCATGCATGAGGAGCAGCGGTATTGGCGTTTTTGTATGCCGCATTGACAAAGTTTGTCACAACGACATCAAATACCTGTACCTCGAATCTTTGTGGATGCATGATTTTACTACAGGTATTTGTCACAACGACATTATTCAATTATCATGTTATTACATTCTTCTTAGACATGTTACACAAATCTGACTGGATGCATGATAATGATATTAGGTATGGTCGTACGAATATTTTGGTATCGGTAGACCAGTTATCGGTATCAGTCATGAAACCAGTATCTTTTCGGTAGCTAGGGGATGGACTATTGAATTTGTGGACCAGGCTCACTACAGATATCAGGCTGCCTCCCTTTACCGTCCACTATTTGACTCGCTATAGTACCAAGAGGTAAATAAATTATATTTTTTGATTTATTTAAAAATGATTACATGTCATTCTTATTTACTCCATAATGATCAAATAGGTTATCTGGATCCCGTGTATTATACGTCCCGATTATTCCGATATTCAGAAGATATCATTTTCATATAGTTTACATAGGTTTTATATCATATGCGACTATTGAACCATGTACCATCCAGCAAATCGTATTTTACGACAGTTTGGGATGGTTCAAATTATTCCTGATTCTCCACCTGCTAGTAACTATGCTCTCACTAAAGTGCTAGCTCGAATGTGTAATTTGCTTCTTGGCTGGAATTCGAGATTCGAGAATTATAGTGTGCAAAATTTGTCTTGTGCGCGAAGTGCAATCACCGAATGACTGTATGTTTTTATTTTATTCTGTTTTATTAAACTTATAATTATGTTTTGCTAACATCTTGTCAAATTGATGCAGTTTTTGGGGACTCTGCTTACAGAAGTTGGTGGAGAGCACCGCGTATGTGCAACCGAGATTATAAATTCGAGGAGCAATATTTCACAAATAGAGCTGTCGATGATTGTAGCATGCGCAGTATAATAAATAGACTTGGCCGTTTCATAAGTGTTTATTTATCAATACTTTAGTATAGTTTATTTCAGTAAATTTATTAGACAATGTCATGACCCGTACCCGAAAATTGGGCACGAGTCAAGGGTACGTCCAGCTTACGCCGCAGCATCGATGGTATAACGCTGTCTAGGTCAAATATAGTTATCTATCAATCTCACACAAATATGATATCATAACCTGTCAATGTATCTCAACTCCAAACGGAGGACAATGAATATACATAATCATAACCTCACAATATACTCAATCACAATAACTATAAGAAAGATAAATGGCACGATAAAGATGTAAGAACCACGAGAGGCAAATAATATATATCTCAAACAAGTCAGAGTCTAAGAGTCTAGCTATCTCAACACAATATAAGTCTCAACATAATACAACTCAAGTCTCAAAGTTTGAAATAATCCAATACATAAATAAACTAAGTGCTAACTAAGCAACTGAGGGTGGTATCTCCTCTATAGGGAGTGGCTCCTCCGGAAGCTCATGGATATAACCATCATTTACTCCTGGTCCATAATGAGTGGGACAAAAATCCTCGAGATCCTCTAAAAAATGTTATTCAGTCAGGATTGGAGCGATGTCACGCCCCAGTCCCAAAATATCGAGGGACTAGACACGTGGCAATGGCCAGCAGTACACACCGATAGACATCCCAATTTAATGGATCCATCGGGCATACTTAAGCTGTAATATAGGTCAACAACAATAAGTCAAAATACTAATCTCATCCACACACAGAATAATAAGAACATCAGCAAAATAAGAAAAATACATCAAAGTCCAGTCTCAGCAGAGTATGTCGGGGAACAACCCGATAAGAGTCTAAAACAATGGTTCATCAGACCAGAACAAAAGAGTCCCAATAAAAGTATCTGAAGAGTACAACATCATAATCTCATGAAAAGTCTTCAGCCATCACCTCTGCTTCTATGATAGGTTCTCCTTCAGCAACAGCTTCTGGTACAGCTTCAGCTCCTGTCCCGTAAACCTCGGGATAATATTCTTCTGCTAAACCTGGGGACATCATCCGGATCCAGGTCCTTAGGGGACATAGCAAGGTACAAATAATACAAGCCAAAATATATGTAGTGAAATAGTAAATAAAATAAGCAGGGTATCTACATAACCATCTATGTGAAAATGCAACTGAGAGCAACACTAGTACTCAGGCTGAGACCGCTACAAGCTCTGTGTCGGGGAGCCGGTAGCAGCAATATCTAGTAGTGGTCTAGCTCTGCTCGAGAGTCTACAACCTCACAATAGTAGTATATATATAGAACAGCCTGTAGCCTGTGTGTCTCTCCCCACCCAATGTAACCACACGTCTCATGTCCATGTCACGTGAGATCAGAGCTAATGCAACAGTCATAATCTAAGAGTATAATACTATGTTCATCCTGTATCCTATACAGAATCACCTTGAATATCTCAGGAAGATTCTGTCAATGTATGGTGTCGAGTGTCCTAGGTTATGGTGTACTTGATATACAAGCACAGGAATACAAAGGGTCTCGAATGTCCATCACTAAATGACCTACACAACTCCGCGTACGGAGTTGGCACCCGACTGTAATCGGACACTAAGTATGTCATACGGTCCTAGGTTATATCATGTACACTAGTCACAGAAAATAGAGCAAGAGAACAAAATAAACTATTAAACTGCAATTTATGGCAAGGTACACTTGCCTGGGGTTGGAATATCAGTAGCGATCCCTATATCAGTGGGTTCAGCAATAACTCCTCCAAAAGCTGAAATAAATATTACCAACAGTCTCAGAACATAAGAAATAGCTAGAAACGCCTGTCCTTAAGTCCAGTTTGAACACAAGGGCAAAAACGATATTTCTGGGCCAAAGCGGGTCCATATGTGGGCCGCTTTGCACCGAAAATCGGGTCAGGGTCAAAGGTTTCCAAATCAGTCCAACTTAGTGTCAACAAGTCAGGAACGTTGATACGAACCCAACGGAACTTCCAGAATTGGATTCCGATGAGCCGTTCTCAAAATCGTCCGTCGGGTAGAGCCTGTGGGGCCCATGACACACGATTTTGTCAACGTTCTCAGAATCGAACCAAACTTGGCTCACAGGACCAGCGTATTGCTACGAGTCCGATGGCACAAATTTCGTCTCGATCCGACGAGTGTACACTAAGTTAGGTCGAATTCCAGAAAAGTCAGATACGGGACGGTATCCGCGGATACGCGTTGATTCCGGTGTGCACGCACATCCGAATCAGCTTCTGCGAAATCCCGCACGTCCGTATCAACGACGCGCACGTATCTGTGAAGACCGTACGCGACCAAGTCGTCCCGTTTGGCGGGGCGTACTCAGTTCCGAGGTAAAACAGGGTCTGGTTTTTTCCTATTTTTGGATCGCGGTGCGCGATCACCACAGGACGCGATGCCCCGAGCGGTTTGTCCGGGCACCGGGAGGGTCACACAGGCTACGCGATACAATTTACGGATTCGAATTCCGAGCTACGAGCAAGAAATTACAAGTACCTGAAGTGGGTCTGAAAAACCCGAGTCCTTCGTGTCCAAATCGTGTCCTGTGTCCGACACGACACAGGAACTAGGGTTTTAGGGTTCTAGGGCTTCTGTGTCGAAGCTCGCCGGAGGAGGGCGGCGGGCCGGAGGGACAGGGGCGGATGAGGCGGTCGGGCTCGCCGGCGTGCAAGGCAGGGAGGACAGCGGCCTCGGCGAGGCGGGAGGCGGCGCTCAGGGACTCGAGCTACTGTTGCTGCTGTTCGTCGGCCGGAGGCGGGCTGAACGCTGGTGGCGGAGAGGAAGTCGAGGGACTGCGGGGCTCGGCTGGGGGTATTGGAGGCGGAGGGTCCCGGTTAGATAGGCGGCCGGAGGCTAGCTGGTGGAGGTGGAGACTGGGCGAGAGGGGCTGGATGCGGTGGAGGAGCTGATGGGCTTAGGCGGGGTTCGTCGGTTCGGGCGGAGGAAGGAGAGAGCCAGGCGGAGCTGGGGGAAGAAGGGTGGCTGAGAGGTCGGGGAAAGCTCGCCGGAGCTCGGGTTTTATAGGCAGGGGGAGGGAGACGACGGGGTGGCGGTTACGGGTAGGGGAAGAGCTGGGCGGGTCGGCGGCTGTTAGGAAAGCCGGAGGGTGCGGGGAGACCAGGCGGCGGCGGTTGGCCGGCCGGAGGGGAGACGAACGGTCGGCCATGGGCGGTTAGGGATTGGTTTTAGGCGGGTCGGGTCGGGCACTGGCGGGTCGGGTCTGACCCGGATCCGACCCGTTAAGGGTTGGGCCTGGGTTGGATCTCGGTTTGGTTTATTTTGTTTCACTGAACCGGTTTAATTAGGGTTTAAAAAAAATTGGTTTAAATTTTAAATAGTTAAATTTTACAATAGTTTTTAATGCTTTAAAAATTCATCCGGGATCCAATAAATTCCCGGAAAAATACCCCATGCTCGGTTTTTAATTTTACACTAAAAAATATAATTTTTATCACATTTTAATATTATTTAATTTCATTTAAAAATTCATTTTAAATTAGACTGCTTTAATTTATAGGTTTAAAATTCACAGAAAATGCTAATTAATTCCAGAAAATTAAATTTAAAATTCTAAAAATTTCAGGTGATTACAAGCGATGCACATAAACTAATAGCAGTTTCATTAAATTAACAAGGACTATAAAATAGTGTAAGAAAATACATAATAGAATGAAATAATGGAATATAAGAAAAAATTAGAGGGACATGTAATCATATCATAGAGAAATAACTACCAGTGAAAGCAGATAGATGAATACTAGAAATGAATGAACTAAAATAAAAGAATATAAATACTAGCTAAGTGCCTTAAAATATTAGTTTGCTATGTGATCGGCTTGGGACTAGATCATGCATGGTATATATGATTTGCAATGATACATGTGAGGTCAGGCTAAAAATCTGGTTAGCTATGATGTGAGCAGGAGTCAGGCTAATCATATACAACAGACTATGGAGAATGTAATATGGTAAGGCTACACCCTACGTGATATGTGGGGTGAGCTATAATGCAAGTAAGGTGGGGTATTATCACATAACTTGATAATATTTTCCCGTCCCCAGCTAGTACGATGGATCCAATTACTCCTCATGACCGGTATCTATGATACTAGCCCGTGTATCCACTGTATCAAAAATCAATTATAACACTACATACTAGAATTATAGTAATCGCCAAAATAAGAAAACTGTACTCAGAGAATGTACTCGCCTGTGATCTTGAGCAGTCTGTGAGGATCGATGTCCAAATAGAGTCACAAGGACCTAAATATAAGATATCAATATTAAATGGTATTTGGAATGATAAACAAGTCAAACTAGGTAAACATGTGATTTCTAGGTCCAAACTAGGTTGACTAGGTCAACTAGGTCAAACCTTGCTACTTTAGGTCAATCTAGTCAATAATAGTCTAATACAAACTAATTGATCATACTAAAGATACTTATCTTATACTTGTTGATAACTTAACTAGTAATTTAATACTTCTAATAACTTAGTAGGTTAATAACTTAGTAACTAATATCATAATACTACTTATATGATACCTTAGCTCCATACCCTTAACTAATATCAATCTCTAATGATGAGATCAATATCTATACTGATACTAATAAGCACTGACTGATCAAATTCCTGCCACAGATAATACCCATCAACTCTACCACAACTGAGGTATTATTGATACTCAAGCCTGGCACCCCAACACTCACTTGCCTGTGTATTCAGATACTTTGGCACTGCCACTTGTGTTCATCAGATACCTGCACCTACCTACTGCACTAAGAGCTCGAGCATCCCCTTATTGCAGGTGAACTGCAAACACATTGATCCCTCCATACATCTCACAAACACAAGTGTAAAACTGATACTCTAAGTACCAGTTTCTCGAGTTCTCTCTACACATTTTCTATTGATAATACTCACTACACTCAAAGCCTTCTCACTACCAGACCTTCACAAGAATACCACTGATACACAAGGACCCAACACCCAATCTAGTATTGCTCATACATCCATACTGATGCACATGTATCAGTCTTAGCACTGACACTTCCTAAGTTTCCTCATCTTAACACAAACAACAAGGCCAAAATTATGGCACCCTGTAATAAGGAACCACTGCTGGATAGGCTACTGATAACCGAGTACATATGTATATGTACATGTACTACTCCCTAATGTTTGATCTGATAACATTAGAGTATCCCTCACAACTGAACAAGTATTACTCCAACTGATGCTAAGTATCAATACCCTTATGGCCTTACTGATACTCCCAGTACCCAACCTGATACACACACTATTAACTGATACACAAAACCCCTTTTAGTCACTGATACTGATCCACACTCAACTACCCTCATCTCTCTACACCTGCCGCTATAGGCACTCGATCCATGCATCATCCAACACCCATCAAGAAACACACACAGACACATGTACACAGGTCACTGTGTATATATGATACCTACACCTGATCCTCTTCACACCCACATGAATAACAAACACACACACGCATACACACACACACACTAAAAAATATATAGATACACCAATATATTTATACACATACTTATCTATAATTATATATATACATATATATTAACAGTTAATAAAGCATCAAATAGCCCCATTTCTAATAGGAGTCAATTTGTCAAATACTTGGCATGCATTCTCCTTGTCCATGCACCAAACTTATGATATGCTAAGATACACTTCTTTAATAGTCATGAATTACCTCATACATATAAATTATATTATCTAAATGATTATACTAACTAATCATAATGCAAATAATGAAGAATTAGCCCCTATTGAATAAAACCCCTAAAAATGACCCCCGTATCACATCGTATCATACCGTATCATGATATAGCCTATCCGTATCCAATTGTGGACACGTATCTACCCCCACATGACAAATCTAACACCATTGAGGTCTAACAAGCCTAATAATAACCATTTGGTGTCCTATTCTCTAAATTTCTCCAAAATGGACACCAAACTCAGTGTAAAAATCACAAATAGGGTCAATAGGAGCTCAAACTCCTCCCCAAGGGTAGCCCTAATGCATGGGTACATTCTAAATGCTCCAAAAAACTAAATTGAACTAATTAGAGAAAAAAAATTCAGAATTTACCTATTGGGAGATGGTTTTCCAATGAAAGCTCACTAGGACACGAATTGGACACAAGCACCAAGCTCAACTTCTTCTTCTCCAAGCTTCTTGCAACCACTCGCTTCTAGTCTCCTTAGATGGTAAGGATGAGTGAATTTGAGGTAGATTTGGTGGAGGGATGACTATTAGGGAAGAGCACTAATTAGAAATTATTTGGATGAAAGGAATGAGAGGATAGAGAATTCCCTCCCTAAAACTAGGACCGGCCATGTATCCCCCCTCCTCCAAGCTATGTAGAATGTCATAATTATCCCTATTGGGTTATCATGAAGGAAATTAACTAATGGAAGCTTTTAATCCTAATGTGGGTTCAATCTAATTTCTAATTAATAAGAAGTGTTAACTTAATTTGAGTCTAATATGACTAGTCCAACTATGGGTCCAAGTTGTCTTGTCAAGTCTAGTCCATACATCAAATAAATAATAATTACTATATATATAAATAAATATCATGCTCAATATGAATAATGTAAAATGGAAAATACTCATATTCTAGAAATATGGCAGTGACAGACAACCATCTACATTTTAGCGTTTAGAAATGGAAGGAGCAATCAATAGTACAATGGAGAGCTCCATGTGGTCACCGCCTGTTACTGATCCAATGCGACGGATGGCAGCTTGGATATATCATGCCGTTTTGCGTGGCCCAGAGCCCCATGTGCCTCCTGTACTTATTCCACTCGATTATCCATCCGACAACGTTCGCTAGAGACAAAGCCGTTATTCTACTGTATACAAGCAGGGAGATGAGGCGATTGACCAGGGCCTAGGAACTTCCTGCCAGGCTGGAGAGGGGACTTCTAACCACGCTGGAGAGGGGACTTCCTATCAGGATGGAGAGGGGACTTCCTACCAGGCTGGAGAGGGAATTTCCTACTAGGCTGTTCCTACAGATTGGTTCTACTCAACTCCATCATACTCTAATACCAACTCAAGAGCATATAGACAGTCAGAGTTTGGATTTAGATCCACCTCGGATAGATCCTCCAAATCTCGATCAGGCCAAATAGACGCAGATCTTATTTTCGATGGATTACACGTGGTCGTAGCTGATATGTTGTGTACAATATTGATTGTATTTTGATTATAAATTTATTTCTATGCTATCTATCTTGATTATAATATCATCATCTGGTAAAAAAGTATTGATTGCATTACAATTATATATAAAAAGAGAACAAAAAGTAAAAGTTTATTGCTAAATTAACTTGAAAATAAGAGAACAAAAAGTGAAAGTTTACAGAACAACTTGAAAATATTGAGCATCAACCTCAATTAACTAGTAGATAATTTCACTCTCTTGGCTAATGAGTACATTTTCTTCTGTTATGCCCAACTGCACCACAGTTACTGTAACGTAAATCTCTTGTAGGTTCATCCTTCGACTTTATACGGTTCTTCTTTGGTCTTTCAGCTTTGCATCTTACATCTGGTACTCTAATTTTTTCTCTAACCAAAGCACTTTAAAGATCTTAGGACAGTGGAATTGGTTCAAGATGCGGCTCATACACACTTTTCAGCTTGTTAGTAGAAAATATTGAACGATAATAATTTCTATACTAGTTTTGCAAGACTTAGCAACATAACATGCACACATGGTATAAATGTATGATACCACTGAAAACTTGAACAATAGTCCTTATCTAACTGTACTACATTCGTTCTACTTGTTACACGATCTAATATTTCAAACTTACAATTATCAAATTGTAACACATGTAGTTGGTGTTTTTCTCTATTTATACGAGCTATATTTTGCAACATTCTCGGACAATAATCTACTTCAAGATTTTCAGTAAATTGTCTGTTCTTGTCTTGAAACAATATAATCTTGGCTCTAATGCCGTTAAGTAGTGTTGTTATCGATTTATCACATAAATTCTTAATCCAGTTATTGAACGATTTTGCAAGATTAGTAGTGTTAATATCTAGTCTAGGTAAGGAGAATAAGCAGTAATCCAATGTACAAAATTATGGGTTTTATTATTTACTCCAACAAGCCAGTTAAACATGTTTATGTTTTCGGCTTTAATTATTTTAAACAAATAATCAGAGTCTGGTTTATTGTATGATCTTGCAAGAGCATCCAACATTTGATAAAAAAAAATAGTCTTGGTAACAGATTTCATATTCTTTTTAAAATACCGAATACACAAAAAATATGGTAATTATGGAAAAGTTAAACGCATCGCATGAAGTAAACCCTTTTATTTATCTGATATAAATAAAATCCTACTCCATTCATTAAAGTACTTTTCAAAAGATGTTCTTAAACTAGTTAAAAACTATGTCCAAGAATCGCGCTACAACGTAAGCAACTGGATAAAGTTTATTTAGGATCATGGGCACAAGCAATAAATATAACACCTTAGTATCTAGATGAAAGAAAAGTAGCATCAGTACTAATAACTGGTAAACAACCACCAAAAAATTATTAATACATACTTTAAAACAAATAAAAAGTCTTTGAAAGCTATTATTTTTATTAGTCTTTAGAAAGCAACTGCTACCTGGATTTGACTCGATAATTCTTAAACCGTATTCTTTAAGACTAGCATATGCATCAAAATATCTAACATTTATTTTAGCTAATGCCATCTCTCGGCTCTCCAAGCTTTGGAATAAGAGATATTTATCCGATGTTCTCTATGTATATCTCTAACAACTTGTGCTGGACTGTAGGACTGATTATCCCTAATTACATCAATTATTTTTGATCCATGAACTAGTAGCCAACGGATGAGAACCTGTTGTGAGTCCACCTAAACAAGAATGTCGGTTTTTAATGTAGCAATTTGAAAAAGATTACTTCTACAAATATGTCTAGCATATACTCTCCAATCACAAGTTGGTTGATTACAAGTATATATAATTCTCTTGGTATTGTTCTGCTCACCAGCTGAACAAGTAAACTTGTGTTCAATTGCTAGGTTACTGATAAAAGTTTTAAATATAGAATGATAATCAAAATTTTGTCTGACAAATAATTCAGTAGTGGTAGTATTATTGACAATATCTTCAAAATTATCATCTATATTTTTAATTAAATCATCACTATCTTCATTACTTTGAAAATAGTCTAAATTATTATTACTATCTAAAACTAATGTGTTATCTTCTTCATGAGATGAAAGACGTCGAGAAGAATTAACAACTTGTCGAGAAGAACTAGGAGCTTGCCGAGAAGACCTAGGAACTTGTCGAGAAGTGTTACACTCGTTTCCAGATTTGGTATTCTTGAATTTATGATATTTAAATTTTTTTCTGTAGATGTATTTATGCTGTATTTATAGGTTGGTTCATGTTATATATGTTGTACTTATTTAATTGTATTTAAGTTTATTGTAGGAGACTTCCCGAGACCAGTAGTGAACACCTTAGAAATTGCTATGGACTCGTGCTAGGACCCGTATATAGGATGGATACCCGATCCAGTTCACTCTTGGAACCACTAAGCCTATTTGGATGGTTGAGATTTGGTTGGAGAGTGGCATGATTTAATCCTAGGGCTAACCTCATTTCTCCACTTGGTATATATATGTGGTTTTCTCTCCCCTCTCTCATTCTTCCTCATTTCCATTTCCCTTATTCTTTCTTCTTCCTCTTTCCCTTAAGATCTCTCCTTGACCGAAACCTTAAGCCCCATCTCTAGACTTGGTTCTAGGAAGAGGTTTATTAGTCCACCATGGCAAGTGCATCTTGCTCAAAGTGGTGAAACCATAAATTTTTGAATTTTATATATATGTTGTTTTAAAAAATATGTTTGATGGAAAATTTTCTCCTTGAGTTGCTGATCATATTTAGTTCTAGGAGTTTTGGATTTTGATGTATAAATTTTTGTAGATCTGAGTTTCAAAATTAGGGTTTTTATGTGTTCTATGAGTTTTTCTTTGTTTTGATCTGCTAAAACTTAGTGTTTTCAAAAACTAGTTATTCCATATGTTAGAGCATTTTATTTCGAGCATTTTGACTTTTGTTTCACTGGATTCAGAGTTAAAACAGAGTTTTTATGAAGAAAACAAGATTTCAGTTTTTTGAGCTTTTTTGCCACGGCCGAACCTGCTGTTGGAAAAGACGAAGTTCCCATGTGGCCAGTGAGCACATGCGGCTGAGAGTGCCATGCATCCTGAGAGGGTTATGCGGCCTAAAATCTTGTCGCATACTGACAACATGCATCCATCTTGTTGGAACACATGACTACTGATTTACACAAGTGTTCTTGAACACCTTGTGCTTTCACTATCTGAACGAATGAGAATTTTGCTAAGTCCAAGAGACCTCCATGTGACATCGACTCCATGCGGCATTGACTACATATGCGGCACCGACACTTATGCGGCCTGGAGAACATGCTGCCACTATTTTTTTGGACGCATGGCTCTGAACCGTTGGCACTTATTTATTTGCTTTTGTCTTTTCTCTCTGATACACTTTATTGCAGCAGTCACTTTATGTCACATCACTGACACTTCATTTATTGTTGTCACTTCAACACTTGTCCCAAGGAGTATACCTTGACCCTGAGCATGAAGCCAAGTCGTTCATGCGGCCAGCTTGTCCATGTGGCCAGCTCGTCCATGCGGCCAGTTGCTCATGCGCCTGATCAGTGCATGCAGCCTTACCCCTGCGGAAATCGATGTGTGTACTTCTTATGCGCGTATGTGATCCTATGTGACCCTAGTAATCTATGTACATATTCCACGATTTCTTGGGTTTAATTATTTTATTTGGAATGTTTCTTATCGTACCTTATGTGGTTGATCGTGGCTTCTTGTTTGTGTTATTCTAAGAAAAAGTGGACCTAGTAACCTGACTGTGCTAGACCTCGCTATGTGCTAGAACTGACTATATGCATAATATGATTATATGCTGTAGTAGACCATGTGGCAACTCAGAGTAAACTCAGATTAGTAGATTAACTTATTCTTTGTTTGTCGGATAGAGTGAGAGGCGTAGTTCTGCTCGGGAGATGATCTGCAATCCCGGTCCTTGTTTGGTTTAAAGATTGTGGATCTGCTCCAGAGTTATTCACACTTTTTCTGTTACTCACGTTCGACGACAAAGTCATTAATTTGAGGAGTTCACATCATAAATTTAGACTTCCAATTGATTGGTAGTCGGAGTACCTGATTTGAGAAGATTATATCTTGACCAAGTGTCCCCATGTGATAAGACTCATATGACCAACTGTAAGTTTGGTGATTAGACTCGAATACTGTATCCGTGCTGATACTACTATTGCTTGATAATTATTTATGATTCAATGTGCGCCGAGGTGCGATACATCCTGTCACGTGTTAAGTGATTATATTTTGGTTATGCATCGAAAATGCCTCCAATTTCCTGAACGCGTGATATTATAAATATATATATATATATATATATATATATATTGTTTCCCCAGCACAGGCATAATAAGCGAGTTAACTACCAAAGCGTGGCTAGGTTGTTGATTGTATGAATGTTGCATACACGCTCGGGTGAATCCATATTTGACTTCTATGGATTCGTATCTAGCATGTCTGTACTTTGTACGACATCTTAAGGAAAATTCTCATGTGACCATACCTTGAGATTTCAACAAAAACATAGGGTTAATTAGGTAATTAAAAGTAGTAGTAACATTGGGAGGGAACGGTATCCCGAGATCATGCCAACGAACCTTCCCACAGAGATTCATTCTAAGTGCGCTGTGGGCTGGCCCCCACAGATACTATATATTATCTGCCTTAGTGGAGTACAATATCTGACTATTATAATATCGAGCCACTGTTTCACTATAGGAGCACTGAAACTGCTACTACCATATTTTTAGCGCGGTGACCCTACGGGGGACTGGTGCATCCTGCAAGTGCCTGCTTTATTTATTTGGTTCGGTTAGCTCATGTTCGGTACTGGCGTGATCTGAGAATACTTATTATATATTATTTCTAAGATAACTCAGACCCAACATAACAAGCCATATGATTGATTGGCCGATCTAACAAATTATGTGCCGGTAGTCTAGGGACCTGAACTATTGTGGTACGATAATTCAATTCTTGTCCTTGTTTGGTTTTAGGGTTGCGTCAATGTGTCAAAATAGGTCATGTACCGAAGCTACATATTATATCTTTATCTTAGATTATATTATGGCATGTGTGTCCTGGATTATATTGATGCGTTGTATCTTTGTTGTGTTCATAATTGGTTAATCATACCCTGTCTTGGAGTAGTACGACACCTCTTATCCTTGTTTGGTTGTAGGTGTGTCCTACTGCTCCGATGAAAGGTCATAGCTTGTCGTTGTGGCACAGACTTTCCTATTTTATGTACTTTATTAGTTTTTTCTTCATTCACTTGTGCTCCTTTGTGGTACTTGCTATTGGGGCCTGACCCCGTTGCTTTTGTTTGGCCAGGTTTAATAGCAGAGTCCGAGGATCCTGTCCTGTATCTGACCGATGGCGCACACACGGGGGATGTTCGCCGAGAAACTTGAGTGGGTTTCTTCTTCCCCACTATGAGTATTATTTTGTATTATCTTTTTGGCATTTAGCCGATGACACATGTTAGCTGGTTTATCTGGACGTTAGTTCCTCTATATGATTGTATATTATTCATACCGCGGCTGACTTACGGTCATGTACTCTTGACAATGTACTAGTGTACCATCCTGTATAACTAGTTTCATGATCATTCTGATAAAGCGTCAGGGACGCCTAACTGCTTTATCTTACATGTTCATTCTTATTATTTCTTGGTTGATGATTGAGACATAGAAGTTCTTGACCAAAGGAGACTTGTTTGTAGCATGCACCCCCTTGTCTTATACAACCGTAATTGTCATACAACTTATAGCACTTTGTACGGGGTAGCTGGCCATGTCCGTCTTCGTATTTCGATATTGAGGCATGACAAGGTTTTAGTGGTGGCCCATGCAGGTCTATTCTTTAGACTTGTGGGGTGTCATGGTCATAGGGATCTCAATCAAACATGATCCTTCTTGAAATCCTGAATTCGTCCTCTTCGATACTCAGATTGAATTCTTCCAGATTGATTACTTCCTTGTTTCTTCTCGTCCTGTTCTTGATGTTTCTTGTGCTATTCTTTAGGGCTTCTCCTTCCTCCGATGATGCAGCAACAAGCGAGGAAGAGTTTCCAGTAAAAAAAATCATGTGGAACCCCAGCCAAGGATCCGAGTTGAACCCCACGATGAATAGGACAGAGCAGCAGGCTCCAGGTGTTCCCATACCTCCCGCAATGCCGACAGTACTGGATACCCCGGCCTTGCTAGAGATTATCCGGAGATTATTGGCTGCCCAACAACACCAGATGGTGGTGCAACAACAACAACAACATCAGCAACAACAGCTCCAGCAGTAAGAACATATAGTCCTGTTGGACCAAGGATTACAAACATCCCTAGAACAAGGCGGAAGAAACAGATTTTGGGGCATCTGTTAGATTTTACAGACTGAACCCCATATATGTTGATGGCACGGATGATGTAATCATGGCAGATGATTGTCTCCAAGATATTGAGACCATTCTGACAGCGGCTAAAGTTTTAGCTGAGGAACAAGTTGACATGGTTCGCCTACAACTCCAAGATCTGGCAAGAGATTGGTGGGCTACGATGGAGGTATGATTGACGTGTCCTATTTTATGGAAGGATTTCAGGACCCGATTCAGGGTGAAGTACATTGGGATTATGGTTCAGTGTGAGTTGCAACAAAGGTTCATTAACCTCAAGCAAGCTGGAAGGACATTAGACGGCTATGCGGCAGAATTTTGTCGACTTAGCAGATTTGCTCCGACCATGGTGGTAACTAAGTTGGAGAGAGCAATGAGGTTCCAGCAGGGACTTCACTTGGAGATCTTATACATGGTAGAGGTGCACGACTACCAGACCTTCGAGGCGGTATTGATAGCAGCTAAGAGAGTTAAGCTTACTTTCCAAAGGATGGCATCAAGAAGAGTGGATCGGAAGACGCCTCATCGACAGAACAATGAGGGAGGACCAGCATCCAACATTAGTAGTTGTGATTTGGCACCACGGGGGCCGGTGGCATCAGATAAGACAATGACAACTTGGCAAAGATAACCGAGACAACATCAATAATGCCCGACGAATCCAGCAGGATGTACCTATTGTGGCAAAAGGGATCACACTTAGGATGTATGTAGGATGACAAGTGAAAGATGTTTGAGGTGTGGGGGTTCCGACCACATGATAGCTACTTGCCCATAAATGCAGAGGCAGCGAGGATCGTATCAATAATTTTCTGCGTTGCCAGCTCCAGGAGCAGTTCCGTATCAAGAGCCAGCTTTAGCAGTACAACCGTTAGCCCAATGTCCTATATTGATGCTAACATAGGTGTTTCACCCGAGATAACGTCAGCTTGGTTAGTAGAGACATCCTCATGACAGAGTTCCAGCAGCACCGAGACGTGAGCAAGCTGAGTTTGGCGTGCTATAACAAATGTTAGTAGAAGGTGGTCAAGTTGAGGGTGATATTTGAGTTCTTCCAGTTTTATCTATCTTTTGGGTTTTATATATTCGGCGAGTGGAGATGATCTTTTGTCTCACTCATCTGCCTTTTATTTTGTGATACATGATGTATGTCATATGTCCCGACTACGAAGGTACGTCCTGGGCAGAGTCATGTTCTTGACTAAGTCGTTGGTACCTATTTATCTCGAGAATTGATCCTTGTCCATTTTGAGAGTAAGCATAGGCTAGCGAGGAGGAATTTCTATTTTGACTAATTCGGGAGACATATGTATCTATATGCCCCCAGTTCTTTATCTTTCCTTTTGATTGTCTAGATTACTTACACTTTTATTATATTACTATTGTTTTTATTGCCTGCTTATTTCGTTATGCTTGGTATTCAGTTAGCTGTTGTTCATGAGGTTCGGTAGTTCATGAGCTTTTTTGGATCATGAGTTTCCAGATTGGATCATGAGTCTTCTACTTGGTTTATGATTTTTTTCTTGCTTGGTGGTCAGCTCGACTAGCCTAGCGAATTTCGAGGACAAAATTTTTCTAAGGTGGGTAGAAATGTCACACCCGTTCCCAGATTTGGTTTTCTTTAATTTGTGATATTTAAATTTTTGCAGTAGATGTATTCATACTGTATTTACATGTTGTTTCATATTATATATGTTGTACTTATTTAATTGTATTCATGTTTATTGTGGGAGACTACCCAAGACCAATAGTGAACACCTTGGCAATTGCCATGGACCCGTGCTAGGACCTGTATATAGGATGGATACCAGACACGGTTCACTCTTGGAACCACTAAGCCTATTTGGATGGTTGAGATTTGGGTGGAGAGTGTCATGACTTAATCCTTGGGCTAACCTCATTTCTTCACTTGGTATATATATATGTGGTTTTCTCTCTCCTCTCTCATTCTTCCTCATTTCTACTTACCTTCTTTTTTCTTCTTCCTCTTTCCCTCAAGAGCTCCCCTTGACCGAAATCCTAAGCCCTATCCCTAGACTTGGTTCTAAGAAGAGGTTTGTTAGTCCACCAAGGTAAGTACATCTTGCTCAAAGTGATAAAGCCATAAATTTTGAAATTTTTATATATATGTTGTTTTAAAAAATGTATTTGATGGAAAATATTTTCTTGAGTTGCTGATCATATTTAATTCTAGGAGTTTTGGATTTTTATGTATAGATTTTTGTAGATTCGAGTTTCAAGATTAGGATTTTTATGTATTTTATGAGTTTTTCTTGCTTTTGATCTACTAAAACTTAATGTTTTCAAAAACTAGTTTTCCTTATGTTAGAGCATTTTATTTCGAGCATTTTGGCTTTTGTTTCACTGGATTTTGTTAAAACAGAGTTTTTATGAAGAAAATAAGATTTTAGTTTTTGGAGCTTTCCCGCCATGGCCGAACCTGCTGTTGGAGAAGACGAAGTTTCCATGCGGCCAGTGAGAACATGCGGCTGAGAGTGCCATGCGGTCCGAGAGGGTTATGCGGCCTAAACTCTTGCCGTATACTGACAACATGTGTCCATCTTGTTGGAACGCATGACTGCTGATTTACACAAGTGTTCTTGAATACATGTGCTTTCACTCGCTAAACGAATGAGAATTTTGCTAAGTCCAAGAGACCTCCATGCGACATCGACTCCATGCGTTATTCACTCCATATACGACACTGACACTTAGGTGGCCTGGAGAGCAAGCGGCCACTATTTTCTTGGACGCATGGCTCTGAACCGTTGGCACTTATTTCTTTGGTTTTGTCTTCTCTCTGACGCACTTTATTATAGCAGTCACTTTATGTCACATCACTGACACTTTATTTATTGCCGTCACTTCGACATTTATCCCAAGGAGTAGACCTTGACCCTGAGCATGCGGCCAAGTCGTTCATACGGCCAGCTCGTTCATGCGGCCAACTCATCCATGTGGTCAGCTTGTCTATGTGGCTAGTTTTTTTATACGGCTAGCTCGTCCATACGGTTAGTTGCTCATGCGCTTGATTAGTACATGCGGCCTGACCCATGCGATAATCCATGTGTGCACTTCTCATGCGCGTATGTGATCCTATGCGACCATAGTTATCTATGTATACATTCCATGATTTCTTGGGTTTAATTATTTTATTTGGAATGTTTCTTATCGTACCCTATGTGGTTGATTATGGCTTCTTGTTTGTGTTATTCTAAAGAAGAGTGGACTTAGTAACCAGACTGTGCTAGACATGGCTATGTGCTAGAACTGACTATGTGCATAGTATAATTATATGCTGTAGTAGACCATGTGGCAACCAAGAGTAAACTCAGATTAATAGATTAACTTATTCTTTGTTCGTCGGATAGAGTGAGGGTCGTAGTTCTGCTCGGGAGACGATATGCAATCCTGGTCCTTGTTTGGTTTACAGATTGTGGATCTGGTCCAGAGTAGTTCACACTTTTTTCCTTACTCACATTCGGCGACAAAGTCATTAATTCGAGGAGTTCACATCATAAATTTTGACTTCCAATTGATTGGTAGTCGGAGTACCTGATTTGAGAAGATTATATCTTGACCACGTGTCCCCATGTGATAAGACTCATATGACCAACTATAAGTTTGGTGATTGGACTCGAATACTGTATCCGTGCTGATACCACTATTGTCTGATAATTGTTTATGATTCAATGTGCGCTGAGGTACGACACATCCTTTCACATGTTAAGTGATTATATTTGGAATGTGCATCGAGAATACCTCCAAACTTTTTGAACGCGTGATATTATAGATATATACATTATTTTCCCAGCACGGGCATAATAAGTGAGTCAACTACCAAAGCATGGCTAGGATGTTGATTTTATGAATGTTGCATACACGATCGGGTGAATCCTGATTTGACTACCATGGATTCGTATATAGCGTCTCCATACTTTGTACGACATCTTAAGGAAAATTCTCATGTGACCACGTCTTGAGATTTCAACAACAACATTGGATTAATTAGGTAACTAAAAGTGGTAGTAATATTAGGAGGGAACGGTATCCCGAGATCATGCCAACGATCCTTCCCACAGAGATTTATTCTAAGTGCGTTGTGGGCTAGCCACCGCAGATACTGTATATCATCTGCCTTAGTGGAGTGCAGTATCTGACTTTTATAATGTCGAGCCACTATTTTACTATAGGAAAACTGGAACCGCTACTACCATGTTTTTAGCGCGGTGGCCCTACAGTTAACTGGTGCCTCATGCAAGTGCATGTTTTAATTATTTGGTTCGGTTAGCTCATGTTCGGCACTGGCGTGATCTGAGGATACTTATTATACATTATTTCTGAGATAACTTAGACTCCATATACCAAGCCGTAGGATTGATTGGCCGATCTAACAGAGTATGTGCTGGTAGTCTAGGGGCCTGAACCGATGGCTCAACCCTTGTCCTTGTTTGATTTTAGGGTTGCGCCAATGTGTCATAATAGGTCATGTACCAAAGCTACATATTATATCTATATCTTATCTTGTATTATGGCAAGTGTGTCCTGGATTGTATTGATGTGTTGTATCTTTGTCCTGCTCATAATTGGTTAGTCGTACCCTGTCTCGGAGTAGTGCGATACCTCTTGTCCTTGTTTAGTTGTAGGGGTTGTTTGGATAAACAAATGTTTATACGAAATTTTTGCTTACAAACTTTTGTCAAATCTTTTCCCCAGCAGAGTCGCCATTTTGTTTAGATAAACAAATATTTGTACGAAACTTTTGGTTACAAACGAGAAAATAGAAAAGTACAAGTAATCCTATACGAGGATATTAAGTACAATAAAATGATTCTGGGAAAGTATTGCTATGGAAGTCTGATCTGCAGTCGATCACTTTGTTCCTTGGACTACACGATGATGAAGAAGTGCTGTAGAAAAAGCTTCAAACTTTCTCTGAACTAAAGGCAAAAGCCAGTCAAAGAAAAGTTGCAGGTAGGATAGAATTCTTGTTGCCAAAATTGTCAGCCAAAAAACTAATTCTTTTCTCAATTAGTTAAACATATCTATTCAGAGGTAATATGAACATGATAGAATATGATTTAACTCCCTTTGTATACAAAACACTATCAGAGATAATATGGACATGATAAGTTTTGAAGTTTCTAATTAGTTAAACATATCTATTCAGAGGTCATATGAACATTATAGAATATGATTCAACTCCATTTGTATACAAAACACTATCAGAGGTAATATGGACATGATAAGTTTTAAAGTTTCAAATTAGTTAAACATATCTATTCAGAGGTCATATGAACATGATAGAATATGATTCAACTCAATTTGTATACAAAATACTATTAGAGGTGATATGGACATGATAGGTTTTGAAGTTTCAAATTGGTTAAACATATCTATTCAGATGTCATATGAACATAATAAAATATGATTCCACCCCCCTTCCCTGTGACCAGGGGTCTCTATTTATAGAGATCAATCAAATAACTGCCTGGTTGGCGTAAAAGCCAAATAACTGTCTTGTTGGCGTAAAAGGCCAAACTGTGAAGAAGATTGCATCTTTTACACTACGGCTATGACAACTGCTACCCACGTTCCAATAATCTTCTGAATCTGCGTATGACACATGTCCCTTTATAAGGTAATGCATATAACCGCTTCTCGAAGATCATGGCATGCAAGCCACGTAGGTAACTGCCCCTGCGTAAAGATGGTTGGCGTAAAAGCCAAGTAACTGTCTTGTTGGCGTAAAAGCCAAATAACTATTTTGTTGGCATAAAAGGCCAAACTGTGAAGAAGATTGCCTCCTTTACGCTGCGGTTTTGACAACTGCTATCCACGTTCAAATAATCCTTTGAATCTGCGTATGACACATATCCCTTTATAAGGTAACGCGTATAACTGCTTCTCGAAGATCATGGCATGCAAGCCACGTAGGTAACTGCCCCTGCGTAAAACTTGATGATGATAGATAACCAGCATAAAATAGCCAATTATCCTTCACGACTGAGGTCTTGAGCGTATTCTGGGCTAAGTAGCCTTATCAACGTACCTTTGCAAATATAGCCGAGTTGGTATATTTCGAGGAGATAGCATACGGCGTACTCCTATAGTTAAAAATAGCCTGATTGGCATAAAATGCAAGGATGGTGATGTGAGCATATTAGTCACAGTCTTAGCTTTCCCAGTCATGACAAATAGAATAAAATCTCGTGCATTAAATACAGAGATATGCCTCGAGCTCTGTACAAGAAATAGCTTTTGACGTGGCGTCTGATTTTGTCTTGTCTTGAGCGTAAAAACTCATTTCTGTCAACGTAGAATAGGCAGCGTATTCAGAAGACTCAATTTCTTCCTTTGAATGCGTAAAAATGACTTGTATCAAAAATATGTCACTAAATGACAACCTGGGTCTCTGTGCAAAATCATCATCACAGCCGTGCAGTACTTTTGTCAGATGTCAGGTTCATTGATTTGTCTGACAAATTCATCTGAGGAATACGAAGAGTTCCTCGTACAACTTTACGCTGCATTGAAAACAACATATTTTAAACTTTACGCAGGAAGGTATAGCAACCTTTTATGCCAAACAGCCTTGAAGCTCTGCTTTACGCGGACAGCTCTGAAACTCTGTTTTACGTGGACAGCTTTGAAGCCCTATTTTACGCCAAACAACCTTGAAGTTGTTTTACGCAGACAGCTATGAAGCCATATTTTATGCCACACGGCCTTAAAGCTTTGTTTTACGCGTACTTCATGTATGTTGGGGGTTTTTACTGTAAAATACGCGGATAATTCCCAGCTTTTTTTTTTCATGCTTCTACAGGGGTGTCCTACTGCTCCGATGAAAGGTCATACACTTGTCGTTGTGGTACAGACTTTTCTATTTTATGTAATTTATTGGTTTTTGCTTCATTCACTTGTGATCCTTTATGGTACTTGCTATCGGGGCCTGATCCCGTTGGTTTTGTTTGGACATGTTTAGTAACAGAGGCCGAGGATCATGTCCTATATCTGACCGATGGCGCACACCCGGAGGATGTCCGCCGAAGAACTTGAGTGAGTTTCTTCTTCCCAACTATGAGTATCATTTTGTATTATCTTTTTGGCGTTTAGCCGACGACACCTGTTAGCCGGTTTATCTAGACATTAGTTCCTCTACATGATTGTATATTATTCAGACCGCGGCTGACTTACGGTTATATACTCTTGACAATGTACTAGTATACCATCTTGTATGACTAGTTTTATGATCATTCTGATAGAGCGTCAGGGACGCCTGACTACTTTATCTTATATGTACATTCTTATTATTTCTTGGTTGATGATTGAGACATAAAAGTTCTTGACCTTAGGAGGCTTGATTGTAGCATGCACCCCCTTGTCTTATACAGCCGTGATCGCCGGACGACGTATAACACCTTGTACGGGATAGCTGGCCATTTTCGTCTCTGTATTTTGGTATTAGGGAGTGACAAGGTTTTAGTGGTGGCCTATGCAAGTCTGTTCTTCAGACTTGTGGGGTGTCATGGTCATAGGGGTCTCAATCAAACATGATCCTTCTTGAAATTCCGAATTCGTCATCTTCGATACTCAGGTTGAATTCTTCCAGATTGTTTGCTTCTGTGTTCCTTCTCATCATGTTCTTGATGTTTCTTGTGATCTTCTTTAGGAATTCTTCTTCCCCCGATGCTACAGCAACAAGAGAGGCAGGGTTTTCAGTGGAACAAAATCCTGTGGAACCCCAACCAAGGATCCGAGTTGAACCCACGATAAATGGGACAGAGCAGCAGGCTCCAGGTGTTCCCATACCTCTCGCAGTGCCGGTAGTACTGGATATCCCGACCTTGCTAGAGATTATTCGTGGATTGTTGGCTTTCCAACAATACCAGATGGTGGTGCAACTACAACAATAACAACTGCAACATTAGCTCCAGCAGCAAGAACACAATATCCTGTTGAACCAAGGATTATAGACAACCCTAGAACAAGGCGGGAGAACAAATTATGGGACATCTGTTAGATTTTGCAGACTGAATCCCAGATATTTTGATAGCACGGAGGACGCAATTACGGCAAATGATTGGCTCCAGGATATTGAGACCATTCTGACAACGGTTAAAGTTTCGGTCGAGGAACAAATTGACCTACTTCGCCTACAACTCCAAGATCTAGCAAGAGATTGGTGGGCTACGATAGAGGTAGGATTGAAGCATCATATTTCATGAAAGAATTTCAGGACCCGGTTCAGGACGAAGTACTTTGGGAGTGTGGCTCAGTGTGAGTTGCAACAAAGGTTCATTAACCTCCAGGAAGCTGGAAGGACAGTAGACGGCTATGCGGTAGAATTTTGTCGACTTAGCAGATTTTCTCCGACTATGGTTGCAACTGAGTTGGAGAGAGCAATGAGTTTCCAGTAGGGACTTCACTTGGAGATCTTGCACAGGTAGAGGTGCACGACTGCCAGACCTTCGAGACGGTATTGATAGCAGCCAAGAAGGTTGAACTTACTTTCCAAAGGATGGCATCAAGAAGAGTGGATCAGAAGAGACCTCATGGACAGAACAATGAGGGAGGACTGGCACCTGGCATTAGTAGTCATGATTTGGCACAACGGGGGCCAGTGGCATCAGATGTGACAATAACAACTTGGCAACGACAGCCGAGACAACATCAACAACGCCTGGTGAATCAGCAGGATTTACCTATTGTGGTAAAATAGGTCACACTCAGAATGTATGTAGGATGTCAAGTGAAAGATGTTTGTGGTGCTGGGGGTCCGACCACATGATAGCTACTTGCCCATAAATGCAGAGGCAGGAAGGACCGAATCAACAATTTCCAGCATTGCCAACTCCAGGAGCAGTTCCGTATCAAGAGCCAGCTTTAGTAGTACGACCGTTAGTCCAACATCCGATGTTGACAAAAACACAGGTGTTGCACCCGAGACAACGTCAGCTTGGTCAGCAGAGACATCCTCATGACAGAGTTCCAGCAGCACCGAGACATGAGCAAGCTGAGTTTGGCGTGCTAAAACAGATGTTAGCAGAAGGTGGTTAAGTCGAGGGTGAGATTTGAGTTCTTCCAGTTTTATCTATCTTTTGGGTTTCGTATATTCGGCGAGTGGAGATGATCTTTCGTCTCACTCATCTGCCTTCGTATCTCGTGATACATGATGTATGTCATATGTCCCGACTACGAAGGTACGTCCTGGGCAGAGTCATGTGCTTGACTATGTCGTTGGTACCGATTTATCTCGGAACTTGATCCATGTCCATTTTTGGAGTCAGCATAGACCAGCGAGGACGGATTCCTATTTTGACTGACTCAGGAGACATATGTATCTGTATGCCCCCAGTTCTGTTTCTTTCCTTTTGATTGTGTGGATTGCTTGCGTCTTTATTATATTACTTTTTGCTTTTATTGTCTGTCTATTTCGTTATGCTTGGTATTTAGTTAGCTGTAGTTCATGAGATTCGGTAGTTGATGAGGTTTTCTGGATCATGAGTTTCCTTATTGGATCATGAGTTTCTACTTGGTCTATGATTTTTTTCTTACTTGGTGATCAGTTCGACTGGCCTAGCATTATTGATATTTGTAAAGACCCGATAAAGCCAGCAAGTACTCTGCTCAGTACTCTCTCGTTATTTGCTTCCATTCACTCAACTCATTACAAAGCCATGATTGTTATGAAGGTGTCTTCTAAGTAATTAATAGGCTAAACACCAAAGTTATATTATATGCGAGAGAGATCACATAAATGCATGGCTGGCTTGTTGTTATATAGGTCACTAATTTAATTGGCTAAGGGACACCAAAGTAGGCACTCATATTTTGCGTTCTCGCATTTGCGCAGGCATGGTTTGTTGTTGGGGGATCTGCAGCGCGCCACGCACTTTCTCGCCACTGGCGACAGGCCTTCTTATGATCCGGCGCCGCAGCGGGTGATTGCACGTTATTAGCTAGTATCCCGGACACGAGCATGAGAAGAAGTAGAGCCTTTAGTACTGCCATTGCCATTGCCATTGCCATTCTTGTACTTAGTTTGGATTGAAATATTTGAGATTATTCTTCTTTGAGGGTGGGTTTATATATATGGATGCTCGTGGTTGTTGCGTTTGGGAATATGCATGCATGGGTACGTACTTGTTGTGTGGCCAAACCAACTTGGGACAAGATGATCAATAGTTAGCTACTGCAGGCTTGCAGAAGAATGTTTCAGAAGACTCACGGTATGATGTAAAGACTGATGATTGGGATGGCTGTGTAGATCGAAATTTTTGTAAGGTTTTAGAATCAGTAAATTTTTGTTAATGTGTTTACAATACACATGTCCTAATCTATTATGCCACAACTCAAGAGAATAACAAGAAGTTGAGACTACATTGATACAAACAGAAGGAGTTACAAGCTGCAGTTTAAACATTCTTTCGATACAGGAAACTTTTTCGAAGTATGTTCCTTTGTAGGACATCACCATCTGACCGACATTGATATCCATTCCCAGGTCCGTTTTGCACAACAGACTCCCAGAAACTAGATTCTTGGTGATCATTGGTACGTGCTTCACATTCTCCACTGTAAGTGACTTTCCAGAAGTCAGCTTCAGCACTACCGTCCCGATCCCCAGCACTGCAACTTGAGACTTATCCACCATCAAGACTTTCTCATAGGTAGGCTCATATTTGACGAACAGCTCCTTCTTAGAACATACGTGGCAAGATGCACCAGTGTCCATCCACCAGTCATTGTCCATGCTATGTGACTGAACCTGCGCAATCATAGCAACTAGGTTAAGCTCACCTAGCTCTTTCGGTTTATGCTTCGACCTACAGTCGCTCTTGTAGTGAGCCTTCTTTCCACATTTGTAGTATGTCATCATATCAGACTTCGGCTTTGGCTTGAACTGAGCCGGCTTCACCTTCAGCTGGTTGAAGTCCTTCTTTTTCTTCTTGTAGGAAAATTTTTGCTTTCCGTTAGAGTCACTAGCATGTACCATGTTGGCCTTAGCCAACTGCTTGGACAAGGAGTCCAATTTCAGTTGCCCCATGGCTTCATCTTCAATGTGAATCCAGTAAAGAAGATCTTCGAGCTGGATCTCTATCTTTTTACGGTAAATGTCTGTAAACCCCCTCGACCATCACCGAATTATTTTAATTTATTTTGCTTACATATCCTGTTGACTTTTGCACCTGCCCATCACCGAATTATTTGGAGCTTTACCTTGACTGTTATCCCCGAACAAAGTTCACATACCTCTCATAGACATGCCAGCCTATTATTCTGCACTTTGTGCAACTTCCAGATACTCTGTTTTGAGCCTCGTATGAGACGCACAAATATTGTCACCAACGTACGTATTTAAATTTCCAGACCTGTACCCATCCTTGTTCCAATAGAGATTTGAGGCCCAACATGCACCTGTTTTGCCCAGACAAAAATACGTTAATATTCTACACTGAGTATACTACATTTAGTGTATTGACACCGTGTTAAAATTATGGCCCTACCTGCCTCTAAATAATTGAAGAACACCGTGCGCAGTATTTATTAATTAATAAATATGATGGCCCGTGTTACCCAAGAAAACCAGGCCCAGTCCCTGCCCAGACTCACCCCCATTCCCCCAGGACCCTCACACAACAATTTTCCTCAGTTCTGTGCATTTTAGCAATTTCAGGAATCGGGTGTTTTCTCAGATAATTTTGTAATGGCACAATTTCCCAAAATAGGACTTTTACGCAATTTATGAAATTACAGGGACTTTCTGCAAATTTGCACTGTGAGGTGTCACCCCCTCATTGGCCGGTGAACCTGCACCGTCCATTTGGAGGCGGGACCCACCCGAAAATATCCCGAAAATATCCCAAAAATATCTTTAGATATTTTACTTAAAATATCTATTATAATTTCTATAAAACAAAAATAAAATAAAATAAAAACAAAACAAAACAAAAAACCCAATCCCTAACCCGATCCCCCCAGCCGCAGCTGACCCCCCCCCCCCCGGCGGCGAAGCCAACCCCCCCCCCCCCCCGCCGCTAAGCTCCACCGCTCTCTCCCTCCCCCGAGCCCCCTTCCCCGACCCCGACCCCCGTCCGGCCTCGCCCAGCCAACTCCTCCACCTCCACCTCCACCTCCTCCGCCACACGCCACACGCCACCACCGCCACCCTCCCTGTTCTCCACCACCCTCTCCCCGAGCTGTCCCCGTCCGCCCTCTTCCCTCCACCGCCACCACCATCACCATCATCGGTCACCACCACCACCATCATCATCACCACCCCCCCTCTTCTCCTTCCCCGACTTCGTCTTCCTCGACTCCAGCTTCGAGCCGCCCCCCCCCCATGGCCGAGACCCCTAGGACTCCTCCCCACCGTGAACTCCCCCCCTGGCCGAGACCCCTCCGACTCCTCCCCACCGTGAACTTCCTCCCCTGGCCGAGACCACCCCGCTCCTCCCTGCTCACCTCCCCTCATCGGACTCCCTCGAGCTTCCCCAAGCGATAGGAGCAGCAGCAGCCACCCCGAGCCGCTGCACCCCGCCTCGCCCTCCGGTTCAGTTTCCCCCCGACCAGCAGTGCGACAGCCCCGAGCCGCCGTCCCCCGGCCGAGGCTCCCCCGTGTCACTGCCCAATTCTAGAAAATAGGGTTATTTTTTTATTTTTATTTTATAAATTATGAATTATATTTAATTAATTATATTTATATTTAAATAGTGATTGTATTATTTTTTTAATGATTGTTTTAGGGTTTTGGCTAGCCTGGACCCATGTCAGACCCTAGTGGACCCATGTCCGACCCAGCCCACACCCTTGTGAGAATTATTTTGGGGCTTAGAATTATTATTTTATTTTTAGGAGGTTAGTTGGAGAGATTTGGAACTAGTTTGAGCGCATTTGGAACCCGGAACCCAAAACCGAGTGAGTAGGGGCGTTTTGGGAATATGGAACTTAGTGGAACCCCATTTATTAGCTTGGCCGGCCCCCTACCAGCCCCACACCCGTGAGCATCCAGCAAGGAGCAGCCACTTCTCCTCTCTCTTCATTTACTTCTTCTTCTTCATTCCTTCTTCTTCTCCACTTCTCCTTTCTTCTTCCTTCCTTCTCCAAGTAAGCTTTTCTCCATCTTTCTTCTTTCTTTCTTCCATTTCTTCTTCTTTAAACTAACCCTAACCTTACATTTTCTCTAACCTAGGTGTGAGGAGCTTAGATCTAGTGTGGGAGCTAGAGTTGGTGGCTTGGAGCTTGAGGGAGGTGATTTCTAGGAGATCGGAGACCTTGGCCTTGGGATTCCAACTCCCAAGAGGTAAAACCTAACTTTCCCCTTCCTAATTATTTTTGTGTAGTGTAATTAGTGTTGTAGAACCTTCCTAGACCCTAACCCTACCCGTAGGAGGAAGTTGGAACTAGTTTGGGTGAGTTTAGAAACTTTGACATTAGGTTTTGTGTCGAATTCGGGTGGAATCCGAATTTGGCCCAATTTTGGGTGATGCCCTAGGTTAGATGGACCTAGGTAGACGTTGTCGGGTGTCTAGAGGGTGAGTGCGTGTCTCCGTTCGGACACGGGAAGTCGTGTCGCGGAGAAACGGGCGTTTCGGGCAAAATTGGGGCTTTTCGTCGTCGTCGATTCTAAGTGCGTGTGCGTTTCCGCCACGGGCCTAGAATCGATGTGGGAGCGCATTTTCTAGGATCTAGACATCGTGTAGATCGCGTGGGTAAATTTTGGGCCGATTCCGAGTTCGTTTGGTGTGCGTTTCAGGAGGTTTTCCGAGCCGCGCACCACGTGTTCGTCGAAATGACCGAACGGCCATTTCGACTTGGTTTCCTCGTTTCGGCTTTGTGCGCACGTTGGGTTAGTATCGGGGAGTGTGTGCTAGAGGTTTCGAGTTATATTTTATATATTTTAGGGTATTGGTGAGTGTCGGGGTCGTTGGGCGTGAGTGGGGCGCGTTGTCGTGTGTTGTTGTGTGTAGTGTTGTGTAGGTGTGTTTGTGTCTTTATATATATATTTATATGTGTGTCTATATATATATGTATATATTTATATGTATGTGTGTTTATGTATATATATTTATATATATATGTGTGTATTTATATCTATGTGCTTGTGTGTGTATATGTCTATGTATATATATATATATGTATATGTATAAGTGTGCTTGTGTGTATATGTATATATATATATGTGTATATATATATATATCTTAGAGTGTGTGTGTGTAGTGATATGTATATATATATAATTGTATGTGTGTATATATATATTAATATAGGTGTTTATATATATATATATATAGCTATGTATATTTGTGCGTGAGTGTGTGTATTAGTGTGTTTGTGAGTGTGTAGGTGTGTGTGTGTTAGTGAGTGTGTTAGAATAGATGTAAGTGTATATATATATATATCTAGTTATATATATATAGAGATATGTGTATATATATATATATATATATATATAGTGGTATATATATATAAGTATATAGGCGTGTGTGTGTGTGCTTGTGAGAGCGAGGGGGGTGAAGAAACTGAACTGCAGCAGCAGCAGTTCAGCTGCAACAGCAGCAGCTAGCTGCTGCTAGGCAGAGCAGCAGCAGCAGTATGAAGAGGGAGCAGCAGCAGCAGCTCCAAGAGGCAGCAGCAGCAGCATCAGCACAAGCAGCAGCAGCAGCTAGCATAGCAGGTAGCAACGAGGATTGGCGTAGCTAGTGAGGGGGAGAGAGAGTGTTATATATAGAGATATAGATATATTAGATAGATATGTAGATAATTAGATAGGTAGATAGTTACTAGAATAGATAGATAGATAGTATTATAGATAGATCTATCTATGGATAGATACATAGGTAGATAGGTAGTTATCTATCTAAGGTGTATATATATCTATATACATATAGTTATATGAATACCTAGAGATATCTAGATAGTATATATATATATATATATATATATATATATATATATATATATATATATATATATATATATATTTATGTGATAGGTAAGGTAATGGGTAATTGGGTATGTGTGTGTGGATATATATATGTATATAGGTAGATACCTACTTAGATGTATTAATAGATAGTAGATATCTATATTACCTAGCCTAGATTAATAACTAGGTGCATAATTAATAGCTAGATAGCTAGTTAGAGGGCCTTAGGGCGAAACCTCAATACCTTGAGATACCGAGGTATCTCGATACCTTGAGATATTCAAGGTATTGAGTTTCGAGCGGGGTATTTGAGCATTAGCCTAGGAAATGCTTGGGAGTGATTTTTATATGTTTATATATATATAATTACGCGTGCTAGCATAGGTTTTAGCGGGTTTAGGCGGGGTGCGTGGCCTAGGACGAGGTATCGGATACCGAGGGTATCCCGGTATCTCGATTAGGCGAGTTTGTGAGTTTAGTAGCTTAATGAGCTCGGTTTGACCTAGAATTTCAGGGGCACCCTAGTTTGACCTAGCTTTGACCATAATTGTCCCCGTTGACCGTAAAAGTCAACGTTTGACCTAGTTTTGACCTAGAGTTGACTTTTTGGACCCCGGGTTGACTTTTTGACCCGAATTTCACCGGTTTGACCCGTTCGACCTAGAATAGCCCTAGAAGCCTGTTTTTAATTATTTTATATCAGTTTAAATGCTTAGAACCCTGTTTAATCCTTGCTTTTCGCATTAGGTCCTTGCGACACCGGTCCGGACCTCGATCCTCATCAGTTGCTCAGGACATCAGGTGAGTACCTACCTCTGATAGTTTCCATTTCATGATAGCGTTTATATCACCTGTTCTAGAACTGTAATACTTGATTCTGACACTTTATTACACGAGCTGGTACTAGTGGATCCCGTCATGAGGTGCTATCCCCCTTACCGTGTTCAGCGGGTACTCTATCACGTGTATTTCATCATGTGCTTCGGGTATTGATTATCATGTTCTATCATGTGCTTCTTGTGCTCTCGCCTTCGTGTGCGCGAGCTATTATCATGTACGTAGCGTGTTGTGGTTGGATCCAATGGTATTAGTGGGGGAGGGGAGTAGTGAGTTGGTTATATGATCAAAGCCAAACAGTATTCATGTGTATGTCGGTTATGCAACTCACGCATAACGGAGTTATCGTAGTGACTTTCATGTGCAACCTAAGCCGATCATATAACGAACTTGTGCTCAAGGCACTTAGCTAGTATTCATGTTTCTCACCTGCAGTTACTTTTCCACTACTTGTATTGTTCTCCAGTTTACATTGCAGCTACTTATTGTGCTCCAGCATATATTTATTTCCTGTGCATCTTGATTACTTTTCTATTGCTCGTCATATACACCTTACCATGCATTTGGAGTTGCTTTCAGAGTTATGTACTTCGCTCCAGTCCTGACTGGGCATATTTTTTCCAGAGGATCCTGAGGACTATTGCCCTACGTTCTACGGGCCTGGTATTGACGACTGTTGTGACCCCGTGATCGAGGAGGAGTGCGCCGAGGAGACGCCTATAGCACCCTAGTTAGCTAGGTGGGTTTCCTGGATTTTCCAGTGGTTTGTATTTTGGATGACTGTACTTATTCTTTTGTGCTTCTGTGAGATGTTGTAGCTTTTAGACTTGGACTGTATTATTTTGGATTGCCTTGCTCTCTTGGTTCTGTTTCTGGTTTATATCATATCGTGCTTATATTCTTCCTCTAGTTTTGTGATTGAGATTATTGTCATATATATATTGCGTGGTTGCCCTCCTGTTGGAGAGGATTTTATTCACATATATATATTGCGTGGTTTTGCCCTCCTTTTGGAGAGGTCATGCCGGATTTTTCTGTGAGTTATCTAGATAGTTGGTTGACCTAGAACGGACCTTTACAGCGTTCTACCGCCGATTCTGCGGCGTAGGCTGGACGTACCCACGGCTCATGCCCGATTTTCGGGTGCGGGTCGTGACACATTTTTGGTGGTGGCCCATGCAGGTCTGCTTTTAGGGTTACCTGCAATAGGATATAGAAGATAGGCTGAGAGAGAGTGTGCTCAATCACAACTAGGACCCTTCCTACTTCCTTTTGCTATCTTTAATTTTTCCGAAATTGTTTTCTTTTGCAATATTATTGTCCTTCATTGATGTTATCGTTTCTTGCACTATATTGACTTCTTTTGATCTGTGTTCAGGATGCCTCCGAAGACCAGATCTCAGCGCACCGCCCCAGCAGCTGCCACCGAGAGGTCTGCCACCTCTCGACCTGCTCGACTTCCGGCAGCCGCTACCGCTCCACTCGCCACTCCTGCGGTTGAGGGAGCTTCAGTTTCTCTCGGAGATCCCCTTACTCCCATTGATCCGAGAGCCACCCCAGTTGTCCCGGTGGTACCTCCTCCACCACCGCCTGCGCCAGTAGATGCTACGCAGTTGTTCGCATTCTTCCGAGAGATGATGGATGCGCAGCACCGCCAGGTAGATGTTTTGAGGATGGGCATTGAGAATGCTCATCAGGTGGCTTTGACAGCGGTCGACAGGGTGGCTCAGATCTAGCCACAGCCAGAGCAGGCTCAGTATCCTAGGCCGGGTACTATCATCGATTTTCAGAGGATGCGGCCTAAGGAGTTCCGCGGCACAGAGGGGATCCTGTACGTCGACGACTGGATCGAGCATATAGAGGGCATCTTTCGGCTGGCGATGATCCCAGCCAGCATGCATATAGAGGCAGCGGGCAGCCAGATGTTCGACCTTGCCCTTACTTGGTTCCGCACGGATACGCGGATAGCAGCTCCGGGATTGACTTGGGAGGCTTTCAAGAAGCTTTTCAAGGAGAAGTTCTTCCCGGACGTGGCTCTCAGTGCCTTAGAAAGTCAGTTCGAGGCGCTCGTCCAGGGGAGTATGCTAGTGGATGAGTATGCAGCGGAGTTCTGCCGTCTGGGCAGATTTGTTGAGGGGTTGTCAGAGGCAGCGAAGGCGCGGAAGTTCCGCAAGGGCTTAGTCATGGCGGTCAAGTCCTTGACTAGGAGCGACCGCGAGGCGACCTTCGAGCAGATTGTCAGCGATGCTCAGAGGGCTGAGGATGATTTGGAGCTGAAGACGAAGAGGGGCAGAGACACTTCCGGAGCAGGCAGCAGTGCAGGCCCGGCCAAGAGGCCATTCCAGCAGACCCAGCAGCACCAGGGTCAGGGTCGGGCGCCCTTCCGGCAGGCGCCTCAGCAGCAGAGGCAGGGTCAGCAGCAGGGCCAGAGGCAGCCCATCGTTTGCCCTTTCTGTAGGAAGCTAGGGCACGGATGGGACATATGCAGAAAGAGGCTGGGCAGATGTTTATTGTGTGGCGCCGCAGACCACCAGCTGAAGGATTGTCCTTCAGCACTTGCCCGTACAGCTCAGGGCGGAGGAGCCGCTCAGAGGGCACCAGCCAGAGCACCTGCAGCGCAGCAGAGAGGTCAGCCTTTGCAGACTCAGCAGCAAAGGTTCGCCCAGCACCAGCAGCAGCACCGAGGAGGACAGCAGGGGCGAGCTTTTGCCCTGACAGTGGACGAGGCCGAGCCAGTTGGTGATGTTATCTCAGGTTCTGTTCTCCTTGATTCCATTCCAGCACTTGCTTTATTTGATTCCGGTGCTTCCCATAGCTTTGTGTCTGTATCTTTTGCTGTTAGACACCATCTTGTTGCTGAACCTTTAGCTAGACTCTGCAAGATCACGACCGGGGGTGGTATCATCCTAGTCCGTGATGTTTGCAGAGACCGGAGAGTTACCTTGGGAGGCCGGGAGTTGAGTGTGTGCCTACTCGTAATGCCACTTCCGAGTTACGATGTTGTACTCGGGATGGATTGGTTGAGTACGCATTGTGCTAGTATAGATTGTCGTGGAGGCAGAGTTTTGTTTAGTCCACCGGGTGAGCCAGAGTTTCAGTTTGCCAGAGGAGCAGTGGAGCAGACCGAGGGAGTCTTCTGTGGAGCCCTGGTGGTAGAGCCGAGGTCGCTACATCCACTGATAGAGGAGTATATGGATGTCTTTCCGGAGGAGTTGCCAGGGTTACCTCCGGACAGAGATGTGGAGTTCTCTATAGACTTGGTGCCAGGCGCGGAGCCGATATCCCAGCACGTCTATAGAGTCAGCAACAGTGAGCTGATAGAGTTGAAGAAGCAGGTGGATGAGCTTCAGGACAAGAGATTTATCAGATCTAGTTCTTCTCCGTGGGGTGCTCCGGTACTTTTTGTGCCGAAGAAGAATGGGTCGATACGGATGTGTATCGACTACAGGGCTCTGAACAGCCTCACAATCAAGAACAAGTATCCGCTGTCGCGTATTGATGATCTATTTGACCAGTTGAGCGGAGCGAGGGTGTTTTCCAGGATTGATCTGAGGACAGGCTACCACCAGGTGAAGGTCAGGAAGGAGGATATTCCGAAGACAGCTTTTCGGACCAGATATGGACAGTATGAGTTCTTGGTGATGCCGTTTGGGTTGACTAATGCCCCGGCAGTGTTCATGAATCTGATGAACAAGGTGTTCCATCAGCATCTGGACAGGTTTGTGGTGGTGTTTATAGATGATATCTTGGTGTATTCGAAGACCCCAGAGGAGCACGAGGAGCATCTGAGGATAGTGCTGGAGACTCTCAGGAAGGAGAAGCTTTATGGAAAGCTCTCGAAGTGTGAGTTCTTCCTTGACAAGGTGGAATTCCTTGGTCATGTGGTGACTGGAGAGGGTATCTCGGTGGATCCGAGAAAGATCGTGGCAGTTGAGGCATGGAGTGCTCCGAGTTCAGTAGCCGAGGTCAGAAGTTTCTTGGGACTGGCAGGCTACTACAGGAGATTTGTTCAGGATTTTTCCCGGATTGCAGAGCCGTTGTCCAGGCTGACTCGGAAGGACGTGGAGTTTGTTTGGTCAGAGGAGTGCCAGATCGCCTTTGATGAGCTGAAGAGGAGGTTGACGACAGCTCCAGTGTTGACGTTGCCATCAGGTTCTGGAGGATTCACTATCTATAGTGATGCATCGGGGAAGGGACTGGGTTGTGTGTTGCAGCAGAATGGGAGGGTGATTGCCTATGCTTCCAGGCAATTACGTCCTCATGAGAAGAATTACCCTACCCACGATTTGGAGTTGGCAGCGGTCATTTTTGCTCTGAAGTTGTGGAAACACTATTTATACGGAGAGCGTGTGGAGATCTTCACAGACCACAAGAGCTTGAAGTATGTGTTTACCCAAAAAGAGCTGAACATGAGGCAGAGGAGATGGTTGGAGTTGATGAAAGACTTCGACATATCATTGCAGTACCATCCAGGGAAGGCGAACGTAGTTGCGGATGCATTGAGCAGGTATCCGGTAGCTATGTGCCTGACTACAGATCGCTATCTTCTGGCAGATCTAGAGAGCTTGGGTATTGAGATGATAGTGCCTGGAGTTGAGATACAGATGTGGGGACTGCAGATTCAGTCAGAGTTGGTAGACCGGATCAGGGCTACACAGTTTGAGGATGAGTCCCTGAGGAGCATCAGGGAGCAAGTTCAGATGGGATTAGCAGATGACTTCACCATTGCTGATGATGGTTCTTTGCGGCACGGTACCAGGTTGTGTGTGCCGAGTGGGTCGTTGCGCGAGGAGGTTCTCCAGGAGGCGCATCGATCCCAGTACTCAATGCATCCCGGTGCCAACAAGATGTATAGAGATCTGAGACAGCATGTATGGTGGTACGGGATGAAGCGAGAGGTAGCGCGCTTCGTATCCCGATGCTTAGTGTGCTAGCAGGTGAAGACGGAGAGGCAGAGGCCAGGAGGTTTACTCCAGCCGTTACCCATTCCGGAGTGGAAATGGGAGCATGTGACCATGGATTTTGTTTCTGGACTTCCCCGTTCTCCAGGCGGGAAAGATGCGATTTGGGTCATCGTGGACAGGTTGACCAAATCGGCCCACTTTCTACCATTCAAAGTGGGTACGTCTACAGAGAGACTAGCAGAGATGTATGTGCGCCAGATAGTCAGACTGCATGGAGTTCCAGTGAGCATAGTATCAGATCGGGACAGTCGCTTCACTTCGTATTTCTGGAGGAGTCTGCAGGCTAGCTTGGGCACCCAGCTCAAGTTTAGTAGTGCGTATCACCCACAGACAGATGGTCAGTCAGAGAGGACCATTCAGACACTTGAGGACATGCTTCGGACCTGTGTTTTGGATTTCAGAGGCTCTTGGGAGGATCACTTGCACTTGGTAGAGTTTGCTTACAACAACAGCTACCAAGCCAGTATCGAGATGTCACCTTTTGAGGCGTTGTATGGACGGAGGTGTCGCACTCCGTTATCATGGGATGATGTAGGTGAGAGAGCTTTGCTTGGCCCGGAGATGGTGGTTGATGCAGCGGAGAAGGTCAAGCTCATTAGAGATAGACTTCGGGTGGCGCAGGACAGGCAGCGGCATTGGGCCGATAGCCACCGGAGACCTTTGGAGTTCGAGGTATAGCTTAGAATCTAGATTTTGTTCTTGTGTTTGCTTGTGATTGCTTGTTTTAGACTAAGTGCAGAGACCTTGTTTGTGCTAGGTTGGAGATCTGGTGTTCCTGAGGATTTCTCCGACGCGGGGCACTATTCGCTTCGGTGGAGGCGGGAAGCTTAGCCCACGTTTCGTTGGACCCTTCCGTATCCTCGAGAGGGTCGGTGCCGTGGCGTATAGGCTTGAGTGGCCGCCTACACTGGAGGGAGTTCATGATGTGTTCCACGTGTCGCAGTTGAGACGGTACGTGGCGGATCCCAGTCACGTATTGGATCACTCGGAGATCGCGGTGGGCCCTACTCTTAGCTATCCAGAGCAGCCGGTGGAGATTCTGGATCGGCGGGAGAAGGTGTTGAGGAACCAGACTATTCCCTTGGTTCGCGTCGCGTGGAGGCATCACTCTCCAGGAGAGTCGACCTGGGAGAGGGAGGATGAAATGCGCGAGCGGTACCCTTATCTCTTCGAGCCCTGAGGTATGGTTCTTTCTTTGCATTCCTGTCCTAGTTTCGTCTTTTAATTTCGAGGACGAAATTATTTTAAGGAGGGTAGGCTTGTCACTGCCCAATTCTAGAAAATAGGGTTATTTTTTTATTTTTATTTTATAAATTGTGAATTATATTTAATTAATTATATTTATATTTAAATAGTGATTGTATTATTTTTTTAATGATTGTTTTAGGGTTTTGGCTAGCCTGGACCCATGTCAGACCCTAGTGGACCCATGTCCGACCCAGCCCACACCCTTGTGAGAATTATTTTGGGGCTTAGAATTATTATTTTATTTTTAGGAGGTTAGTTGGAGAGATTTGGAACTAGTTTGAGCGCATTTGGAACCCGGAACCCAAAACCGAGTGAGTAGGGGCGTTTTGGGAATATGGAACTTAGTGGAACCCCATTTATTAGCTTGGCCGGCCCCCTACCAGCCCCACACCCGTGAGCATCCAGCAAGGAGCAGCCACTTCTCCTCTCTCTTCATTTACTTCTTCTTCTTCATTCCTTCTTCTTCTCCACTTCTCCTTTCTTCTTCCTTCCTTCTCCAAGTAAGCTTTTCTCCATCTTTCTTCTTTCTTTCTTCCATTTCTTCTTCTTTAAGCTAACCCTAACCTTACATTTTCTCTAACCTAGGTGTGAGGAGCTTAGATCTAGTGTGGGAGCTAGAGTTGGTGGCTTGGAGCTTGAGGGAGGTGATTTCTAGGAGATCGGAGACCTTGGCCTTGGGATTCCAACTCCCAAGAGGTAAAACCTAACTTTCCCCTTCCTAATTATTTTTGTGTAGTGTAATTAGTGTTGTAGAACCTTCCTAGACCCTAACCCTACCCGTAGGAGGAAGTTGGAACTAGTTTGGGTGAGTTTAGAAACTTTGACATTAGGTTTTGTGTCGAATTCGGGTGGAATCCGAATTTGGCCCAATTTTGGGTGATGCCCTAGGTTAGATGGACCTAGGTAGACGTTGTCGGGTGTCTAGAGGGTGAGTGCGTGTCTCCCTTCGGACACGGAAAGCCGTGTCGCGGAGAAACGGGCGTTTCGGGCGAAATTGGGGCTTTTCGTCGTCGCCGATTCTAAGTGCGTGTGCGTTTCCGCCACGGGCCTAGAATCGACGTGGGAGCGCATTTTCTAGGATCTAGACATCGTGTAGAGCGCGTGGGTAAATTTTGGGCCGATTCCGAGTTCGTTTGGTGTGCATTTCAGGAGGTTTTCCGAGCCGCGCACCACGTGTTCGTCGAAATGACCGAACGGCCATTTCGACTTGGTTTCCTCGTTTCGGCTTTGTGCGCGCGTTGGGTTAGTATCGGGGAGTGTGTGCTAGAGGTTTCGAGTTATATTTTATATATTTTAGGGTATTGGTGAGTGTCGGGGTCGTTGGGCGTGAGTGGGGCGCGTTGTCGTGTGTTGTTGTGTGTAGTGTTGTGTAGGTGTGTTTGTGTCTTTATATATATATTTATATGTGTGTCTATATATATATGTATATATTTATATGTATGTGTGTTTATGTATATATATTTATATATATATGTGTGTATTTATATCTATGTGCTTGTGTGTGTATATGTCTATGTATATATATATATATGTATATGTATAAGTGTGCTTGTGTGTATATGTATATATATAGATGTGTATATATATATATATCTTAGAGTGTGTGTGTGTAGTGATATGTATATATATATAATTGTATGTGTGTATATATATATTAATATAGGTGTTTATATATATATATATATATATATATAGCTATGTATATTTGTGCGTGAGTGTGTGTATTAGTGTGTTTGTGAGTGTGTAGGTGTGTGTGTTAGTGAGTGTGTTAGAATAGATGTAAGTATATATATATATATCTAGTTATATATATATAGAGATATGTGTATATATATATATATATATATATATATATATATATATATATATATATATATATATATATATATATAGTGGTATATATATATAAGTATATAGGCGTGTGTGTGTGTGCTTGTGAGAGCGAGGGGGGTGAAGAAACTGAACTGCAGCAGCAGCAGTTTAGCTGCAACAGCAGCAGCTAGCTGCTGCTAGGCAGAGCAGCAGCAGCAGTATGAAGAGGGAGCAGCAGCAGCAGCTCCAAGAGGCAGCAGCAGCAGCATCAGCACAAGCAGCAGCAGCAGCTAGCATAGCAGGTAGCAGCGAGTATTGGCGTAGCTAGTGAGGGAGAGAGAGAGTGTTATATATAGAGATATAGATATATTAGATAGATATGTAGATAATTAGATAGGTAGATAGTTACTAGAATAGATAGATAGATAGTATTATAGATAGATCTATCTATGGATAGATACATAGGTAAATAGGTAGTTATCTATCTAAGGTGTATATATATCTATATACATATAGTTATATGAATACCTAGAGATATCTAGATAGTATATATTTATATATATTTATGTGATAGGTAAGGTAATGGGTAATTGGGTATGTGTGTGTGGATATATATATGTATATAGGTAGATACCTACTTAGATGTATTAATAGATAGTAGATATCTATATTACCTAGCCTAGATTAATAACTAGGTGCATAATTAATATCTAGATAGCTAGTTAGAGGGCCTTAGGGCGAAACCTCAATACCTTGAGATACCGAGGTATCTCGATACCTTGAGATATTCAAGGTATTGAGTTTCGAGCGGGGTATTTGAGCATTAGCCTAGGAAATGCTTGGGAGTGATTTTTATATGTTTATATATATATAATTACGCGTGCTAGCATAGGTTTTAGCGGGTTTAGGCGGGGTGCGTGGCCTAGGGCGAGGTATCGGATACCGAGGGTATCCCGGTATCTCGATTAGGCGAGTTTGTGAGTTTAGTAGCTTAATGAGCTCGGTTTGACCTAGAATTTCAGGGGCACCCTAGTTTGACCTAGCTTTGACCATAATTATCCCCGTTGACCGTAAAAGTCAACGTTTGACCTAGTTTTGATCTAGAGTTGACTTTTTGGACCCCGGGTTGACTTTTTGACCCGAATTTCACCGGTTTGACCCGTTCGACCTAGAATAGCCCTAGAAGCCTGTTTTTAATTATTTTATATCAGTTTAAATGCTTAGAACCCTGTTTAATCCTTGCTTTTCGCATTAGGTCCTTGCGACACCGGTCCGGACCTCGATCCTCATCAGTTGCTCAGGACATCAGGCGAGTACCTACCTCTGATAGTTTCTATTTCATGATAGCGTTTATATCACCTGTTCTAGAACTGTAATACTTGATTCTGACACTTTATTACACGAGCTGGTACTAGTGGATCCCGTCATGAGGTGCTATCCCCCTTACCGTGTTCAGCGGGTACTCTATCACGTGTATTTCATCATGTGCTTCGGGTATTGATTATCATGTGCTATCATGTGCTTCTTGTGCTCTCGCCTTCGTGTGCGCGAGCTATTATCATGTACGTAGCGTGTTGTGGTTGGATCCAATGGTATTAGTGGGGGAGGGGAGTAGTGAGTTGGTTATATGATCAAAGCCAAACAGTATTCATGTGTATGTCGGTTATGCAACTCACGCATAACGGAGTTATCGTAGTGACTTTCATGTGCAACCTAAGCCGATCATATAACGAACTTGTGCTCAAGGCACTTAGCTAGTATTCATGTTTCTCACCTGCAGTTACTTTTCTACTACTTGTATTGTTCTCCAGTTTACATTGCAGCTACTTATTGTGCTCCAGCATATATTTATTTCCTGTGCATCTTGATTACTTTTCTATTGCTCGTCATATACACCTTACCATGCATTTGGAGTTGCTTTCAGAGTTATGTACTTCGCTCCAATCCTGACTGGGCATATTTTTTCCAGAGGATCCTGAGGACTATTGCCCTACGTTCTACGGGCCTGGTATTGACGACTGTTGTGACCCCGTGATCGAGGAGGAGTGCGCCGAGAAGACGCCTATAGCACCCTAGTTAGCTAGGTGGGTTTCCTGGGTTTTCCAGTGGTTTGTATTTTGGATGACTGTACTTATTCTTTTGTGCTTCTGTGAGATGTTGTAGCTTTTAGACTTGGACTGTATTATTTTGGATTGTCTTGCTCTCTTGGTTCTGTTTCTGATTTATATCATATCGTGCTTATATTCTTCCTCTAGTTTTGTGATTGAGATTATTGTCATATATATATTGCGTTGTTGCCCTCCTGTTGGAGAGGATTTTATTCACATATATATATTGCGTGGTTTTGCCCTCCTTTTGGAGAGGTCATGCCGGATTTTTCTGTGAGTTATCTAGATAGTTGGTTGACCTAGAACGGACCTTTACAGCGTTCTACCGCCGATTCTGCGGCGTAGGCTGGACGTACCCACGGCTCATGCCCGATTTTCGGGTGCGGGTCGTGACACCTCGTCCGGTCGGCAGCACCCCCTGACCCGCTGCCCTAGCTCCGGACACGCCAAGAACCGGACACAGCAGCATTTCAGAGCCGGACACAGCCCAGACACGATCAGCATCGTGTCGCATCTCTTCACGGACACAGAAAATTTATTCTACGGAGCCTTGTTCAGGTAACCCGTTCTATCTCCTCGTAGTTCCGTTTTTAATTCCGTCAGTTGTGACACGTAGGCTATGTAACCCTCTCGGTGCCCGTGTGACCCGTTCGGTGCATCGCGTCCTGTGGCGATCGCAAACCGCGATCCAAATACAGGAAAAACAATGACCCGATTGACACCGGAACTGAGTACGCCCTGCCAAACGGGACGACTTGGTCGCACGCGGTCTTTACCGAAACGTGCGCGCCGCTGATACGGACGTGCTGGATTTCGCAGAAGTTGATTCGGATGTGCGTGCACACCGGAATCAACGCGTATCCGCCGACAACATCTCGTATCCGCCTGTTCTGGAATACGCTGTAACTTTGTGTACACACGTCGGATCGAAACAAAACTTGTGCCATCGGACTCGTAGCAATACGCTGGTCTTGTGATCCAAGTTTGGTTCGATTCTGAGAACGTTGACAAAATTCCGTATCGTGGGCCCCACATGCTCCACTTGACGGGCGATTTTGTGATCGGCTCATCGAAATCCAGTTCTGGACATTCCGTTGGGTTCGTATCGACGTTCTGGACTTGTTGACACTAAGTTTGGCAAATTTGGAGACCTTTGACCCTGACACATTTTTCGGTACAAAGCGGCCCACATGTGGACCCCGCTTTGACCGAAAACTGTCATTTTTGCCTCTGTGTCCAAATTGGACTTAAGGACAGGCGTTTCTAGCTATTTGATATTTTTTTAGACTGTTAGTGATGTTTATTTCAGCATCCGGAGACATTTATTCTGAGGTCATAGTTTCTGACTTTTGGCACTTGACATCTGGACGTTATATTTTACAGCTCTCTTGCCAGGCAAGTATACCTTGCCTTGTTGTACTGTTTAAATTCATTTATTGTTAGTTACATGTTTATCTATTTTAAATATAAATGTGCGCGTCCGAGAAAACTCGGGTGCAGTCAACGGAGGAGTTGACGTTATGACTTGTGTCTGACCAAGTGTCTAGTAGACCCACCTAAAAGTTGTGAAGTTATTGATATAACTTCCCAGGCCTTGACACGTATCATTACACGTCACAGAGTGAGTTCATGTAGGGACGCGTGCCTCATGCGCGATTGGCCATCAGTGTGAGCAACACGTGTAACGGTATGTAGCTTAGTTATTTATTTTATTGAGACTTGCATCATAGTAGGAGGTGTCCACGTCGTTTTTATGACTTGTACATCTATATTGGGCGGGAAAGACATCTAGTAGGCGTATGGGACACCCCCCCTCCTTGAGTTTTTATCCTTCGTTCCATGCTCCTCGGAGATGGACGATTGCAGAGTGCCCATGCGTCTGGGGGCATATGACACATATACTAGCCAGTCATGACGATTGGTGAATTACGTCAGCATATGTCTAACCTACACATTCCCATGCGTACTACCAGGTCTTTAAATTGCATTCACTTAGATGGTTAGCACACCCTATTTATTTACTCAGTATTTACATACATGGCATGTTGTTTTTCTGTATCTTACTATGTCCCTCTGAGGACCTGGTCCCTTTCTAGGCGTAGATGTTCATGAGTATTCGCAGGAGCGCAGATCCGGGCAGGCTACTTGTATTCCGAGGAGGTCTTCTCTTCGAGCCTCGTGACTGTCAGATGCTGTTCTTATATGGTGTATATCTGGTTCATTTTATATTCTATTTCGGCAGTGGTTTGTTTTCATCCGACTGTCATTCTTTAGATACTTATTATTGAGATCTAGTTACATGGTTATTGGTTGTTCATATTTGATTTCTATGGATGAGATTTAGATATTACCCTGTGACTTGTAGATAGTTTTACCACTTATGAATTATTGTTCATTATACAGCGTACGCTCGTTTATATGGTTTCCATATATTGGAGTTGCCATATATACAGGCGGCTGGCATGGTTACGTATCCTAGTCCTACGTATTTTGGGACTGGGGCGTGACAATGTCAGTCTTGAACCTGATCTAACTTGGAGGAAGTTTGGTGACGATTGCCCCTACCATAAATTTGTCTTCCTGCTTCATGCCTTCTTCCTCCAATTTCTGCTGCATCTTCAGAAGTTCCTTAACTTGTGGTAACATCACCTTCTCGTCATCAAATTGTAAATTGAAGAACTTCTCGACGAGATAGATTTTTGATATTTTTTCGTCAGTTTTAAAGTGCTTCTCAAGAGATTCTCAAACATCTCTTGCCTTCTTCTCCTTGCTTTATGATTCTGCCATCGAGTCGTCCATAACATTGAGAATCAACAACCTGCAGAGGTTGTTATCTTTCTTTCACTTGGAATGCGTGTCCTGCGCTACACCAACTTCAAGCTCTCCTCCATCTTCGGGAATGATAGGTTCAGGATCAACCAAGACATAAGCAACTTTGACAAGACGAAGATTCAAGGAGATCTTCCTCTTCCAAATGTTGTAGTATTCGCCATCAAACTTTTTAAGCTTGTGAAAGCTAGTATCGAAAAGGTTTGAACGGTTGTCCATTCTAACTCGAATCTTGCTTTGAGATTGTTAGTCCTGAAGTTAGATCAAAGAAGAAGAGGTAGCCACAAAGTAGAGACTCACACAAGAGTTCGTCTCTACAAACTCCAGAAGAGAAGTTGGTGCACTGAGATTCACACAAGAGTTTCTCTTCAGTGACACACAACACCATAGAAGCACTAAACAAGGAACATGTTACAAACTGATAACACAAAGAAAATGCAAATACAACAAGAATCAGAAAATTATTTTTCTTTTTATGTTCGCAGACGGTACAGCGAGAAAAAGGGGAACAAGAACAAAAAGCAAAAAAGGGAAACTCTTGCTGGGGTGATCAAAACTATCAGAGCTCAAGGCAAGATTTGCGCTATACAATGATCTGCCCTCAGGATCCAGCAAGTTCACACGAGAACTTCTGGAACGCTCTTGGTTACCTTCGGATCACTCAAAAAAAACCTTTGGAATGATGCTAAAACTGTCGCAGGTCCTGCTGGTGCTCTCGGTTTTGTCTCTCCCCCTCTCAATTTTTCCAACACACTAAATGAAAGAGGAGAGCCTCTATATAAAGAGGATTTCAGCTTCCATGCGGCCTGAGGAAAAAATCAGGCTGCATGAGCCGCTTGCGCCGATGTACTGCTCAGAGCAGACAGGACCTGTCAGGCGCCGAAAGTTGCAGCCGCGTGGCACAGAGGGCCATGAGCCTAAGTGCAAAGTGCGCCGCCAACAAAGCGCCACTTTGCGTCCTTGAGCCCTAGTCCGAGTCACTCGGGACTTAGCTTCTAAGAAATTTTTTCCAAATATGGTGACAAAATAAAGATTGTCATAATGGGGTTCACACTTAATCCCTCTAGGAAAGCCAACCGACTTGGGCCACCACCCCATGTGCATATACCAATACTAAGCAAGGCTATATATTGAGATATACACATTGGTAGTTTTCCAATGTGAAACTAAAACTCCCAAAGTAAAGTGAAAAACACTAACAACGAGCACAACAATCTTTTTTTTAGAAATTCAAATGGGTGTGACTTATACACTGCGTCGTGCACCTCGGATTGTGACTATGTTCAGTTCTTTTACCATAGCCTAATATGGCCAACGCACTTTGTATCTTGGTCAAGCAACACGATTTTCAGCATATTATATGAAGCTTTACAAAGTGCATGATTGATGACCACATTTGACAGTTGTTCTCCTCCAACAATTTTCAGTTTTCTTCGTTAAAGTATTAGGTCTGATCTTGACGTACATTTTTGTAAAGAATAGTTAGGTCTGATATTGACCATTATGATTTTTCTGCAGCAATCGATGTCTAAGTAACAAGAGAGCTCCAATGACAGTCAAACTGCACCATGTATTTAAATCGATCACATATAACAAATTTCCATTTAATTTCAGAATATAGAGCCGTAAAATAATTATAAGGACCTCGGATTTCAATCACAAATTAATCTTTCAGCTGCCCATAACTTAATTCCCTGGCACAGTACGTCATAATGTATAGCTTTGATCACAAATCTCTGCAGCATCAGTATCCAAGTGAGTTCTTGCACTCATTTTGTTTACATGCAGTATGTGATAGCTCACAATGGTGCAGGCACTCTTTCTGGTCATCGAGGGTGGTAATGTCGACGCAGTTGTCTTGGACGCAAACATCCAAGCAATGGTCGCACAGGGCTTCGCACCAGTCGGCTGTCGACTCGGTGTCGATATCGGGAGTCTCCAGTACTTGAAGGGAGAACCGGTGGGGAGCTTCTGGGGGCTGTGCCATGAAGTGATCTTCATCGGCTGAGGCCACCAGCAACAACATAAGCATCACCGCAATAATGCTCATAATACTTTTGCTTGCCATAAATTCTCGAGTAGTGTCAGTTGGAGCCTTGATGACCTTTGTATATATAGAGGACGGTTGCATTTGGAATTGAAGATCATCGGAGACACTTGTCGTACAAATCAAGTGCTGAGTGCGAGTTCATCTATTTTGTGTTCCGTCGTAAAACAAGTTTTTTAGACCAGAAATCTTGCAAGCTTCATCTATTTTGTGTGTACCAGTTACGTACTTTCTTGTTGCTTAGATGCAATGACTTTTCCATTCCGGTGCCATATACTGGCAGTAGGCCTAACCTGTTGGCTAGAAGCAGCGGGTTGTAACCTCGGGAGGTAAGGATAGTGAACACAATATATTTGGAGAAAAAATGGTTTATTTCTTACTTTTTATGTTAAACAAACAAATACACACATATTTATATAGCCCCTATTGTAACAAACCAACCCTAAAAGCAAGTTAACAAATCCTATTAAAATGGATCTAACCCTAGTAAGGTGGATCTAAATTAGACAAGTTCTATTCCAAAAGGAATTGGTCAAATCTAGGTTATTTAACTAATATTCTCCTCCTTAATCTAGGTTTGATCAAGGTTGATAACTCCAAGCACCTGCTGCATCTCAGCGAACTTCACTTTGGCGAGAGCCTTCGTGAGAATGTCGGCACGTTGCTTTTCAGTGTTCACGAACTCCACCTTTATCTGTCCTCTTTCAACACACTCGCGAATGAAGTGAAAGCGAGTATCAATGTGCTTACTGTGCCCATGAAACACTGAATTCTTCATCAGCGCAATTGCAGACTTGTTGTCGACATGGAGCGTGACTGGCTTAGGTTCGCGGCCAGTCATTTCACTAACTAGATTCCTCAGCCACAAAGCTTGACACGTTGCAGCCGTTGCCGCCATGAACTCAGCTTCGCAGGAGTACAACGCGACAGTTTTCTGCTTCTGAGACGTCCAAGTGATCAGGTTCTTGTTGAGGTAGAACACCATTCCGCTGGTGTTCCTCCTGTCGTCGACATCTCCGGCTAAGTTGCTATCGGTGAATCCATGCAGTTCATCTTCACCATGTCCTCTTTCATACAGGAGTCCATACTCAAGTGTTCCCTTCACATATCTGAGGATCTGTTTCATAGCCTGGTGATGCATGGTTGTTGGCTTCTCCATGTACCTACTCACCATTCCGACAACATAACAACGGTCTGGACGAGTATGAGTTAAGTACCTGAGACAGCCAATGATTCGCCTATATTGCGTCGGATCGACTGGTGTTCCTTCAAGGTTCTTGCTGAGTTGCAGTTTAGCTTCCATGGGATACCTGGTTGGATTGCAATCTCCCATTCCAAACTGCTGCAAAACTCTCTTCCCATATGCTGATTGCTTCAGTATAATGCGATCACCCTGTTGGTCTACCTCTATACCAAGGTAGTAAGAGAGTAACCCAAGATCACTCATCTCAAATTTCTGCATCATCTGCTGCTTGTAAACCTTTACTGCAGTTGCTCTTGTGCCTGTGACGATTAAGTCATCAACGTACACTCCGACAATGAGTGCACCCTCCCTATTGCTCCTTGTGTACACAGCATGCTCTTGAGTGCATCTGATGAATCCCAGCTCCTTTAAGCAGCTGTCCAGGCGTGTGTTCCAGGCCCTCGGTGCTTGTCGCAATCCATAGAGAGCCTTGGATAGCCTGTACACTTTGTGCTCCTGGTTCTTGACGACGAAGCCTTCAGGTTGAGCTACATATACCTCCTCTTTGAGGTCACCATTCAGAAACGCAGATTTAACGTCCAAGTGGTGAACCTCCCATCCGTGCTGGGCTGCGAGGGCAATGATCAAGCGAACTGTGTCGAGTCTGGCAACTGGAGCAAATACTTCATCAAAATTAACTCCATGTTGCTGGACGTAGCCCTTTTCCACAAGTCTTGCTTTGTGCTTGAGGATCTTGCCTTTACTGTCTCTCTTCACCTTGTATACCCATTTTAAACCGATGGGTTTGTGCCCAGATGGTAACTCAGTAAGCACCCAAGTCCCATTCTTCTCGATGGCTTCAACCTCCTTCTTCATAGCTTCCCGCCATTCATGTTCAAGTGTAGCATCTTGAAAATTTTCCAGTTCTTCAGCCGACAAAAATAACATCTCTGGATCAAGAAAGGTCTCCTCAGTTTCAGCATATATGTCAACAATTGAGCGGTATCTCCTTGGCTCATTCGAGTCTATCGTCGGTGTGGGTGAGCCGCTCAAAATTGTGGCCGCAGCTTGTGGTGTAGTAGGCTCCCTTGATGCCATTGCCGCTCCGTGCGTCATAGGTGTTGCCGCATCTCCTATGCCCTCCGGCGTGTGCATAGCTGCGCCCACTGCTCTCTGTGGAGTGATCACTGTCTCGACAACAGGATCTTCGACTGAGAGTTCTACCCAGCCTTGTGGTTCGGTACCATCACCATTGTTCCAATCCCATCTCCTTTCTTCCTCGAACACAACATCCCTGCTCACATGGATCTGGCTACGTTGAGGATTATAGAGACGGTGTGCTTTGCAGCCCTCTTCCACGCCAAGGTACACCAATGGCGTGCTTCGGTCATCAAGTTTCTTATGATGAGGACCTGCAGTCTTCATGTGTGCGACGCATCCAAACATCCTTAAGTGTTCAAGGTTTGGTTTCTTACCAATCCAGGCTTCATACGGCGTGAGCGCACTGAGAGCTTTAGTTGGCAACCGATTGAGCAGGTAAATAGCATGTCTGACCACCTCGCCCCACATACTTCCAGGAACATGCATGCTCTTGAGCAAGCTCCTTGTCGTAGCCATCACGGTGTGATTCCGACGCACTACTATACCGTTTTGTTGTGGTGTATATGGTGCGGTGAGGTGCTGTTGTATGCCTTCGCCTTCACAGAAGCTTGTGAATTCCTTGGACAGGAACTCACCTCTTCGATCAGTTCTTAGTGTCTTTATCTTGCTGTCACATTCATTCTCTACAAGAGACTTGAATTTCTTGAAAGAATTAAAGGCATCACTCTTTTCTTTGAGCATATACACCCACATCATGAGACTGAAGTCATCAATAAGTAGAAGAAAGTACTTGTTACCAGCAAGTGTAGCGGGTGTAATCGGGCCACAAATGTCAGCGTGCACAAGTTGTAGTGGCCTCTCAGCTCTGAAGCTTGCCTGCAGAGGGAACGGTAGTCGTGCTTGTTTGGCGATGAGGCACCCTTCACAGAGCTGGTTTGGATGAGAAATCTTCGGCAGCCCGGTGGCCATTCCCTTCTCTGCCATCATCTTGAGCGCGAAGAAATTCACGTGCCCGAGCATTGCGTGCCACAACCAGGCTGGGTCTTGTACGTTGGCCATTAGACATATCGTCCTGCAAGATTCAAGAGCTATCTTGTACAGGCGGTTAGGTGATCTCCTCACCTTCATCAGTAGAATGTCGTTCCTGTCGTACACCCTCAAGTAGGAACCAAAAATCTCCACCTTGCTTCCATCTTCTGTTAATTGACCAAGGCTCAATATATTACTTCTTAAACTTGGAATGAAGTATACCTCCGACAGAAGACGTTGTTCGCCATTCTTGTATTGGAACATGATTGATCCCCTGCCCTCAATCTGCACGGTTGAGCCATCACCGAACTTGACACGGCCGGTGATGTCCTGATCAAGGTCCTTGAACTTTCCTCGGTGGCCTGTCATGTGGTTGCTAGCGCCGTTGTCGAGGTACCACACATCGGTGTCGGCATGTGCTTCTCCAGCACTGCGCAAGTCTGGTACTATCTTCTCTTCATTGAGCATGACGAGGTCATGCGTCTCCTCCTGAGTCTCTCCCAGCAGCAATGTGGCCTCCTCGTCTTGCGCTCGTGCGAGGTTTGCCTCCTCATCACGACGTTTGTTGCGACACTCCGACGCATAGTGCCCATAGTTTTCACAATTGAAGCACTTGATTTTTGATTTGTCACGGTTGGAGCTTGAACCGCGAGTCCCCTCACCCTCCTGATGTTGCACTATTTGGCCGCCACGACCACCCCTGTCGCGCCAGCGGCCACGTCCACGGGGCTTGCCACGGCCCCGGTCGTCTCTAGAGTGCCCCTTTCCGCTTGACGACAAATCAGTGCCGCCTTTCTTCGATCGCGCCTGCCACTCAGCGTGAGTAAGCAGGAGTTGTCCGTTGTTGCTCTCGCCTCGACCACGTATACGTTATTCATACGCTTTGAGGCGGCCGATCACTTCCTCGACCGGCATGGTCTCCACATCCACAAACTGCTCGATCGCAGCAACGACTTGCAGGTACTTGTCTGGGACGGAGACGAGCAACTTATTGACGATGACAACGTCCTCCATCTTTTCTCCCAATCCACGAATCTTGTTTACGAGGGTCGTCAATTTTTCCGCAAACTCATCGATGGAATCTGTTCCCTTCATACGCAAAACCTCGAACTCACTCTTCAAGGTTTGAATCCTTGCCTTCTTCACCCGATCTGCGCCGAGGTACATTGTCTTCAGGCTTTTCCAAGCTTCCTTAGCCATTTTGTGCTTGGCCAGCTGGAGTAGGATCTCCTCGGGGACAGCTTGAAAAATGTACGCCAACGCCATCTTGTCTCTCTTTTTTTCTACGACCACCCCGACCGCGGGTTCAATGGCGTCCCAGACGCTTTGAGCCTCCATGAAGACCTCCATCTTGATCGCCCAAGTGGAGTAGTTGACAGATGTCAGCATCGGGTAGTGCAAGGTTATGCTTCCCTCCTTTGTTGTTGGCGCCGTCGAGTGCTCGACGATTGACATCTTGTTGAGTCGAAGGTACTTTGGCTTACACTTGGCTCTGATACCAGATGTTGGCTAGAAGCAGCGGGTTGTAACCTTCGGGAGGTAAGGATAGTGAACACAATGTATTTGGAGAAAAAATGCTTTATTTCTTACTTTTTATGTTAAACAAACAAATACACACATATTTATATAGCCCCTATTGTAACAAACCAACCCTAAAAGCAAGTTAACAAATCCTATTAAAATGGATCTAACCCTAGTAAGGTGGATCTAAATTAGACAAATTCTATTCCAAAAGGAATTGGTCAAATCTAGGTTATTTAACTAATATAACCTACTTAAGCATATGAGCATTTTACGTATGTCTGTCACGTAAATCTTGTAATCCATACATGGGTTATGACTTAGAAGTAGAAGTAGAAGTAGGAGGAGGTTTAAGCGAAAGCAATAAAAATTAAATCTTCGGTGCATTTGAACATGATTTTTTTTCTATGCCTTCTAGATCACAGTCTGAAAACCTCCTACGAATGAAAAAAGATGGTTCATCTTGATCTCTAACAAGTGGATGAAGAAGAAGTGGAGATCAAGTTATTCTAAAGGTAGAGACAAGCTTCTAGGTTTCATCTTAGAGCTCTTCATATAAGAGCTAAGAGCAGTACTCTCATATATAAAGTAACTAAGAAATCCTTAGTAGTGCATCACAAGGCGCACTTACTATAATACCCTTGGCCCCACGTGGGCCAGTCACTCTTGTGAACTGGACGCGATCTGGGTCAGACCAAACTGGTTTGGTTCGTATGAGATGTCAACATACTCTCACTCGCAAACAGTGGGTGCACTCATCTTCTCTCTTGTCCTAGGATCATAGATATATGTGACGTGTGACAATGAGTACCTGCAAGCGAGACACCTTAAACCAAATTCCAAATCTCCTAAGAAACCAACATAAGGATAAGTCATATCATAAAATAAAATAAAATCATGTTTAGTAACTCATGCATCCCAAATCAATTTGCGTTGCCTTATTCGAATCTCTCAATCCCTTGAAGGACAGTATATACAAATATCATGGTCTAATTATAACTCGGTCACAATTCCCCACAATCCTCGGATGTACATGAAGTTTGATCAATGACTGATCATAGGACACACATCATGATTTTCATGTTGTCCACTACAGCTATTCCTATTACCAACCTTCTTTTCCAATCACGCTTCGAGATGTACGATATTGATTTCATCGTACAAGAAAAATATGTTAAAGTAGAATTCATTGGCTTCGAGCTTCACCGTATGTGTCACACCTCGGTACTATGTAACCGAAAATTCTCTACTAGACGTGATGTCCTATAATTCTAAATTGTACTTGTACAAGACGAAAAAGAACACAGTTGATACTTGACCACAGAACAATGTTATTGCAGCAAAAATAACCAAACAAATTGTATCACAACATGTACACTGAAAATGATTCTCTTTCTTGATAATTGAAGAGGAATACAAAGGCTTACAATGGCCTACTGAAATATGTGAATCTGGTTAACAACTCACGGATATGAAAGATTTACAATATTTTATACATTATGTCCTTTATAGCAGAAGGTAGTATCTTTCAAAAAAAAAAAAATCAATTCGTCAAACGATTTCTCCGATGTCTCAGAAATGTCCAAGTGACTTTCCATACCTGTGGAGGAGGGAGTCAACACATTGAAAAATGCATTGGTGAACGGTATCAACCCTACTCACGTAAACCAACACAGTAATCGTGTAAAGCATATTTGATAAATGGAATCTTTCTACTTGGACTAAGGCCTACTAACATTTCAAAATTAAGAATATAGAATATAACACAAAACTTATCATTTGTATAGTGATGTCTTATTGTAGCATCCACTACCCTACAAATCCTAATTAAGAATTGGAAAACTTTATTTTGAATTGAAATCCTAATCAAAACGTTAATCAATTATGAGATGAGGAAGTGGTAATTATAATTTTGTGTTTCAGGGACAATAGGATGACGTTCTTAAGCATGTAACCAAGTGATGATGAGTTAATACTTTAACTTAACACTCTAGAATCATAGAATAATTTACATTAGTGGTTACAAGTGGTATAGAACTGATAGGATAATTATAGTCATTAGAACATTTCACACTAGAAAATATGGTAAAATGATCGAACTTTAAAATTCTTACAGGTAAACATGATACTAACTTGACCACAAACTCTACGTAGTAGTTAATTTAGCCCTAGACTGGTCCTAGAATTTTCCCATAATTTCTAAATTTTATTTGATAATTATTAAAGAAAAAAGTATTCATTATAGTTATTTAGTAATTAAACTAGTTTATTTATAAATCTTCTAGAAATTTCTAGTAAAAATTACCTATCAACCCTCCTGCACCATCGGATTGAGCGGGGCCCGCACGATGCCGCTCGATCCAACGGCCAAGGGACGCAGGACTTCGGTGGGACTATATATATATATATATATATATATATATATATATATATATATGTGTGTGTGTGTGTGTGTGTGTGTGTGTGTGTGTGATACTTTTGGTGTTATACCGTTACTTGTATGTGTAGTTGTCGTTATTTATTTTAGTTGGCTTTGGATACTTGTTCCATTTCTGACTGGAAACTATTTTTTCATACATAGACGAGGGCTACCCTACCCATTATATTTCCTACGATAACGTGGTGACCTTTGGCAACCAATCCTAATTTCTTAGTTTTGATGAGATTAGTTTATTGAGCTTTAGACTCTTTTAGTTAGTTTAATTTTGATCGGAAGGTGATTTCTTTTCTAATGTTATATTGAGATTCTTTTTAAGTAAATAAGTTTAGAGACTTTTAGTATATGTCTTATCATCTTATTTGTCGTCATTGCGATTGAGCTAGATAGTTAATATATGTATTTGTCGATGAATATTATTATTTATCGATAATATGATCTTGAGGTCTCAACAACGTACTACTGTTGATGCTGTGGCGTAGGTCGGACTTGGCCATGTACACGTATTCCGGAGAACAAGAGCGAAAAGTGACACTTACCCACAACCGACTTTTTTATTCCTGCATAACAAGCTTTAAAAATCATAATGCAAGTGTCACAAGTCCGTCCCTGCATCAGATTTGTAGGTCTATAAAATATTTTTCATTAGTATGCATCCTAACTACCAAACAGTCACTTGTTATTTCAGCACCATAAATAATTTTTATATGGTATTACGGCGTGTACTTTCAGAGCAGCTAGCTAGTCTCAATGAAGGTCCCGCAATACCTCGTGTCTATTAACATATTGAATAGTTCCTCTTAAGCTTATACGGTCCCGATGTCCCTTGTCCCGTCCGAGGAACTAAAACCTTAAGATCGCTATAAAAAATATGTAATGTGTATGCTCTAGCTATAAAACATATAATGCATAGTAATAAAATTTAAAAGGGTTATTTAGTTTTAGGGTCTTGCATAATATTCAAATTTTGCATTTAGGTCTCCATGCATGTTGTCCAGAAGAGGGTTTGGGTCTCGTCTTAACGATTGTCTTGGGCTGACCGTTAGATTCGTTTAGATCTTCATAATATTCGAAGTTTGTGTTTACTTTTTGGGTCCCATATAATATTCAAAATTTGCGTTTATATTTCTATTTTGGACGGTCATCCTAAGTCAATCGTCAAGACGAGATCTGAATCCTCTTTTAGATAATATGGAGACCTAAATACAACTTTTGAATAGTATACAAGACCCTAAAGCTAAATAATCTAATTTAAAATGAATGCAATTAATTTTCCCTTTGTACTTCATATTTCTCGAGCTACCACTCATTACTCATATCCCTAGTTCGAGGGTCTAATATCTCATCGTTATACATAAGTGTATAACACTTTACAAATCCAACATTTGACTAATAACAATAATACTAGTGATTTCTTTTACCTTTATCTTTTACTAAGGCATTATCAACTCCATTATATAGGAAACAAAAAAAATTCTTTTATTAAAGCGTGACGATTAAGGCAAGAATGACCAACATCACTCACATCCGACGAATTGTCTTTCTGTCCCGATCATGCAGATAGCGAACGATATTTCTTAAAGATATGATTTGATGTGATACACGATCTTCTTAATTAGTATAACCATACAAGTGAACATTGCTCAATAATCCATCCAATCTGACCCAATTAAGCAACTTTGTGTCATAGCTTAGACCCATATTATAGCTCACGTGGCTGCGACAAGACCATCATGGACCTCCAATTGAGCCTTACTATTCTACAAAATGAACTGAACTTCGTTCGCGAAGGAACTGGACTTTTGACAGGCTAGCCCTTTTTGATGCGCCGCTTTACCCTCTAATATTCTGAATCTAAAACGTAGAAATTGGATTAACCTTACTGTTGATGCTCTTATATATCCTAACCAAAGTTCTCTTATTAAAAACAGTAGGGTTTAAATTAATCTATGTTTTAACTTGTAACTTCGCTAGGATCTAGCTTTTATCCGCAAGAATTAAGTTAAGAAGAGAGGTAGCTATAGCTTTGGAAACTTTCCATTGGTTATATTTATGTATAGTTTTAACTTTTTGATATACTTGGTGGTATATATTGACCCTTTGAAATTTTTTGCTGAAAAATTACATAATAGTTTTCAGCACCCAAAATTTCAGGTTATGGTAGCAAGTATCAGATCAGAGCAATCAACTGTTGACCCCTTTATTTCTTCATAGTACTGTACGTAAACCAACCTCCAGCAAGGGAGGGGAGGTCAAATTAAGTGACGACATCATATATATTTTATTTGTATGATCAGGATTCGAGGGGCCGGCAGCCTAGCTAGCTAGCACCTATCGGTGCAAGGCTTCGCAGAACTCTCGCACGAGCGGTGGCACGCTGTGTGCTCCTCTCCAGGTGCGATTATCATGCATCTGTACACAATGCACGCGCTGACCAAATCGCGGCACGCGTGCGTGCATTGCTCATGACCCAGGGGCTCGAACCAGCCGACTTTCTCGGTGTCGACGTCGGGAGTGTTCTCCACTTGAAGGGAGGCCCGCGGGGACGTCCAAGCCATCGGAGCTTCGGCAGCTGATGATTCTGGGGGATGTGCCATGAGGTCTTCGTTGGCAGAGGCCACCAGCGAGAGCGTAAGCATCGCCGCAATAATGCTCATAGTAGCTATGGTTGCCATGCTCTTCAGAATTGCCAATGACCAATTCTTGCTTCCGATGGAATTGAACTTAATTTTTTTGGATTCTTCTAGGGATTTATATATATGTACACGAGAAATTAATTGTGGCCCGATCGAAGCTATTGTTGTGTTTTGGAATATATATACGTACGCGTATCTTCCTCGATGATCGGTAGGTACTTGTTGCATGCCCAGAAGAGTCTGGGACAAGAATAACTACTACAGTCATGCCTCATCTACATTGCATGACCCAATGCTAAAGCTTTCTTCATTGAAAATGTTTATTAGGCGCACGCATCATCTCTCTCGAGGTGACAATCCATCGGATCTCGACACCTATTTGTAGATGCATTCTTTTCTTTTCTTTTCTTTTCTTTTTACAGAGAGAATCGATGAAGTAGTTCGTAGTCAAATATTACTAATGTAGGAAAAAAAAAAATGGTGGAAATGATAATAAACTTCCTAGAGTTAATTGCATGTGCACAAGTAAAAGTAGACGATGAAGATCCAGAGTATTTTACAGAGAGAATCTATGAAGCAGTTCATAGTCAAATATTACTAATTATAAAAAAATTTTGGAGGAAATGATAAAAAAAAAAAAAAAAAATCCTAGAGCTAGTTGCATGTGTATAAGTAAAAGTTAATTGAAGTAAACCAAATAAGAAATTTTAGTATTTTTAAAACCGAAAAGGAATCGAATTTTTTTCAAACCGAACAGTATTGCAGATATTTCGGAGGTCAGTCATACAAACCATTGCAGCACATCAACCAATCATCTTGACACCTTATGAAGCAAATAGAGAATGCGTATTCAGCATTGCAGAGAGAGTTGCAAGCTTCCAGAAGTCACAAATAAAGCCAACACCCTTTATAAGGAAAATGTAACATGTATAGAGCAAATTCAAGAAGGTTTCATCAAAGAGACATGCATACAAACGTATAGGCCAAAATAATATTTGAGTAGAATATAATAATCAAATATATTAATTGGTAGGGTTTGACTCTTTATTTAAGTTGATGTAAAAGCTAAATATAATATTTTAAAATTATTTTGAGAGAGAGCATCATGAAGATGATAAATGAAGACATATTGAAAAATGTCTTTGTGTGTAGTGTACTCTTTTTTCGATGAGATTTTTTTCGCTAAATTTTTCCTACGAATTTTTTATATGAGAGTAAGTCGCACCCACTTGAATTTCTGAAGAATTATATTTCTGAAGAATACGTTGTATTCTTTCTTTCACTACGTATTTTTTTTCAAAGATGATTTTTTTCTTAGAGAAGTTTTTAATAAGACAATGATTAAAGTGGACATTCAAGGAAGATTATTGTAAATCCCTTTTTTTTATAGTAAATCTATATATTTATGGATAACCACAAATAAGTAGATGTCTTTATCTATACACACAAACTCTAATCATTCTCTCTTTTATATATGTGTTAAGAAAAGCATCCCAAGAATTATTTTGGCTACAAAAATCTCCTCTCTTACTTTCATAACATCCTTTAACAAATTCTCACACAAGGGAAAAGTTCTTCACTAGAACAAGTCATACTAACAATAGAGATGATAGATCGAATTCGAGTGACCCTTGTGGTTATCGAGGAGTGATATAAGACCCTGCTTGGGTGGCAAAAGATCAGTGAACCACGGGGACGTATTATTCCTTTCATTTATTTGGTGGGAGTTGAGGGACAGTAGGACCAAAAGGCATGTAACACAGTCCCAAACGTTACGTCGGACATCTCAAAAAAAAAAACAATAAAGATGATAGTGGGCCAGGCTAAGTAGGGAGGGAAAAAAAAAATTATTTGTATAAAACAAGTCATACTAACAATAGAGATGATAGTGGCTATTTTGTATATTCAAGATGAAGAATTCAAGATTATATTTCAAGATGGCATTCAACATGTATATGTGAACTATTTGATGTTCAGGTTTTAGATATAAAATGGTGATTATATCCCTTACATGGGGTAATATTCAAATTTTGAAAGTCCACATTTTAAATTCTCACCTACACTTTCATGTTTTCATCCAAATAAAATAGGTTTGAAACTCCTCACTTCCGAGACAAAAAAAAACTATGTATCCAAACATATTTTGAAAAGTGATACATGATGCGAGTGCATTGTATTACAACATGTTAAAAATGACACTTTCACACTTTCACACTTTCGAGGAGCTACAAACATCCAAATAGATCCTTAGAGCATCCATAATAGATGGCGCTGAACAATACATCTTGAGGCCTAAATATACAACAAAAAATTAGATTAATGTTATTCATCCGTCCAAAGTGTCCAGCTAAATCATCCCTCCTTATGTGGCAGTTGACGTGTCGGTTAATATGACAATTGACATGACAAATTTTAAAATTAACATTAAAATAAAAATTAACATTAATATTAATATTAATATTAAAAAAATGAGTAATTAATTTTTCGGTTAAAATTTGTCACGTTAGATGTCACATAATGCTATTTAACATGTCATGTCAGCTGCTATATAATGAAGAATGATTTGGAAGGATCCTTTGGAGAGATAATAGCATTGCTCAAAAAATAAATCTAGGATGGGTTGAATCTATATAGGAATAATAGAAAATAATCCAGCAATATAAAATGACATTTGGTGAAAAAGGTCAAAAAATTATGTGATCAAAAAATAATGTGAAATCTATAATCTAAAAATTGGGTCTCTGAATTGAACCTTACTAATTTACAAAATAAGTTTCTACATTCTGAATATAAAAATTATCAGACCCATGTTATAACTCATGTGGCTGGAACGGAATCATCATCGACCTCCAATTGAACATTTCTATTCTACAAAATGAGCTACTACAATCTGAATCTAGAATTTATAAATTAGGCTGAGTCTTATTACTATTGATGCTTTTATCCTAACCAAAATTCTCTTATTATAAGCAATTTAACTTGTAACTTCGCGCGGACATAGCTTTTCTGCTAGTTGTATTATGCATATTTTGAACTTTTTGATATACTTGGTATATATTGACCCTATCAATTTTTTGCTGAAAAAATATATCAAGTTTTCATACCCAAAATTTCAGGATATGATAGCCATGCACTCGCTAGAACTAAACTTAGTAAAGCCGTTTGTTTTCAAATGTGGGGATTTCAGGTAAACAGTATCAGAGTTACTGTTGACTTTATTTCTTTGTACTCTTATTATAAGCAAATCTCTCCCCTCACACACAAGGCTAAGAATTTGCTCATTCGACTAGATGCACATCAGAGATTCATGTAAAACGATTAAGAGAATCATGAAGTGAACGAAAATAGCATTAATAAGAGGATCCGATTTATTTATTTATTTTATAAAAAAAAAAAAAAAAAAAAGGCTACCCTTTCATCATGCTAGACCTCCAATATGCCTAACATGCAAACTTTGAGACTACCAAAATGTCTGAGCAGCCTGTAATGCAAACACAATTAGACAGTTGGTTGAATTGTTACTAACAATGAATCGGAGGAACAAATAGTATCCAAGGATAGCTTTGAGATGGTCATTATGAGAGATGCAAAACTCAAAGATGAGATATACAAAACTGAGACTTTTGGTATGATGAATCAGAGATGGACCAAAATGTCTGAGCCTCCTGCACACTCTTACGCCCAAGTACTGAATCTTCCATCAACTCCCAACCCCATGAGCATCATCTCCACAATACCATTCCATCTGTGTACATCATAAATACTATTATGCTAAGTACTTCAGCAGTTGGCTTACTTAAGATCCTAGACCTTCTCACTCTTCTCATTGCTCATGTATCTTGGCATCGTATCCAGGGGCGGAGACACACTGTGCTTGCACTGGACTGTAGTCCAGTGCAAAAAATAAATAGTAAACTTTTTTTCATATATATGCTAAGTCCAGTGCAAAAAAAAAATTGTAATTTTTTTTTATATATATGCTAGTATAGACTTATAGCCCACCCAATACTCCATAAAGCTCACTCATTATACCAATCAACAGATGTGAAGAGTGAATCATTTGAGTCCAGAGACCTCAGACCCCGACTCTCTCACTCTCTGTCTCATAGTCTAGGATTTATTATACAATGACCCGCGACCGATGACCGGAGACCCGCGAGACCGCGACCCACGACCGAGATGCTCCGGGTGCTCTCCATCGTCGGGTGCTCCCCTTCTCCACACTCCAGCCCAACCGGCGATCGGCGACCAGGACGCTGCAAATGGACCTGATAGATTTATATGTACTATCTTCTAAAAGCTGATCTTATATATCTTTTCAGGTTGCTTGGTTGTTCAAGTAAGCTACTCAGTTGTCACCTGAAAATGTAAATGTTTATACCTTACTTGGTGCCTAACAACTTGGAGTGCAAGAGTACTTTTTCTCAAGGTTTTGGCTTTTATTTTCAGATTCTTGCTTCCTAGTATTCTTTTTTGAAATACATAGTATATCTTTGGAATAGATGGAAGCAATTATATTTGGTAAAAAATTATCAATTAGTAAACATTACCAAAATTTAGGCATAAATTTACAAAAAAAAAATTATCGAATCATCGAATTTACAAAGAAAAGTCTGTCGAATTTTTGGCATAAATTTTTAGAATCTTATAGTAACTACTCGCTAGCCCACCCTACTCCAAAATCCTGGCTCCGCCCCTGATCGTATCGCAAGTTCGAGTCCAAAAGACAGGAAGAAAAGGGAAAAGTTTCGAAGATATCAAAAACAAGCTACAATAAAAATATATATATATATATATATATTTATAAAATAGTCATAAGGGAAGATACAGGAAATGAAAATCCAATAGGGACTATTTCACATTGTTAGGACAGTTAACAAGTCACAGAAACTAAGAAAACTGATCCCTGAGGGAAAAACATGAAAGATACCTTTTAACAAATTACTCGTGTAATGTTTTCCCAATTACAAGCTAGCACATAGACGTCTAAAGTTTTTCAAGCAATAGCTACTGTATTTAAAAATCAGCCAAGCAAATGATAGCATAACAGTAATAAATGGAGATAGGATCTGTACTGAAGTAAAAAAAGATGATAAAAATTCCAAACAGAAAAGATAAGTAATTATCCAAATAGGACATCGGCGGTGCACCATTCATAGTTGTTTTTCGATGAAAAGTGGACGAGAAAAACTTGTATTGATGCGTAGAAGAATTACAACTTTAGAATGAAAAGATTTACAAGTAATTGCTACAACTATTACAGAGTTCTGGAAAGTGCGGCGATAGAAGTCTAGAGAGATCACGGCCACTTTATTCCATTGACGATCTAAATCCAAGACAAATGGAGGTTCTTCTCGACGGCGATGGGTTCCTATCGGATGCTTCAGAACTTTAAGAAGTCGAAAGGTTGTTGCGGAGCTGAACGACAAATACTCTTTTGTTGCAAAGGATTATGCAGTGAAGCTCGTAGCCCACGTAGCTTAAGAGAGATCGGGTCACATTAGACCAATCTCCTATTGCAATGCGGAATGGTTGCACCAAAGGAATGATCTTGGTAATCTCATTCTCGTATACGTAGAGTGGAATTTCAGAAAAATGGAAGAATGCTTGTTTTTAGCCCTAACATAGGCTAATTATAGAGGGAACACCTCTATAATTGCCTTCCTCGGGATTAGTAGTGAATTGATCGCTAGTGGTGGGCAGGAACAACCCACGTTCTCCTTCCTCGTGGAAAAGCAGATCATGATAGCATATCCACAGGGTGATTAACAACCCACAACCAACGTGGGTGCTACACGGCATCCCACTAAGGACGTGATTCATTAACAACTGCTCAGTCGATTAGCAGCAGCGGTGCGAAACCTACTGTGACGCGGAAGAAGCTAGACGCTCACAACGACACAAAAGAAACATCTCACAGCATCGCGGAAGTGCTCTGCCCCGCAAAATTGCTCAGCTTCGTAGAAGTACCTAGCTCCGCAGAAGTAGACCCACTCATGGTACCGCGAAATCAAGATGTGTGTCATGACGTGGTAGATGTTTGCTCAGTAGCATGGAAGTTCTACTTAAGTTGTCCATTTGTTCCGCGGAACTAGCCTTCAAGGCTGTTTTTAGCTCATTTTGGACTTAGATGGTTTGAAAGGACCATTTTCTCTTCATTAGTCTATCTAGGCCTGATTGTCCAAAGACCAACTCTTTTAGGTGCCAGCAAAATCCCCTTCAAAGTTTTCGAAAATACGCAATGAGTTGGGTTTCGAATTTCAAAATACTTTAAATAACCTGAAGTATCTTGCTAGTTTGTTAGTTGTGTCCGCTCTAAATGTTGTTCGCTTTGCTTTGTTGAGGAGATGTAGAGATGGTACTCCACTGTGGAAATAGCAATCTACAAAATGAGCTCCTAGCGGAGCTACTATGTCTGGAGATGTGCTCCAATGTGGATGTTGCTCCACGGGACGATGACTTGCCTGATGACGTGGAGATGTTGCTCCACGGGACGATGACTTGCCTGATGACGTGGAGATGGTGCTCCGATTAACTCTGTAAGCATGATAGACTATGACTCAAGATTAGATTAGATCTGGGAATCCGTCTATTCAGAGGTAGTCATTAAACATGACAGACTAAGAAGTAGCTGGTGCTATATCCCCTATTCAGTAACGTTAACGTGACAATAGGATACCATAACCCTACTGGGATTAAAGATAGAGATTTGTGGGGAATAAAACAAGGGTTTTGCCAAAGTTAATCATTAATCTGACAATGTTGTAAACTTGGCTAGGAAAATTTAATGAATGTTCACCAGGAATTGATGCATCTGATTTCTTGTTCGAGATCGAAGGCACAATAGTGTCTATTTGTCAAGAGGTAATCATTAACATGACAACATTAGAGACTTTGTCGGGATGATCAAGTGTTTAGCATGAATAGTTGCTTCTGCCGATCCTTTTGTTGGTGATCAAATGTGCAACGTGTTAACTTGATCATGGAAAGGAGAATTTGACGGTGGATTTACTATCCATGGTGCTCACGAACAGAGTAAAAACAAGAGTTAAGTTCCGAATGAGAGAGTGATTATAAGAGAGAATCATCAACACGATATGGTTGAAAACTCTACTGGAGAGATGAACTTGTCAAAGGTAATCACTAATGTGACAAAAGGATACTCCTACCCCTATTGAGAGAGAGGAATAGACTATCAGAGGTTATCATTAAGGTGATAGAGAAAATCTACTAGGAATTAATTGTCAAAGGTAATTCTTAACTTGACGAATTTGAAGACTTCGTTCGGGAAGCCGGTGGCATTACAAGGGATGAATTGCTCCATGTAAAGCAAGCAACTTTAACGTAACGGATGAGCTCCGTAGATGTATTAATTTAGTGTAACAGATTATGACATCAGTTGGGAAGTATGATTACTCCACTGAGGATGAGAGATGGATTTCTGCGGTCGGAGCTTTCTTGAGAATTTTTTTTGATTTGATGATGACTCGGATAAGGAGTATTGAGTAGATAACACCTTTGTATGGAGGTCACGACTTAGTGATTCAGTAATAATTATTAACATGATCACAAGTCCTAAGGCGGAGAATGATGTACTCCAACCCATGGCATGTATATGACCATAATTGCCTCCTATGCGGTGTAAGTCGTACTCCTATCCTTCATTGGATAACAAAGTCTAAATATCGTCATTAGAGATTTTCCACATCATATGAGAGAACGTTGTCCTCCTCTAAATTTGAATCTGCATTGTCTCAATTCTCGACAGATTGATCGATAACATAACCGCCATCCCCTTCTCTGCTCACAATGTTGGGACATAGAGTCTCTCAATTAACTGCTCGATGATCTCGGCTTGTCGGGTGAATCGTTCCCAAGGGTTGGTTGTGACACCTCCCATACATGCTTCCAGTTGATCACACAAGTTGTGCTGCATGTTTGCAGCAACATGGGCAAAGGAATGCCATTAAGACACCAAAACGGGATGTTATGAAATCTCATCTCTTTACTAAGTCCATGACAGGTTCTCCTAGTAAGGAGTTTAGTCATGTTAGACTCTTCGTCGTCCTCGTAGAATCTTAAGAGGAATTGTGTCTCGAGCTCTTGCCATTAAGTTGAGCATATAGAAAGGCTTTTGAACCAGTCGAAAGCAACTTCTTTAGGAGTGTCAATAAAGAGTCTGGCCATGATAGCGTCATTGCCTATCACATTACCAGTATGCACCCAGGAGTGATAAATATGTCAACTTGGAAAGCTTGCATGCTTTCAAAGTGTTAAGCTTGGCACTGGCAACCCCCGGTCCACTCTGATCAACTACCGAAATGAGAGGAATATTATCCTCGTTGTAAAAAAAAATAATTGTTTCAGCATTTGCTTCCGCTCGTCAATAGCTACATCTCACGTTGTCGTAGCTCATTTAGTAGCCTCCACACGGCCTATGAGATCTTGAGAACCGTCTTCAGTCATATAAGTCCGTACTCGTTTTACTTTGGTAAGAGTATGCGGTAGATGACAAACCATAGACGACGTCAGATCATGACGCAGATGGAAACTTCCATCAGCCTCTGTTCATGACGCAGATGAAAATTTTCCCCTGTATAGACGGCAACTCAAAAGAAAAAGCGAAAAATTTCGTTCAGAGCAACGAAAATACTAAAAATTTCACTGAGAACATACAATTTTAAAAAAAAATCAAGAACAACAATATAACGCCCTTTGGAAGGACATTTTACGCTTTTCCGTCCGCTCTCCGTTAAAAAAAAAACTCCGTTAAAAATAATAATAATAATAATAAATAATAAAGAATGAAAAACGTTTTTTGGAAGGACCAAAGGACGTTTTTCACTATAAAAAAAAATTTTCGTTTTCTCCCTCCTCTCTCTCACTCACACTCTCTCTCTCTCTCTTCTGTCTTCTCTCTTCTCCTCTCTCTCTCTCTCTCTCTCACCCTCTCTCTCTCTCTCTCTCTTCTCTCTCTCACTCCCTCTCTCTCTCTCTCTTCTCTCACTCACTCTCTTCTCTTTCTCTCTCACTCTCTCTCCTCTTCTTTTCCGTTCGTCCTTCTCTCTCTTCTTCTGTTCTCCTCTCCTCTCCTCTCCTCTCCTCTCTCTCTCTCTCTCTCTAATTCTCTTCTCCTCTCCTGTTAGAAAAAGAGAGAGAGAGTGGGAGTAAAAAAATACAACTAAGCAATGGGTCCCACTTTTTTACAAAATCGTTGCGGGAAGAGAGCAAGGGTGAGAGTGGGAGAGAGAGAGCAAGGGTGAGAGAGAGAGTGAGAGAGAACGAAACATGAGAGAGAGTGTTAAGAAGAGAGAGAGTGTTAGGGAGAGAGAGAGAGAGAGAGAGAGCAGAGACTGAGTGGGAGAGAGAGCAGGAACGAGAGTGAGAGAGAGAGTTGGCACATAGAGACAGAGAGTATAGAGAGAGATGAGCGTGAACGAGAGAGAGCACACCGAAATTAAAGAGAGAATGAGGGTGAGAGAGAGAGAGAGCGAGAGTGAGAGAGAGAGAGAGAGAGAGAGAGGAGAGAAGAGAGAGAGAGAGTGAGTGAGAGAAGGAGAGAGTGTGACTGAGAGAGAGGAGAGGAAAAAAAAAGAATAATAGAATGACGTTCATTCCAAGAGACGTTTTTGTTTTATTTTATTTTATATTTTTTTTTTTTTTTTTGACGAATTTTTTTTTTTAACGGAGTTAACGTTTTTTTTTGTAAAATTTTAAAATTGTATGTTCTGAATGAGATTTTTAATATTTTTGTTCCTCTGAATAAAATTTTCCAAAAGAAAAAGGCATAATTGTATTAGCTCTAGTGGCTTGGAAAAGACAACCATCCAATCCTACAGTAATTCTGAGCTAAGATTTGGATTTGACATGTCCTAATTTGCAGCGGGCGGATGACTGACTACTCCTTGTCTCGGTCTTCAAGGCCTTCGTGAGCTCCAACTTACCACATTAAAAGGAGATGCCATGAGAAGTCAAATCTCTTAGCCAAGTCCCAAGAACTAGAATTTTAGCTCGTGACAGACTGTAGGTTCATTGCTATGATGACAAATTTTGGTGCTATGCTCAAAGCATTCTGCACCAGTAGTGGAAGTGCAAGTTCAACGAAAACAATATATATGATGTCGGTGAGCTCAGTATTAGCTCTACTGTGATGCAGATCTGCATTGCTACTTTGATCGGTATCGCGGCACATTCAATCAACACTGCGGTTTTGAGTCTGCATGACAGTTCCACAAACTTGGGTCCGCTCTGCAGTTCAATGTAAGTATGTTTTGCAATGGGCTTGAACAAATCTGTAGGGTATGTGTTCAGCACTTCCGCAGGGAACTATTATAGAACCGTGATTGGCAATGATAGCTTCACGAAGAGCTTCTAGCATAATTTTGCGAGAAATTGATACGATGCCACAGACAACATTAAAAGCTTTCCAGGAAGATTGCGACTTAGTTACACGGGGAACTGTAATAGCACCGTGGGAGAGTTGCAACAAAAACACTGACACAAAAGGCAACCTCATCGACAATGTCACAAAGGACAACAACAGTAATAGTGTTGTCCGTGTAACTAAATCAATGCCACGGAGGGTTGTTGAAGCTTCAGAGGAAGCGATTAGGTCATCTCTTCGATGAGCTTCAGCAGTAGTGTCGTAGACAACACAGATAGCTTCCAAAGACCTTGCAATGTCAGAAAAGTGACTTAAGGGCGAGGCCTGAGTCATGGACAAGATTATTTTATGCAAAAACACTGAAATGGGGCTTGCACGGCCCTGTGGGAGTGTTTGATCGAACATTTGTTGGTTGAACTCGATGAACAACACTTATATAGTAATCCCAATGACCTTAGCATCCGATTGCGCCACAACTTTCTTGTCGGTGGAGAATGAATTCCTCAGCATAATCGTCATTGGTTTTTCGATGAAAGTGCACAAATGATTTGTATTGGAATTACAACTTCACAATAAGAAGTTTTACAAGTAATCGATATAACTATTAAAGAGTTCTGGGAAGTGTAACGATAGAAGATTGGTCAGCATGTGATCACTTTCTTCCATTGAATATCTAAATCCAAGGCAAAAAAGATCTTCTCTACGGTGATGAGTTCCTCACGAATGCTTCAGAACTTCAAAAACGTCGAAAAGTTGAAAAGTTGTTGCCGAGCGGAACAACAAATACTCTTTTGTTGCAGTAACTTCTGCGAGGAAGCTCGTAGCTCACGTGGCTTTAGATAGATCGAGATCACTTATGACCGATTTACTGATGGTTGTCAACCAAGGAATGACCTTGGAGGTCTCCTCGTATACTGGGAGTAGAATTTCAGGAAAATGGAAGTCATGTTTTTAGCCCTGGCGTAGGCTTAATTATAAACGGGACGCCTCTATAAGAGCCTTCCGAGGAGCTATATCACAAGCTCTGTAGGGTTAGCATCAAACTGGCCACTAGTAGTGGGGAGAACAACCAACGTTCTCTCCTCCTTCCTCGCGAAAAACATGCTATGATAGCCTATTCACAAGGTGGCTAGCAACCCAACGTGGGTACTACACCTGGCATCCCACTAAAGATGTAACTCTTTTAACAACCACTCGATTAGCAGCAGCATTGCAGAACCTGCAGTGATGCAGAAGAAGCAAAAGGATCAGAGCGGCGCAGAAGGAACAACTTACAGCGCCACGGAAGTGCTTAGCTCCACAGCAGTACCCGGCTTCACGGAAGTAGACCGCTTATAGTGCCGCAGAATCAAGAAGTGAGTTGCAGCGCAGAAGTAGATGAGCGCTCAGTAATCCAGAAGTTCTGCTTGAGTTGTATGTTTGTTCTGCGGAACTAGCCTTCAAGGCAGCTTTTAGCCCATTTTGGACATGGTTTAAATAACCATTTTTTCTTCGTGAGTCCATCTAGGCCCGGTCTGACACCGACCAACTTCTGTAGGTGCCAAAAGTAGCTGGCATTACTATGACAGGAGAAAGCTGCTAGCACGAATAAACCAGAGATTCAGACAGCCCAAACAATTATTTTGGACGGCTGAACATGCAAATGGAATTGTTTTCAACAAAATGCAGTTTCACATAGATCAACTGGAGCATGTAAAACTGAGAGCCACAATAACTATGACATCTCTTTTATCAGTCATTGGATCTAAGAACTCTCATCAGTAAACGAAAGCATCAGCAAATGGAAGTGTTTTCAAAAAATGCAGTTTCGCATAGATCAACTAGAGCATGTAAAACTGAGAGCCACGATAACAATGACATCTCATATCAGTTGTTGGATCTAAGAGCTCCCATCAGTAAACGAAAGCATCATATCTCATTAAGAATGGCTCAAGAGATTAAAATATCCACCTCCTGTCTCACCCTTCAAGCTAGCAGCCTCAAGCAACTCCCACGCATTGTATACACATTGCCAAAAGATGTAAATGAGAAACGAAAATGGAAGAAGAAAAGGAATAATACTTGCTCCTCAGATAATGAATCTCGTGTATATGAAAGAAGGGAATCAAATTATCAAAAACTTCATAATAGATCTGACCAATAAGAGCATCATAGTGCAAAATAGGATTTCATATATCAGATAAAATACCAGGCTAAAACACTATATTCTTTTAACCATATTAAAGCTTCCATCCTAGTAGCATAGTGTAACCATACTTAAGCTTGGAATAAAATCTGAAATAAGTAAAGCACACCTCCTCAGCAAACATGCCTGTTATAATCACGATATAGCTTCTAGATATGGTATCTCCTCCAGTTGTTTGTACAGTAGTAGTAAATCTTGCATATCCACTATAATCTTGATATTGCTACTGTGGACTTTGTTCCTTCTGCAACTCCATCATATTATCTCCTTAAATATATTCACAAGTTTTTCTAAGTCAATAAAAACCAAAATATAGATCTGTCTTCACTCTAAACTTTGTATTAATTTTGTTAGTAATAAATAACTTACATAGTAAACTTTTTTGACATAAAACCAAAATTGATTCTCCGGAATGCAGGTTAATTTTCTTAACCTTTGCTCAATTTCTCTGATAGTTTTTGGGTATGGCTTATAAGTTTGATTCCTCGATAATAAGTACAACTCTAAATGTCTCCCTTCTTTTCATATAGGCTTACTCAGGATCTAAGGAAAGTCAAGGCAATGCAGCCTTACCCACATAAATATGGCGAGGTTGTACGGTGACACGAACCTGCATTCTCCAGAATGCATGCCGCAAGCCTTATCATCGCGCGAATGCCTTAGCGTCCCATTGACACTAGGCTCTCGCTTACGCAAGGTCTGGGGAGGGTCAAGATGTACTTAGCCTTACCCCCGAATACATATGGAGAGGAAAGTTCCTCCAGGATGCACATGCAGCAAGTCTTAACATCGCGTCAGGCTACGCCCTAATAGAAATTTTGAGTGCTAATAATAGTAATTGACAAATTTGATTACCACCAGATATCTTTATCCACCTACCAACAATAAATCCTATTTTCTGCTTGAAAACTTTTTGCCATGTAATTGTAAGCCACGACTTTATCCAAATCATATATTTTGAAAATCACAAGTAGAGCTCTAATCTACTGAAAATACACCCATTCTATATTGTGTAGCAGACCAATCCTTCCGTAGGTACCTCCACCAATGGCATTTGTTGATGTTATGTGGTCCCAAACACCAATTAGTGAAAATAAAACTTCTATACAGTTCACAAAGGACATATGCACAATGAAGTTGATGTAAATAAAATAATCTACTAACCTAGCTTTTATATTTTCAAGTTTCAAATTTTCAATCTTCATCAATTATATTTATCTAGGAATCTGCTGCATTATGTAGAGTTCCAGCTTTCATCCCAACTTTTTCTTTAGATTTAATCAATTCCTTTTTATAATTAAACCTCTGTCAGAAGAGCAGATCCAACCCTAATAGGTACTATTTGACCTAATTCATTTGCTAGGCACTTTACTATTGAATATTACTTCTTGCTACTCAATCCATATAATTTATGATAATATATCTCACCAAACACTTCATGGCAAATCCAACCATCTATATTATCAAGGTTCCTCGACTCTTTTGTGTGTGCATACCATCTCATTTGGCCTTTTTACCTTGTCTTAGATGAACTCTTACCAGCTTACACTTCTTAGAAGTTCATAGTCCATGTCATCTTTAGTGTACCAGACCCCATCTTAACACTATTTTCTGCTGTATGCATTACAATATTCTCATATAAACTGAGTGTACCCTATACTGACCTAGAACATCATAACCATGAGAACACATTCATTGCACGATGATTACAAAAAGTCTTCATAGTATAATGCCATTAAACAGGAGGCAAACAGTGTTATGTTTATTAAAAGTGGGGAAAGTGCAAGGATTGATAAAGGTCTGGAGAAATTAGGATCGCAAAAGAATAAAAGAGGGAAGCCTGGTATTGGCCAAATTTTATAATAAGAAGGCAATTACCTCAATTCAATATTGAAAAAACAGAGAAAATAGAGACATACTGGAACAGTAAAGCAATCATGCCAAATTTGTAAGATTATAGCATTAATCATGCTCATCTCCTGGATAGTCTTATAAATAAAAAAAATTAAATCATTCTAAAAGCATAGAACACTAAAGATCTAGAAATAAATGTCAGCAACAAAAATTGGCTTAGGTAACCCAAATATTACCAGGAGGAAAGTGAAGACCTAAAGAATGTTATAAAATCAACTTAAATAGGAGTGAAAATATAACAATTGATAGAAGGGTCGTTTTATAGATAAGAAAGTAGCATAAAGCCCACAATAATAGACTGTAAAAATTAAAAAAGAAGATAGTCTATTAAGTTCAACAAAGGCACTAGTTGATATAACATAAGAAAAAGAAAATAGACTTCAACTAAAATAGGTTCAAGACATCTTTGTCCAGGAGCGTTCTGCAGAAATTTAACTGAAACGGAAGGAATTTTTCACTAACATGCTGGAATATTGCATCAATGTCTTCCGCTTATTCTGCTTCATTACATCTGCAAATAGGGGTCCGAGATATCAATTGAGCATATTCAAATAAACAATCGTGTGATAGACTTTATATTAACTAATACGGTGGTTAAAATATCGAAATACACTAAAAACTTGACCCGCTACTCATAAAACAAACATTTAAATGAATCTAACTAGTAAAGATGAAGTTAAATTATTTTAAGCTTGTATTAATATAGGCACAACCAAAGCAATTCTTTATGAACTCCAGAGTTTCCAGAAAAACTCGAAAGTCCACAAAACAATACTAAATAAAAGATATATAACATATAAACAAAACAAAATTGAGAATGGGAAAAAAAGGAATTGGAATTAAAAATGAAGCATAGGATATGCATACAACATAAACTATAAAAAAAATAACTAAATGAAATATTATGAAATGTGCCACAAGGAAAATCAAATGGCACAATCTTTCCCTCATCAACTTCAGACAGATATCTGGATCTTCTCATTCTGGAACCATGGATGCTGCTCACACACCCAAGTCACAGAGAACAGCAGCATGGCAGCTCACTCAATCAACATGTAACATGATGTAAGCTGCCTTCATGATGATACTGACTTCTCCAATTTGTCATGGTCAAATGCATCCTCATGAACAGATTCTTCTTTTGCATACAGAATAAGCTACTATTGTGTCACTTAATTTATGTCCATATTTCAGGACTTCATCCAAAGTGTTATCAAGTATCCTAAAGGTGGTCAGGACGCCAACGCTTCGAACTAATTTACATATAGAGAGATGAGGAGAATGAAGGCATATGATGTGTTTTATATTAAGCACTTCGACACACAAACCTACATCATAACTGGGACCAAATCTAGACTCATCTTTTCAAGTATGAACAAGAAGCTCAAGGTACTGCCAGTGCAAGAAGTACTCTGTTTTTTCACCAGCAACTTAAGGGCAGGGTTTTAGAATTCAGAAAGATATCATGTTGATCACAAAGCTGGGTGCTCCAATTTGCTAATCCTGCATTAAGTATTTCCAATGGTCTTATAACATAAAATAATTTCTTGGTCCCAAATATCCCACATGATCCACCATTAGTTAACAAAAACTTGATAGCTCATGAACAAAGTATGAATACTAAAATAAAGTTTGTCGCCGATTGGAAATCTGTGAGTCGAGTAGTTTGAGGATGACGAACAAAGTAGATAACCATTCAGGTAATAACTATATTAAGTTTTGTAACTTTGGTATAGTACGTAAGATAAATGTATAATATCATCATATTCCTCCTATCAATAAATAGTTAGATTCTAATAGTTTCGCTCAATGTTAGCAGGATCGTGGGTCGCTTTGGTACATGGTACTGGTACGGGGTACGATACCTCAGTCGGTACACGGTGTAGTGAGGGTAGGCTTATTCGGTACGCTATTTATGGTCGCTGTTAGTTTTTATCTGGGTCGTCTTTTGTACCATATACAATTATACAGAAGTATACACCAAATATCATAAGTTTATAACCAAAGCCATCAAAATTCAAGTGAAGGAAAGCATAGACGATATTCTTGTAACTAAACCAAATATCATAAGTTCATAACCAAAGCCATCAAAATCCGGGTCGCTAAATTTGACGAACGGGTCTCGAACGCACCCCGTTCGGGGTCGTTCGTCCCAATTCGTGGGCCGTAGAGGGGTTGGCGAATTAGGCAACTATGATTTCGATCACTAACCGGTTCTTATTAATCTCTTCTCGAGGGAAAAAGATTTAGGATAAGCACAAGTAGTAATTACTATTTCATACACTGGTAGGGGAACATAAAACCAAGGTTCAAAGTATCGGTATCGGACATTTTGTATGAGTATCGGCAGTATCGACGATATCAGATCGGCAGATCGGAGTATTGGATTATTTGGTATCGACAGTATCGACAATATAATAATTATTACTAAACTATATATAGAAACATTAATATTTTTTTTCTTTATGTAAGTATTAATACATATATAAAAACATATATCAGAATATACATAAATATTATGTATGTATCAGAATAGACAAAAACATATATCAGTAACAGTAATAGAAGCATTTTTTTGGCTTTATGTATGTATTAATAGAAACATCTTTTTTACAGTAATAGAAACATGTTAATTTTTTATTTTGCTTTAATACATATATAGAAGCATTTTTTACAGTAATTTTTTGAAATATCTTCCTAATCACAGTAGTTTACACTTTACAGTCCACCTAATGTGGTTGGGGACCACATATTAGTGAGATGTGACCAAGTGTGGCTAAGTAAATACACTTTAATTTCTCTAATAAATACACTTTAAGTAAACTAGTATATATGTACGTGTGTTGCACGTATTTCATATTACTTGAAAAGAGCAAACAATAGTCTTTTAATTTTTTGCTACTTGAAAATAGCAAAATCTCTTAATTTTGTACTACTTGGAAAAGAGCAAACAACAAAAATCTTTAATTTTTTTCTATGCGTAATTACCTAACTACTCATATTAAATTTAATGAAAGTAAACATAGATAAGGATGTTTTTGGAAAAAAAAAAAATTTCACGGTGAAGCCTCAAACTTTTCTTATTATATAGTAAACTAGTATATACGCACGTGCGTTGCACGTATTTCATATTACTTGAAATATAATAGGCAGGAGCATGAAAGTTGGAAGAAATTAAATGACGGGAATAGGAAATGTTTCTCTTATCTCTTGGGTTCATGTGCCTACTTTGCATGCATTGTTTATTAATTTTTGTTTTATTCTCCAAACTACCTACTTTGCATACATGCATACATACATTTAATACGTATTTATTAACTATCATCCCCCAAGTTGCCTCATGCATACATACATACATTTAATACGTATTTAATTACTGTTTTTAATTACTTAGATATCCTTATCAACGTTAATACATATTGAAATGTAATGAAGGGTATTTTTGGAACGAAAATTTTTCACGGTGAAGCCTAGTTTTGGCATTATATAGTAGAATAGATAGATAGATATAGATATTAAATTTAATGAAAGTAAACATAGATAAGAATATTTTTGAAACAAAAACATTCACGGTGAAGCCTCAGCTTTTCTTATTATATAGTAGTATAGATACACGTTGGAATTGGGACCAAGAAAAAAAACAACTCTAATAAATACACTTTAATTTCTACTATACCAACCATTACAAGTTGGAATTTGGACCAAGAAAAAAAATGACTGTAATAAATGCACTTTAATTTCTATCGTACCAACCATTACACGTTGGAATTTGGACTAAGAAAAAATATGACCGTAAAAGATGCACTTTAATTTCTATCGTACCAACCATTACCAACAAGAAAAAAAACAATTGTAATAAATGCACTTTAATTTCTAGTGCACCAACCAACCTCTACTGTACAACTCTAACAAATACACAGTAATTCATCTCTTCAATTTCTACTTTGAATTTGGGTTTTCCTCTCTCTCCACTTGATATTTCTCCTCCTCCAGACTTTTAAAGAAATCCCTAAACAAGTATACCTCCTCCAATCTCTTACTATAATCGACAAAGGATCTGGACCTTCCGGATCGAGTCATCGGCAGTCTGATTATAGAAACAGAGGAAGATGTAGAAGAACCAGCTCTAGGAGCTCAGGAGCTGCTTCAACCTCCCCTCCTACATTTGCAACAAGGAAGGGCCGACCAAGCGCCAAGGTTCAAGGTCGTCGTCAACTTCAATGACGAGGTCTTCGAGAGACACTCCTCCAACCTCTTGCTTCCTTTATTGAAGTTTTTTTTTTCAATTTCTATAAATTTTTATGCTGAAAATCAGTTCGTATCGGTCTGTATCGGGTATGTATCGGCCGATACAGACCGATACAATAATTCTTTATCCTGTATCGGCCGATACCGATATTTTTGGGCGGTATCGGATCGGACTGGGTCAAAACCGATCTGATACGACCGATACTTTGAACCTTAACTCTAGCAAGGGTTGAGCAATAAAAGCACTTTATTTGCTTCAAATTGAGATCCATATGCTAGAAATTTATGGAGGGATTGAATTGATGTGTAGTTACTTTAGATTTTATTAGCAACTATTGCTTTCATTATATGAATTATTTCAATATTGTTCTTTATGAACAAAGATGTACCACGAATGTGTGTGTGCGCGCGTGTGTGTGTGCACGGTCACTTATTTGGCAAGTAAACGTTAAATCTCAAGTTTACAGCCTTAAAACAGGTAGGGATTACCAAATGCAGATCAATAATAATGACCATCATCCCATTGAACAAACCCGAAGAGCCTGCTAATTTCTTAGCAGAGGTAATAGAGGACAAGTACCTACAGAATCGGATAGAAATCCTCAGAAAGAAAATAGGGCTCAACTTAACCCTTCCTTGTTGTCAAACAAAAGAGCTTGTTAACACATCCCTCTAGACCTGTATTCTAACACCCGGAGGCTCATAAAGTCAATTTACTTTGTGTCAGAAGTTTTAAAACCTCTTTCACTGACCCGTCTTAATGGGATCTAGTAACCCCTTTGCCAAACAATCGTAAAGGTCACCTGGAAAAACAAATTTACTATAGAACATTTCATCTGCTTTTAGCAACTAATTAAGTAAATCGTTAATGAATTAGAACATTTCAGCTGCCTATTAATAACCAATTGAGCAAACCATGAATTGGACCTATATAGTTTGTAACTATAGAAAGCCATTATTTTCCATCACCTGATATAGCCATTGATTGCTGCACTTGGGTCTTTTCTATAAGTTATAGATGAACATCCTATGTTCTCCTCTCTTTTTTCCACGCGATCACATCTGCCCCATAGTTCCAGGAACTGTGTGAAGGCAATAGCAGCGAAGGGATCTCATGCAGAGCATGTCATGACAGGTGCCTTGAGCCAAAGTTGACACTTGACACCATCCGCTTATCTCATATATTTACTAATTCAACAAGAAGACTTCAGAATTATCGAATACTTAAATATCTGAACATGCTAAAAGATGAAAGAGTAACATGAATTCTAAACAACAATCATGCTACATTGCTAGTTAAACCCCGGTTCGGAGTTTCACCTCTATAGAAGCTTGAACAGTGTTCTAAAAGGCGGCCTAAGAGGCACCCACCTAGCCCCCCTCCACACCCCCCCCCCCCTTTTCCGATGCCCAACTATGCATGTTTTTGGATTTTAGGGACTTTTTGTACATTTTTCAATAGGTTTTTGGAATTTTTTTTTTTTTAACCGCTAGATCTAGGCGGGCTAGGCGCTAGTCGTAGCACTTTTCACAACCTTGAGCTTGAAGAGCATGAAACAACTTAAAATTCAAAATATCATGCTAAATAGAATGCCGTATTACAATTTTTACATTTTACAATTTGTGGATGCAATAAACCACTTTGAATACTGTAATAAACCCTCACAAAGATCCCCTTTGGTAAGTTGAACTCTCATTAGGTTTAATTTATAAGTTAAATTCCTTTTCCATCATTCCACAATTTACAGAACATAAGATAACCATTACATAAAATCTTTAAACAGTAGTAACTACTTTAAGAACTTTATGTACCTTTAACAAGGTCTAATAAGGTAATCAATGGGAACTTTAAGAACTATCTGTAGCCTTAACAGCAATAACTGCTTTAAGAACTTTAATTACAAGTGAAGAAATAAATCAAGAAAATAACAAAGGAAGAAATGATGATATAGGGTAATGATAATCAATGGTAAGGAGAGGCGTTTTAACAGCCAAAAGTGAAACTAATTTAAAAATAGTTGGTACTCGACCTTAACAGGTACTAATAAGGTTATTACAGATATATTAGGGTTACAAAAGAAGAGATGTGTGAAGGTTGTGAGCAATGATTTGGAGAAGTGACATAACACGGAATCGCTGATCAATGAAAACCAACAACCCAAGTTAACGAGGACTAAAACTCCAATTCTCAAGCACGAGAATCAAAAGAAAAACAACTCTTATTACCAATCAAAACTATAACAATGAACTAGTCTCTACTATTTTAGAATGCCCTATTTATAAGAAAACACAACTTAAACCCTAAGAAAGACTCCTAAATGAACTAGGAAAAAAAATAGCCAAAAAATAGACCAAAATCTCGTCCAAAATACGGCTCAAAATAGGCTAGTTGCCTCGAACCGACATATCGGCGGTATGCCAACAACATATTGCCGGTATGTCGGAAGTTGTCCAAAATTTACAGCAGCATTTGAGCACAACTTTCTCTGCATCAAGCATACCGATGGTATGTTGTTCGGGAATCCAAAATTGGATCAATCCCCCTTTATGACCTCCGTTTCAAATCCCTTCTCTTATAGAGAACTCAATATAAGTTCTTTGTGCCAACTTCTAAATAAAGAAGTCTCGTCACCAATGACCGCAAAGCTCGTTGAGGTCTCCTCTCCCCAACTAAACGTCTTTTTCTTCCGCATTTTGAACAACCCCAATTTTCTCAATAGAAACTTGCAATAATGCCCACGGGATATCGCATCCCTCCGAAAATATGACATCGCATCATCGTTGACAACCTTGCACTTAAGGTGCTTTAACGATAACTTTCGTAGCAACTTGTACAATCTCGCACTAGCCTTCTGCAAGTTGCTTCTGAACCTCCTCATGAACTCCATGAAAACACCTCTAGGATATAACAATTTAGTCTCATGCGTCGCATTTGCAGCCAAGATGTCGCTATAAGCCTAAGTGTATTGTCCACCCGGTTGGAAACTCCATACATAGGCACGATCGTGTATAGAAACCTGAAATAGTGCCCCCAATATTCGAGTGTATCAGCCAATCCAAACATCATGATCAACCACTCAACTACTCCATCCCGATTCTTAAATGTCGTCTCCTACTCGTCCCCGGATGAATGTGTATTTGTTGCTAGCCGCTTCGTAAATCTACCTAGGAACACTTAGTTGATCTTAGATGTCATCCAGCCGCAGTATCGAGAATTTGTAGCCAAACATTATTTTGTTAACCGCGCACGGCTCTATGTTCTCCATGATACCACTTGCAAAAACATCCATCGCTGAAAAATGACCTAAGGTAACAAAGACTAAAACCCCAATTCTGTAACACGAGAATCAAAAGAGAAATAACTCTTTTTATCCATCAAAATTATAACAATGAACTTGTCGCTACTATTTTATAATGTCCTATTTATAAGAAAACATAACTTAAACCCTAAGAAAGAATCCTGAAAAAAAATAAGAAAAATAGACCAAAATTACGTCCAGAATAGACCAGCCGCCTCGAATATGCATATCAGCAATACGTTACAAGTTTGTCGGTTGAACGTTGAAAGTTGCCAAATTTTCGAGCAGTTTTTGACTCAAATCAAGCAAATTGGCAGCATATCGGTGGCACACCGGCGATGGTATGCCATTCAGGGGCCCAAAATTGGGTCGGTTCCCTTTTATGACATCCATGTAGACTTTTGTTCTAACACCGAATGCCTCACACAATGAATATGGTTGATAAAGAAGGATCCAGAATGCCAAATTCATATAGTTTGAGAAGGGCTTAATAGTTATGCTTATGGTTATGGGAAACTTCAAATATGACACCCAAATAAAAGAACGGAGAATGTAAAGATATTATTTTAACCACTGCTATTGGATTTATAATCTAAAAAATCCACAGCAACTTCGAAATTGTGATACATGTCTATTTTAAGTAGGGTCCGGTGCAATCAAGTGATGCAAGTGTGTTTTGTTGCTATTTCAAAGTCGTCGTCTATATTGCCTGGACATGGATACAACATAACATGGTAAGGTCACGGCAATACGAATACAACACATATTTTGGTGTATCCTAGTGCATTTTGGAGTTTCCGGATTGTGTCCAATACGTGTTTGATACAATACGGCCCTCATTTTTTGAGTCTCCGTGCTTCCTAGGCCACTGTTGCAGTGGCTGAAATAATAATTCTAGTATGTAATACTAATAGTAGCAAATAGAAAAGTATTAGAGTCAAGGTTACCATACATAGGAAGATGGGAACCCTCCGATCGCATGCAATAGTAGTAGCAAACTGAAATAATAATTTCCGTATGTAATAGTAGCAAATAGAAAAGAATTAGGGTCAAGGTTATCATACATAGGAAGATGGGAACCCTCCGAACGTATGCAATAGTAGCAAATAGAAAAGCCTTAAGAGTCAAGGTTACCATACATAGGAAGTTGGGAACCCTCCGAAGGTGAGGATACGGACACGGCACATATTTTGGTGTTTCCTAGTGCATTTTAGAGTGACCGGGTTGTGCCCAATACGTGTCCGATACAATACGGCCCCCAGTTTTGGAGTCTCTGTGCTTCCTAGGCCACTGTTGCAGTGGCTGAAATAACAATTCTAATATGTAATAGTAGCAAATAGAAAAAGCATTAGAGTCAAGTTACCATACATAGGAAGATGGGAACCCTCCAACCGTATGTAATAGTAGCAAACAGAAAAGCATTAGAGTCAAGGTTACCATACATAAGAAGATGGGAACCCTCCGAAGGCGGGAATGCAGACATGGCACATATTTTGGTGTGTCCTATTGCATTTTGGAGTGTCCGGGTTGTGTCCGATATGTGTCCGATACAATATGGCCCTCATTTTGGCAGTCTCCGTGCTTCCTAGGCCACTGTTGCAGTGGCTGAAATAATAATTCTAGTATGTAATAGTAGCAAATAGAAAAGCATTAGAGTCAAGGTTACCATACATAGGAAGATGGGAACCCTCCGAAGGTGCCACTGAACTTCCCGTCCGACATATGTCCACCCTGCGTAGAAGCCCCAGGGAAACCCTGCATCCCCGCAAACATATGTCCACCCTGCGTAGAAGCCCCAGGGAAACCCTGCATCCCCTGCAACCCTGCAAACGTACCCTGCCCATATGCCCCGAGCACCGAAGAACCCCCCGTCCCTGCCGCACCTCCCATCCCAACCCCGCCTGCGTAGCCCTGCATCATCGCTGTCTGGTTCATCGCCGCCGCAGCCAGCAGAGGGTTTTGCGCAAAGAGCATGCTGTACGCCGGATTCTGCCCCAACAGCGCCAGGTTCTGGGCTGCCGCCATCGCGGCCAGCACAGGCTGCGGCGTGGACCCGAGGAGCGCCCCTACTGCCTGCTGCTGCATCTGCTGCGGCACCGCCGCTGCGACGGCTGGTCCCTTCGCCTTGTTCGAAGGCGTGTACAACTGGCAGTGCAGCTGGTGGCCCTCGAACATCTTGTACGGCTCCTCCAGCGCCTTCTTCGCCCCGTCCTGGCTCTTGTACACAAATATCGCGAACCCCCGGGATTTTCTAGTGTTCACGTCGAACCCCAGCGGCCCGGCCTCAATATCGCCGAACTTGGCGAACAGCGCCCTGAGCTTGTCCGGGGACGCGTCGGCATGGACGTTGCTGACGTAGACGCGCCGCTCGGCAGCGGCGGGCACGGATGGCCCGGCGGCAGCAGCGGCGGCACCGGGGCCGATGGAGGCTAGCTGGCAGGAGGCCATGCGGTTCTTGATCCGCTTCTGGGGCTCCTCGAGGGCCTTGGCGGCGGCGGAGCGGGTCTTGAAGAGGACGAACCCGAAGCCCTTGGAGCGGCCGGTGGAGCGGTCGAGGACGACGTTGCAGTCGTCGAGGGGGCCGAAGGGGGACATGGCTTCTAGAAGGTCGGCGGTGGTGGTGTCCCAGCCGAGGCCGTGGACGAATATCTTGCGGTGGGAGACGTCGGCGTCGGCGGCGGTGTGGATGCGGAGGCGGAGGGAGGGGTCCTGGGCGGCGGCGTCGAGGAGGAAGGAGATGAGCTGGTCCTTGGTGTAGGGCTCGAGGAGGGAGTGGATCCGGGTCGGTGAGGGGGCGTCGGAGTCGGATCCGAAGAGTATCGAGTCCTCGTCGTCGTTGTTGTTGTTGTTCTCGAGCTTGGGCTTCTTTTGCTTTGGTTGGGGCTTGGGGTTGTTGAGCTTGTGCTTCTTGTTGTTTCGCTTGTTGGCCCGCTCCTTCTTCGCCATGGCGATGGGAGAAATTAGGCCTAGGTTATGGTTAGGATTAAGGTTTGTGAGGTTGGAAGGAAGAAAGGAGGGGGTCTATGAAACAGGTAGGACTAGTGTTTATGACGTGAATATGACTAACGGATCTAAATTGAGAGTAGATCTGTTGTGATATTATTTCTGTCTCGTATTCTGTTCCTTATAATATTACATATAGGTTGTATTTTTATTTTTATATTGGTTAAAGTTTACATGTAATAAAATAGGAGCAAAATATATGACAGACTTTTTTGAAAACATCTATACAACTTTTTTTCTTTAAGATGTCCGGCCCAAAGTTTAAAATTTTTTACACACTGCATTACATATTTTTTGGACCCACTGTTTTCAACTCCTTCCATTTTTATGTGTACACTATATTGTATGTCTTTTTTGACCCACTGCACCTAACTCCCACCATTTTTATGTGCACATTACATTGCATGTGTTTTTAACCCACTGTACCTAACTCCCAACATTTTTATAAATGGAAGGAATAGCTCGATCAACCGATCTTCCGCCACCCAGTCAGGACTCTAATGTCTCTTCCCGATAACTACAAGGGTCACTCGTGTTCGACGACCAAAACATTTATATTGCTACTAGTCAAACATGCAGAAAAAATATATTTAATATTATTAAAATTTTAGATAAATATTATATTATATTAATATTTATTATATATATGTTTGTAGAATTTTGGATATATGTTTAGATAATATCATGTATTTTGTTTAAATATTGAATATATTTTAAATTTTATTTGTTATATAAATGTTATAGGATTTTGGATATATGTTTAATTTGTTATAAGAATTTAAAAAAAAAATTATGTGAGAGATATATATAGTGAGAAGGATTTTTTTTTTTTTTTATCCCTTGGATTTTATACTAGCAGGGCCGGTCCTGAGCTCATGGGGGTATGGGACGAACTTTCAAAATGAGGTCTCATACGTAATGTAAAAAAAAAAATGAAACAAAAGTAAAAAAAAATATATATAACTCCACCAAGATTTGAACTAAAAATCTCTTGTATTCAAGTCTAATGTAATAACCACTACACTACAATTGCTTTGTGATTAGAAAGGTCCATGGTAAATACTAGTTCTAATCTTCGTAAAAAATTATTTATATATTTAAAACAAAAAAATGGACTCTCCTGGCCCATGGGGTCCTGGACAGTCGTCCTACCCACCATGGGCCAAGGCCGGCCCTGTATACTAGCTTAGAGTTTAAGCTCTTATATGTGCCATTGGAAAATTTGGCCCAAGGTGTTTTTATCTTTTGTTTCCTTTTTTTCATTATACCTTCATTTTTCGTATTTGTGTTGGTGTTGTTGTTGTTGTTGTTGTTGTTGTTGTTGTTCTTGTACTCATATTCATGATATACTGGAAAAAATAAAACCAAACATAAATTTTTAGGGACCAACATTTTCAATTGGACATGTCATAACTTAAACTCTAAAATGATATAAAAATTAGGATCTAACTGCTAATTATTTTCCCTTTTATTTATCAATTATGTAAAAATATACATACGACTTATTCAGCTCATTTTTAGCCATTTTTAAACCTATTTATAATAGTAGAGATATAATCTATACTACTACATGATAAAAAAAAGTTAAGGTTTCACCATAAAAAATTTATTCCAAAAATGTTCTTACATATGTTCACTAATCAAAATTATTCGTTAAATTTAACATGGATAGTTAGATAATTATGTATAAAAAATTAATTAAGTTGTTATTTGCTCTTTTCAAATAATATAAAATAGTATATATATATATATATATATATATATATATATATATATATATATATATATATATATATTACTTAATTAAAATCCTTCAAACCAAATTAATATATATATATATATATATTACTTAATTAAAATCCTTCAAACCAAATTATGAGTCCGTCAACTTTTCTCAACAACAATAACATATAAAAAAAATTATTTTTTATGTCTGTTGTTTGAATTCTTGTCTTTGAATATGTTCTGTTAAAGGTCATATTTTTTTATGCACGTTATTATAGAAAGACTTGAAAACAGTCAAAAATAAATTTTATATATATATATATATATATATATATATATATATATATATATATATATATATATATATATTATTTTATTTTATTTTATTTTATTTTTGCACATGACTAATTTTTCTTTAAAATTTTCAACCATGTTCGTCAAACCTACATCTAGCAAAACCTATTTGGAAGGATCCAACTCAGCAAGGACTGGAATAGTGGATGGCACTTTTCACACATTATTTGTGTGGTTGGAAGGAGAATTTGGTTGAGAGGAGGAGACTCAATATATATATATATATATATATATATATATATATATATATATGTTGCATGTATATGTAAGTGTCAAATGTATATAGAACTTAGGTATATAAATGTCTGTACATGTATACAAATATTATGTATATGCAACTATTTAAATTGGTGTAATATTCTAAAAACAAATAATAACAATAATACAAAAGAAGCAAAATAGAAAACAAAAGATTAAATGAATTAAAGAAAAAAATAAAGAGAAAAAATTAAATGAAAAGGAAATTAAAAAAAGAAATGAATATTTAAAAAAAAAAGGAAAATACATAAATAAAATAGATATGAGATATATCAAAATTTCATGATACGACGAACCCTTTAAACCCGACTCATTTTCTTCTTTTCTGCTTGATTGGAAATATTTCCCCAAATTCGATTCCAATTCAATTTGATTGAACATTTCAATCTTAAATCAAGAAAAGAAATCAATCTAATGCTAATCTTTAATTTAAATCCCAACTAACCCAATTAAATCTCGATACATATAAGTAGTCGAAGCCGTCGAGATGTATTTCAAAACCTAGAGAGAAATCAATCTTGGACAACTCAATATTCGCCTCTACCCTTCCCGAAGCCTTCGCCATTGTGGGCGAACCTTTCCCCCGCCTGCCACCGCCATCGACTGCTTGAACGGCCGCCTGACGCTGGCGGTGCGGCACAGCAGAAAAAAAATCGTGCCTGAATTCTCCCAACTTCACGGATCGATTGCTCGATCATCGACCAATTGATTTGTTATTCAATTTCTCAGATAGTTACACAACCCTAGCGTCTCTTAATTCCAGTATGTAGTTCGAACCAAAATGAATTCAAAATCATAGAAAATCAACATCAAAACCCAAAAAAAAAAAGTTTTTTTTCCAAATTATTAAAACTGAACCAATTGTCCATCATCCTCTGCTAGAAGGCATCTATCTTCCCCTACAGTTGATTGATCTAAGAATCGATTTCACCAATGTAAAGACAACGTGACCCTCTTCAAAATCCATCAAATAGTTTAAATTAATTTGATTTAAAACCTAGTAAAAATTATGTAGAAAACTAAGAAAAATATTGTTTTCAAAACATTAAAAATCTCTGATACGGAGTTGTTCCCGACAAACCGGACAACCCGTCGTGTACCGATTGCACCGAAAGGCGCATATGATATTCTCCGACATGTGAGATTTGACGGAATTCGAATTGGTCGCGTATATGCGACAAATTTTAGCCATATCCGTCGAAAGTCCCTGTATCGGTGCTTTTGTAAATTTTTCAATTGATTTGTTCTCACTCATCGTATGGCGATAAAACTTGTGTCACTAGACTCACAACATTTGACTTGTCCCGTGACCCAAGTTTCGTCCGATTCCGAGATAATTGATCGAATCGTCATTTTACGGGCCCTACGATCCAATTCGACAAACGATTTTGTGATCGGCTCACCGGAATCCAAATCTAGACATACTGTTGAGTTTGTATCATCGTTTAGAAAAAAATTGACCTATAATATGCTAAATTTAGAGACCTTTAATTTTGGCATATTTTTTGGTGCAGAGTGGATCACATGTGGACCCCACTTTGACCCGAAACTATTATTTTGGGCCGTGTGTTCAAATTGGACTTATGGGTAAGCTATTCTGACTATTTTATCAATTTCAAAATATTGGTGATATTTATTTCAGCATCCAGAGACGTTTGTTCCACATCCATATCTTCTACTTCCGTTGACTTGACGTATTTGTTGTCTGGACGTCGTTACATCGCCAGAAAATAATGGTGATCGTGGCAAGGTATACTTGTCTGGTGGTGATATGGCGTCCAAGAAAGACTTGGGTGCAACGACGGAATGCGTCGTCCATTATCTTTTTGTTTTACTACACATGTTGACCTAGAGTTATGCAACAATCCCATGATTGTGAGGTATCTTTAAATCTCATTTGGCCATGACACATGCATGACACGAGTTATGATTTTTATATAGGACACGGACTTGCGTATTCAACTGGACATCGATACATACAGGACATACGACGGTTAGGGTGTACCTGTGAGACTTGTCGCACGGTATTCGTATTTGAAGTGGATACATATTTTTGTGCTATTTATTGCATTATATTGGTTCTCGAAAAAGCTCAAAAATTCTCAAAAATAAAATTTTACTACTTGACCTGTATACCAACGATATACTACAGTATACCGACGGTATACTGTCCAACAGATATTTGTTTTAGTTTTTGAGATATTTTTGAAAATTTTTCTATAAATAGCCCTTGATTTTTCTTTTCTTTTCTTTTTATTTCTCTTTCTCTCTCTTCTCTTCACCCATTTTCTCTCGAGCTTGGAGCTTGGTCTTGAGACCTGGAGTGTGGTTTCTAAACCCCTTCGTGGTGGTGGACTATAAGGTTTAGGCTAGGAGCTCGCTTTAGGCAAGTACACATTGTCGATTATATGAATTTCTTTTACTTTCTGTCATTTTACTTTTCTGGAGCCTTGGTTGTTGCTTTTAGCTTAGACGTGCTTTATTATAATTGTTCATCTCATGATTTTTAGCCTTTTGACCATTTCAATTTTAATTTCTGGTAGAATCTTGTCATGTCCCTTTTTGGTAACTCGGTAGCGAAAATGGTACCGGAGTTATGACCGTGAGATTTAGTCCATATTATGATATTAGACTTACCCTAGACTTGACTTCTTGTTAGACTTGGTTCTGGTAATTTTCGGGGTTTGATTTGGGTCCCGAAAATCGGACTTGACTTTAACCATGTTTATCCTTGGAAACCGGCATACCGACGGTATACTATAGTATACCGACGGTATACCGATTTCGATCGGCTTAGATTTCTAAATATTTTCTGTAAACCTTATCGGCATACCAACGGTATACTAAAGTGTACCGACGGTATACCGATCATTGCCGACATTTTTAATCGACTTCAGGATATTTGTCTTGGCCAGCATATCGACGGTATACTACAGGATATCGATTTGTGAAACTTTATTTTCCAAAACCTTTCTTGCCTACTTGGAACGACATACCGATGGTATAATATAGTATACCGATGGTATATCGATTTTTTGGAATCTAAACTTGTTTTATTTTTCTATCTCTAGAATGGTATACCGACGGTGTACTGGACTGTACCGACGGTATACCAATCGTGCTCTTTTTTTTTAAGAATTTTTGGTTTTTCGTGATTTTATTTTGATTCTTCTGGATTTTGCTTGGACATGCGATGACTTGACATGACTAGACATGAACTTACATGGCTTCAGATGACTTGACTTGGCTTTACTCGGTTTCACCTGGCTTTGCCCGGCTATACGTGATGACATGATTGACTAGACTTGACTTGGCATGACTTTACATGGCTCCATCGGACATGGCTTGACTTGGTTTCACTTGGCTTCACCTGGATGGACTTGGCTTCATATGGTTGTACATGGATTTACCTGGCTTTACATGGCTTTACCTGGCTTCACTTGGTTTAACATGGCTTGGTTGTTATCATGGTTTACATGAGTCCGTTTGTGCAATGTATATTAAAACTTGTTTATATTACTATTAGAACTTATTTTGTTGCATCATGTTAAGGATCGATTCTGCGAAATTCCATACCCGGATTCATACAAGAAAAAGCTAGAGGTTATTCACTAGAGATTCACTTAGTACATGATTAGGGATTTTCCTAGATTGCATGCAGTCCTGGTTATTCATATGGTTATCTTGTGGAGTATCTTGTGGAGTATCCAGTGGTGTATCTGTGGCTGGTTTGTGCATATGGATATCCCGAACGGACTGTAGTGGCATGCGATCATAAGGAACCCTAGTATCACATTGCATTATAATTGTTAGTAATTAGGATTGTGATAACCCTAGTTAATTAAAGTATCAAGCCATACTTATATGATTTACCGTGATTGATGGATGATGATTAGTCTAGTCTTTACATGATCACACCTTTATTTTTTGTACTTGTTATTCTATTTTGCTTATCAGTTCAGGATATGTCTCATTGCAGGTTTACATTATTTCTTTTATTATCTTGAGATTATTACATTCAGTCTTTACTTTCATTAGTTGTATTGCTTGAGTTGTTGGTTTAAGTTCCTAGATTGGATTTCTTTGTGGTACTTGCTATTTGGGGTCGACCCCACTAGTTTTGCATAGCCAGATCCAATAGCAACACTGGAGGATCTTCCGTACCTTCCTGAGGATGGTGACCACCAGGAGCACCAGACCACTTGAGTAGAATTTCGTACTTCCCCATTCTGATGTATATTCTACTTTATTGGTGTTTAGCCACTGAGCATGTATTTAGCTCATATTTTGGTTTGATCAGTTAGCCTACGAGCAATAGCATGATTGACATATCCTAGGGTTGATCATGTATGACTTAGATTTTGGCTAGTTTATTCATTTTGTGTTCACTAGCTTCATGATCATCTGTATATTATAGTTTGTGACGCTTTACTATTATATTTTAGCTGACCTTACATCTTGTTATTATTCATGTTGTTCTTGTGATTGAGATACTAGGGTTTGTTGGACCCAGGCTTAACTGTTGGTTTGTAGTAGTGATTCCTAATATCTTATAGCTTTACCGTATATGCGGAGTACCGATGTGCTCTAAGTATACGTAGCTGGCCTTGTCGGTTCTACTCTCCAATATTCTGGTTTTGGGGCGTGACAGTACCTGCTATTAGCATGTCGTGTTAGAGACCATAGCAGTTATAAGCTGGACGAGTGGTGGATACGACTTGGACAGTCTCATGGGGGTAGGCAGGACAACTATTAGCATAGGAGCTACTTTTATTTACTCACTTCTAGATGCCACTAGTGTCTTGGATGAGCGCTACGTGTCATGCATTATTTTGTTAGGAAAGCCCCTGCGTAGGAACGTTGTCCTCAACTGCATTCACATAGACGGTTAGGAGACCTCTTTGCATCTTGGTTGCAGTATAGTGGCATGTATTATTTGTATCTTGTTACATCCCTCTGAGGACCTGGTGATCTCTCCAAGTGTAGTTGAGCAACATTATCCTGGGGAGTACGGACCTGGACCAGACACTGCCCTTGGTGTTGAGGGACTACACTACCTGAGTTTATTTGATTTTTTTAGTTAATGGACCTATTTACTTGTTACTATTTCTTTTATTTTGGAGGTCGGACTACATTCTTATTTTAGTTTTGGTATAGCCGTTTGGTAGTTGATTTGTTTCTACCGTATATTTGTTCTTGGACTGTTTCGTACATGATCCTTTCGATCTATATTGATTAGTTATTTCCTTTATTTCTATGAATGAGATTTAGTACACCATTGACTGTGATATATATATGTTCATGAGATATAATAATTATACAATGTACGTGTGTATTGTGGGTTCCATTTATTAGAGCAGTCCATATACATACCAGCCGGAATGGTTGTGTATACATGTTCCTACGTATTTGGGACTGTGACGTGATATATGGATGCTTCCTACTCGGCGGCTTCTTCCTGCCAATAGCTCGACGCTACATGGAAAACAAGTGCTTCCATCGGTAGGGTTAGCTATTTAAACTTATTTCATTTGTTTTTTTTTAAGGGTTATGTTATTTGTAACACTAATAAGATCCATATCATTTTTTAACACATAAAACCATCGTAGTTTAATCTATTTTAGTCCATATTGTCGTTATTCGTTACTTTACTTAAAATATGTCACTTTAAAGATGGAATATCAGAATTAACCCTACTAAATTTGATAGTATTTAATAATATAATTAAATATTCTAAAATTAAGAACAAGAGTATCCCCTCCCCTTCTTTCCTACCAATCATTATTTTTGCCATGACCTGCACCCGATATAGGGGTACGAGTACGTGGGTACGTCCAGCCTACGCGACAGCATCGACGGAAGAACGATGTCTAGGTTAAGACTATCTAACTAGCAATCTCACATAAATATCTAACTCCATAAGGAGACAATGATATAACAATATAATATGAAATACTCAATCATAGAACTAAAGCACGATAAGATATCAAAAGAATAATCCAAACATAACCACAAAGTCTAAACAACAATATAAGTCTAAAATTCAAACAATAACATCCAAGTTTCAATATATGCCAAAAATAAATCTGGTACCAAAATATGTAAAAAGGAACTAGCTAATATAACTAGTGATTTCGGCTAAACCTTCCGGCAATCACACCTGAGATATAAGGTCCAAGGTTGCAGCTACTCTTCCCGTGGTCCGTAATATGTCAGACACCAGTCCTCTAAGTCATCTTCTGAAAAGCATATCCAGTCAGGATTGGAGCGAAGTACAACCCAATAGCAGTTTCAATTAATTGACAAGGACTATAAAACAATAAATAGAGGATGTTACATACCGTGAGAAAATAATAAACTGATGCAATAATAAATAGTAAAGAGAACAAGCAATGTAAGCAATAAGGTATAGCCAATACATATATGAAATGAAAGAGAAATGAACTACAATATCATATTCAAGGCAATATAATCTATAAAACTGAATATGAGGAATTGCAACTATTCTAAGTGTTTGGAATACTAGTTTCGATATGTGGTCGACTTGGGAACTTGTACGATAGCCAAATGGCCTGGCTAATCATATGTGAGGTGTATGATTAAAACTAACAATGTTTTACAATTTATAATAGGAATATGATCACATCTCTTACTATCATTTCTCTCGCCCCAACTAGTACAGTGGATCCAACCATGACACGTTACGATACACGATCAATGTCTAATAACAATACCATGTATGATGTCTAATGTCAATGTTGTATACGATGTCAATACGATAACCATTGTAACATCTCATTACTGAAGCTCCAAGCTATATACCAGTCCATGTACCATAGTGTCAAGAATCAGATGTAATATTTCTAAATACTTAAAATATAGTAATTATCAAATAACAAAAACTATCAGAGAATGCACTCGTCTGTGATCCTGAGCAATGTGTGAGGATCAAGGTCCAAACTGAAGTCACAAAGACCTAAATATGAAATAATAGTGTTAATTGGTGTTTGGAATGATAACAGTGGTTAACTAGGTTGAAATGAGGTCTTTAGGCCATTTCCAGGTTGTCTTAGTCAAACTAGGTCAAAATCTTGGTTAAGGTTCTAAGATACCCTTAAGGTTGGTTATTGAAGTCATACTAGGGATACTAGGTCAATTTAGGTCAATACTTCAACACAGGCCCAAAACTAGCTTCTGGGTTGATTTCTAGGGCCATACTAGCTAATACTAGGTGTTACTAAGTCAACTCTAGGTTTCTAGGTCAATACAAGTTAATATTAGCTGTACTAACTACTACTTCCATACATATAACTCATATTCTATGGTATCTTATTAATATCTTGGTATCTTATGATACCTACACTATACTTAATACCTTGCTAATATTAGATTACCCTAGTTAATATCAAACTATATTAGCTACTATTAACTACTACTATACTATACTAGGTAATTAAGATACTACATCACATATTATATACATATATACACTCATCTACTATTACCTAGGCCCAAAACCCCTTTACCTTGATATATTAACCAAACTTGATATCCTAACATTACCTTGATATTACCTCAAGGTAGTACCAATACCTCACATAACTCCAATACCTTAGTACTTAGGTATCTTGTCACGACCCGCACCCGAAAAATTGGGCATGAGTCGTGGGTACGTCCAGCATCGGCGATAGAACGCTGTTTAGGTCAACTATCTAGATAATAATCTCACACACAAAAAATCGGGCATGACCTCTCCAAAAGGAGGGCAACCACACAATCAAAATATCAACCTGTCAAGATCTCAACTCCAAACGGAGGAGCAAATATCAAAAGATAATCTTAAGTACTCAATCACGAATCTAAGCACGATAGATAACAAAGAAGACTAACAACTATAAAGTCTAACCACCAACTACTACTACAACAACCACAACATCAATAATAATAATAATACAACAATACATCATCCAAAATAATATACAAGCAAGGTCTCAATCCAAAACCGGAGACAAATCCGGTGCTAAAGCTAATAAAAACAACAACAAGTCCCAGTGATCCCGGCTACCAACCCGGAAATCACCCCTAAACTAGAGGGTCCCTGTCTGCACCATCGACAGGCTCAGGTCCATAAAACGTCGGACACCAATCCTCCGGATACTCTGAAAAATATGTCCAGTCAGGACTGGAGCAAGTACATCTCTAACAGCAGTTCCATTTAAATGATAAAAACTATAAAACAGTTATAGCAAGTAGCAAGAAAAATGGAGCAAGTATGAACAAGAAAATATGTAAGTCACTGGTGCATAAAGGTAAAGATGCATGGATATCAGAGCAAGATAGTAATAACTACAAGATACAGAAAATCTAAGCTAAGATCAAGTCCGTGCACATGAACGTGTAGTGAGTCCAGCATAAAAAACATGTAGTGAGTCAAGTCCAGAAACATGTAAGTGAGGCAAGTCAAGAAATGCATGAGAGTCCAGACTATAAAGAATGAACTCGGTGTCTTTGAAATACTTGTTTCGACATGTAAACGGCTAGGGGTAAGTACGGCTCACCGCGCACTGGGTGCGCGGCTGCTATCATTCCAGATTAGACCAGAGGGAGTGATTCCTGATGATGCCAGATAGGAATGTTTACATGTCTACTCGAGTATTTCCCCGCCCCGACTAATACAAGTGGATCCAAGACCCGACACGCAAATCAAGATGAGTCCAGCCTGTACATGAATGATGCCTGTAGTGATGCCTGTAGGTGATGCCAGTAGTGATTCCAGAATAGAGGCCAGAAACATGAAATGTACGTGTCGCAAGTAAATGAATCCAGAAATATCAATCAGTGTCCCGTGTTGTGCCAGAATAATCAGATGATACTATACTAGAAGCTGAATCATAATAATCATCAAATAATGAAAACTATCAGAGAATGTACTCGCCTGACGTCCTGAGCAACTGGCGATCCGAACCGGTGTCGCAAGAACCTAATGCGAAAAGCAAGGTTAAACAGGGTTCTAATGAGTTAAACAGATATAAAATAACTAAAAATAGGTTTCTAGGGTCGTTCTAGGTCAAACGGGTCAAACCGGTGAAATCTGGGTCAAAAAGTCAACTCTGGGTCCAAAAAGTCAACTCTGGGTCAAAACTAGGTCAAAAGTTGACTTTGGCGGTCAACCGAGTCAACTACGGTCAAGTCTGGGTCAAACTAGGGTGCTCCTGAAATTCTAGGTCAAACCGAGATCATTAAGCTAGAAAACTCACAAACTCGCCTCCTTGAGATACCGGGATACCCTCGGTATCCGATACCTCAACCTAGGCTACGCACCCCGCCTAAACCCGCTAAAACCTATGCTAGCACGCGTAAATATATACACATAAGCATATAAAAATCATTCCAAGACAAATCCTAGGCTATTGCTCAAAAACCCCGCTCGAAACCCAATACCTTGGTTATCTCAAGGTATTGAGATACCTTGGTATCTCAAGATATTAAGGTTTCGCTCTAAAACCCCTCTAACTAGCTATCTAGCTATTGAATATATACCTAGTTATTAATCTAGGCTAGATAATATATATATCTATCATATTTATATATATCTAAGCATATATGCACCTATGTATATATTTATCCACACACATTTACCCGATTACCCATTATCTTACCTATACACCTATATATGTATATAACTTAGGCATATAGATATTTATATCTCTTAGATAGGTATATCTAAGAATCTAGTTATCTACCTATCTAGTATCTATCTACCTATCTAAATACCTAGCTATCTATCTATCAATATCTATCTATCTATCTATCTATCTAATTATCCATAACTTATCTTACCTATTTATCCAACTACCTATCTATCTCTCTAATCTATTTAACTACTTAGCTATCTATCTAATAAACTAACTATCTATCTATTAATTCTAACTATCTATCAATCCATAGATATATCTAACTATCTATGTATATAATCTATTTAACTATCTACGTATCTATCTAGCTACCTATTTATCTAATATCTATCTATTCACCTATCTAAGTATCTATCTATTAATCTACCTATCTATGAATCTATCAATCTATTTATCTATATCTATCTACTCTATTCATATCTATATATATATATACCACTCTAACTCCCTCGCATTGGCTGCTACCCTTGCATAAGCTGCGCCGCGCTGGCTTGCGCTCGCTGCTGCTGCTCATACTGCTGCTGCTGCTGCTGGGGCAGCTGCTGTTGCTGCTGGGGCAGTGCTGTTGCTGCTGGGGCAGTGCTGGCAGCGCGCTGCAGCGCGCACTGCTCGCTGCGCTGCCCAAAAACTGCTGCTGCTGCACTGCTGTTCATGCTGAGCTGCTGCTGCTGCGCTGTTCCTGCTGCTGCTGCAGCTCCCTGCTGCTGCTGCTACCTGCTGGTTCCAGAATCTGCCCCCCCCCCTCTCATCTCACATACACACACACACACCCCTATATATACATACATATATATATATATCTATATATATATATACATACATCTATATCTATATATATATAACTAAATATCTATATATATATAACTCTCATCTACACACTCTAACACACACACACTAGCACACTCACACACTAATACACACACACACTCACAACACTATCAACACACACACATAAATATATATACATATCTATATATATATACACACATATACACAAACACATATCTCTATATATATATAAACACACATATATCAATATATATATACACACACTAATATATATATATGCATATAAACACTCACACACTCAAACATATATATATATATATCCTCACACACTCTCACACAACCTCACACACACACTCTCACACACACTAACACACACACTCACTAATGCACAACTACACACACAAACACTCATACATATATATATATATATAAATATATATACATATACACATATACACACATACATATACTCCTATATATATATCTATAAACACTCACTCACACTCACACACACACTCACCTACACACACACACTAGCACCAACACACTCACACAAGCACTCACTAGCACACTCACAAACACATAAAAACACATATATATATAAATATATATATATATAAAAACACACACACAAATATATATATATATACATATATATAAACAAACACAACACAACGCACACCACGCCCACAACGCCCACCAACGCACGCCCAACGACCCCGACACGCCCAAACACCTAAAAATATATAAAATATAACTCGAAACCTCTAGCACACACTCCCCGATACTAACCCAACGCGCGCACAAAGCCGAAACGAGGAAACCAAGTCGAAATGGCCGTTCGGTCATTTCGACGAACACGTGGTGCGCGGCTCGGAAAACCTCCTGAAACGCACACCAAACGAACTCGGAATCGGCCCAAAATTTACCCACGCGTCCTAAACGATGCCTAGATCCTAGAAAATGCGCTCCCGCGTCGATTCTAGGCCCGTGGCGGAAACGCACACGCACTTAGAATCGGCGACGACGAAAAGCCCCAATTTCGCCCGAAACGCCCGTTTCTCCGCGACACGGCTTCCCGTGTCCGAACGGAGACACGCACTCACCCTCACGACACCCGACAACGTCTACCTAGGTCCATCTAACCTAGGGCATCACCCAAAATTGGGCCAAATTCGGATTTCACCCGAAATCGACACAAAACCTAATGTCAAAGTCTCTAAACACTACCCAACTAGTTCCAACTTCCTCCCACGGGTAGCCTACGGGTCTAGGAAGGTTCTAAAATATTAATTACACTATAAAAGAGTAATTACAAGGGGAAATTTAGGGTTTACCTCTTGGGAGTTGGAATCCCAAGCAAAAATCCCCAAAATGCTCCAAATCCTCCAATCCAAGCTTCCAAGCCTCAAATCCAAGCTCCAACACCAAATCTAGGCTCTACCCACCTAGGTTAGGGAAAGATCTAGGGTTAGGGTTAACTTAGAGAAGAAGGAATGGAAGAAAGAAGAAGAAAAGTGGAAGAAAACTTACTTTGGAGGAAGAAGGAGAAGAAGAAGAAGTGGAGAAGAAGAAGAAGTGAAGAAGAAGAAGTGGAATGAAGAAAGGGGGCTGTGGGGCTGCTGTTCACGGGTTGGGGGAAGGGTTTGGGGCCGGCCAAGTTAATAAAGGGGGGTTTCCTAAGTTGCAAATTCCCAAAACGCCCCTACTCACTCGGTTTTGGGTTCCGGGTTCCAAATACGCTCAAACTAGTTCCAAATCTCTCCAACTAACCTTCTAAAAATAAAATAATAAATCTAAGCCCCAAAATAATTCTCACAAGGGTGTGGGCTGGGTCGGACATGGGTCCACTAGGGTCTGACATGGGTCCAGGCTAGCCAAAATCCTAAAACAATCAAAATAAAAATAATAAAAAATAATGCAATCACTAATTAAATATAAATACAATTAATTATAAATAATACACAATTAACCAAATTAAAAATAAAAAAAAATACCCGGCTCTGGAAATGGGGTGGTGACAAGCCTATCCTCCTTAGAAAATTTCGTCCTCGAAATTTAAAGTCAATCACACTCCTCTAGGTCAAACCCCCAACAATCAAAGTCAAAAAAATTCTACCTATACAACATACAAGATCAGGGTCCTACTGGTCGTGTTATTACAGTCTCAATCGGGGTCACTACACTATCTACCACAGCACAAAGAAAAAAAGTCTAACAGGTACTAATGAAGCACACCACAGGAATGGAAAAGGACAGAAAGAAGAAACAAGAGACAGACCTGCTAACCCGACATCCGTAGCATCGGCCTCCTCGACCGTCAACGCATAAGCCCTGCCCTGCTGGGGTGTATCCCTCTGCTGGTGCGGAGCATGATGCTGTGCCACAGATGGCCTAGCTCCAACTCTCTGATCCTGTGCTCCACCCAATGGAGGTGCAGTGGGGCAATCTCGCATATGGTGAGCAGCGGATCCACAGAACAAACACACCTTCAGCCTCCTCCTACAAACATCCCAGGTGTGTCCTGCCTTCCTGCAGTAGGCACAAGTGGGCACCCTCTGATCCTGACCCTGTTGTGCTGCCTTCTGCACATAGGGACGCTTAGCTGGTCCCGCACTACCACTGGCACTGCCTGAATCATCCCTGCCTCTCTTGGGCTTGAGCTCCAAGTCATCCTCTGCTCTCTGAGCATCTCCTACTATCTGCTCGAAAGTCGCCTCGCGGTCGCTCCTGGTCAAAGACTTGACCGCCATAACCAAGCCCTTGCGAAATTTCCTCGCCTTGGCTGCCTCACTCAAGCCATCCACGAATCTGCCCAGACGGCAGAACTCCGCTGCGTACTCGTCCACCGTCATGCTCCCTTGGACGAGTGCCTCGAACTGGCTCTCCAAAGCACTGAGCGCCACATCTGGGAAAAACTTCTCCTTGAAAAGCCTCTTGAAAGCCTCCCAAGTAAGCCCTGGCACTGCAATCTTCGTATCTGTGCGATACCACGTCAAAGCGAGGTCGAACATCTGACTGCCCGCCGCCTCTATCTGCATGCTGTCTGGAATCTGCGCTAGCCTGAAGATCCCCTCAATCTGCTCTATCCAGTCATCCGCGTACAGGATCCCTTCTGTACCACGGAACTCCTTGGGCCGCATCCTCTGGAAGTCAATGATACTGCCCGGCCTCGGGTGCTGAATCTGATCTGCCTGTGGCTGAACCTGTGCCACCCTATCCACTGCCGTCATGGCCACCTGGTGGGCGTTCTCAATGCCCAGCCTCATCACATCCACCTGACGGTGCTGCGCATCCATCATCTCCCTGAAGAACGCAAACAACTGCGCGGCATCTACTGGAGCAGGAAGTGGTGGAGGAACCACCGGAACGACTGGGGTAGTCCTCGGATCGACAGGTGAAGAAGGATCCCCGAAAGAAACAGATGCTCCCTCAACCGCAGGAGTGGTGAGTGGAGCGGTAGCAGCTGCCTGAATACGAGCTGGACGAGAGGTAGCAGACCTCTCGGTAGCAACTGCTGGAACGGTACGATGGGATCGTGTCTTCGGAGGCATCCTGAACACAGATCAAAAGAAGTCAATGCGGTGCAAGATACGATATCATCAAAGAAGGACAGTAATATTTCAAAAAAAGCAATTTCAGAATAATTAGATTGGAATTGTTCCTAGTCGTGATTGAGTACACTCTCATCCTAGATCCTAGATCCTATAGCAGGCTCGCAGCAGTACAACTAAGTTGTTGTACCACCACGACATCGCACTAATTGCGAATCGAGACCTGCATGGGCCACCACCAAAAACGTGTCACGACCTGCACCCGAAAAATTGGGCATGAGTCGTGGGTACGTCCAGCCTACGCCGCAGCATCGGCGGTAGAACGCTGTTTAGGTCAACTATCTAGATAATAATCTCACACAAAAAAAATCGGGCATGACCTCTCCAAAAGGAGGGCAACCACACAATCAAAATATCAACCTGTCAAGATCTCAACTCCAAACGGAGGAGCAAATATCAAAAGATAATCTCAAGTACTCAATCACGAATCTAAGCACGATAGATAACAAAGAAGACTAACAACTATAAAGTCTAACCACCAACTACTACTACAACAACCACAACATCAATAATAATAATAATACAACAATACATCATCCAAAATAATATACAAGCAAGGTCTCAATCCAAAACCGGAGACAAATCCGGTGCTAAAGCTAATAAAAACAACAACAAGTCCCAGTGATCCCGGCTACCAACCCGGAAATCACCCCTAAACTAGAGGGTCCCTGTCTGCACCATCGACAGGCTCAGGTCCATAAAACGTCGGACACCAATCCTCCGGATACTCTGAAAAATATGTCCAGTCAGGACTGGAGCAAGTACATCTCTAACAGCAGTTCCATTTAAATGATAAAAACTATAAAACAGTTATAGCAAGTAGCAAGAAAAATGGAGCAAGTATGAACAAGAAAATATGTAAGTCACTGGTGCATAAAGGTAAAGATGCATGGATATCAGAGCAAGATAGTAATAACTACAAGATACAGAAAATCTAAGCTAAGATCAAGTCCGTGCACATGAACGTGTAGTGAGTCCAGCATGAAAAACATGTAGTGAGTCAAGTCCAGAAACATGTAAGTGAGGCAAGTCAAGAAATGCATGAGAGTCCAGACTATAAAGAATGAACTCGGTGTCTTTGAAATACTTGTTTCGACATGTAAACGGCTAGGGGTAAGTACGGCTCACCGCGCACTGGATGCGCGGCTGCTATCATTCCAGATTAGACCAGAGGGAGTGATTTCTGATGATGCCAGATAGGAATGTTTACATGTCTACTCGAGTATTTCCCCGCCCCGACTAATACAAGTGGATCCAAGACCCGACACGCAAATCAAGATGAGTCCAGCCTGTACATGAATGATGCCTGTAGTGATGCCTGTAGGTGATGCCAGTAGTGATTCCAGAATAGAGGCCAGAAACATGAAATGTACGTGTCGCAAGTAAATGAATCCAGAAATATCAATCAGTGTCCCGTGTTGTGCCAGAATAATCAGATGATACTATACTAGAAGCTGAATCATAATAATCATCAAATAATGAAAACTATCAGAGAATGTACTCGCCTGACGTCCTGAGCAACTGGCGATCCGAACCGGTGTCGCAAGAACCTAATGCGAAAAGCAAGGTTAAACAGGGTTCTAATGAGTTAAACAGATATAAAATAACTAAAAATAGGTTTCTAGGGTCGTTCTAGGTCAAACGGGTCAAACCGGTGAAATCTGGGTCAAAAAGTCAACTCTGGGTCCAAAAAGTCAACTCTGGGTCAAAACTAGGTCAAAAGTTGACTTTGGCGGTCAACCGAGTCAACTACGGTCAAGTCTGGGTCAAACTAGGGTGCTCCTGAAATTCTAGGTCAAACCGAGATCATTAAGCTAGAAAACTCACAAACTCGCCTCCTTGAGATACCGGGATACCCTCGGTATCCGATACCTCAACCTAGGCTACGCACCCCGCCTAAACCCGCTAAAACCTATGCTAGCACGCGTAAATATATACACATAAGCATATAAAAATCATTCCAAGACAAATCCTAGGCTATTGCTCAAAAACCCCGCTCGAAACCCAATACCTTGGTTATCTCAAGGTATTGAGATACCTTGGTATCTCAAGATATTGAGGTTTCGCTCTAAAACCCCTCTAACTAGCTATCTAGCTATTGAATATATACCTAGTTATTAATCTAGGCTAGATAATATATATATCTATCATATTTATATATATCTAAGCATATATGCACCTATGTATATATTTATCCACACACATTTACCCGATTACCCATTATCTTACCTATACACCTATATATGTATATAACTTAGGCATATAGATATTTATATCTCTTAGATAGGTATATCTAAGAATCTAGTTATCTACCTATCTAGTATCTATCTACCTATCTAAATACCTAGCTATCTATCTATCAATATCTATCTATCTATCTATCTATCTAATTATCCATAACTTATCTTACCTATTTATCCAACTACCTATCTATCTCTCTAATCTATTTAACTACTTAGCTATCTATCTAATAAACTAACTATCTATCTATTAATTCTAACTATCTATCAATCCATAGATATATCTAACTATCTATGTATATAATCTATTTAACTATCTACGTATCTATCTAGCTACCTATTTATCTAATATCTATCTATTCACCTATCTAAGTATCTATCTATTAATCTACCTATCTATGAATCTATCAATCTATTTATCTATATCTATCTACTCTATTCATATCTATATATATATATACCACTCTAACTCCCTCGCATTGGCTGCTACCCTTGCATAAGCTGCGCCGCGCTGGCTTGCGCTCGCTGCTGCTGCTCATACTGCTGCTGCTGCTGCTGGGGCAGCTGCTGTTGCTGCTGGGGCAGTGCTGTTGCTGCTGGGGCAGTGCTGGCAGCGCGCTGCAGCGCGCACTGCTCGCTGCGCTGCCCAAAAACTGCTGCTGCTGCACTGCTGTTCATGCTGAGCTGCTGCTGCTGCGCTGTTCCTGCTGCTGCTGCAGCTCCCTGCTGCTGCTGCTACCTGCTGGTTCCAGAATCTGCCCCCCCCCCCTCTCATCTCACATACACACACACACACCCCTATATATACATACATATATATATATATCTATATATATATATACATACATCTATATCTATATATATATAACTAAATATCTATATATATATAACTCTCATCTACACACTCTAACACACACACACTAGCACACTCACACACTAATACACACACACACTCACAACACTATCAACACACACACATAAATATATATACATATCTATATATATATACACACATATACACAAACACATATCTCTATATATATATAAACACACATATATCAATATATATATACACACACTAATATATATATATGCATATAAACACTCACACACTCAAACATATATATATATATATCCTCACACACTCTCACACAACCTCACACACACACTCTCACACACACTAACACACACACTCACTAATGCACAACTACACACACAAACACTCATACATATATATATATATATAAATATATATACATATACACATATACACACATACATATACTCCTATATATATATCTATAAACACTCACTCACACTCACACACACACTCACCTACACACACACACTAGCACCAACACACTCACACAAGCACTCACTAGCACACTCACAAACACATAAAAACACATATATATATAAATATATATATATAAAAACACACACACAAATATATATATATACATATATATAAACAAACACAACACAACGCACACCACGCCCACAACGCCCACCAACGCACGCCCAACGACCCCGACACGCCCAAACACCTAAAAAAATATAAAATATAACTCGAAACCTCTAGCACACACTCCCCGATACTAACCCAACGCGCGCACAAAGCCGAAACGAGGAAACCAAGTCGAAATGGCCGTTCGGTCATTTCGACGAACACGTGGTGCGCGGCTCGGAAAACCTCCTGAAACGCACACCAAACGAACTCGGAATCGGCCCAAAATTTACTCACGCGTCCTAAACGATGCTTAGATCCTAGAAAATGCGCTCCCGCGTCGATTCTAGGCCCGTGGCGGAAACGCACACGCACTTAGAATCGGCGACGACGAAAAGCCCCAATTTCGCCCGAAACGCCCGTTTCTCCGCAACACGGCTTCCCGTGTCCGAACGGAGACACGCACTCACCCTTACGACACCCGACAACGTCTACCTAGGTCCATCTAACCTAGGGCATCACCCAAAATTGGGCCAAATTCGGATTTCACCCGAAATCGACACAAAACCTAATGTCAAAGTCTCTAAACACTACCCAACTAGTTCCAACTTCCTCCCACGGGTAGCCTACGGGTCTAGGAAGGTTCTAAAATATTAATTACACTATAAAAGAGTAATTACAAGGAGAAATTTAGGGTTTACCTCTTGGGAGTTGGAATCCCAAGCAAAAATCCCCAAAATGCTCCAAATCCTCCAATCCAAGCTTACAAGCCTCAAATCCAAGCTCCAACACCAAATCTAGGCTCTACCCACCTAGGTTAGGGAAAGATCTAGGGTTAGGGTTAACTTAGAGAAGAAGAAATGGAAGAAAGAAGAAGAAAAGTGGAAGAAAACTTACTTTGGAGGAAGAAGGAGAAGAAGAAGAAGTGGAGAAGAAGAAGAAGTGAAGAAGAAGAAGTGGAATGAAGAAAGGGGGCTGTGGGGCTGCTGTTCACGGGTTGGGGGAAGGGTTTGGGGCCGGCCAAGTTAATAAAGGGGGGTTTCCTAAGTTGCAAATTCCCAAAACGCCCCTACTCACTCGGTTTTGGGTTCCGGGTTCCAAATGCGCTCAAACTAGTTCCAAATCTCTCCAACTAACCTCCTAAAAATAAAATAATAAATCTAAGCCCCAAAATAATTCTCACAAGGGTGTGGGCTGGGTCGGACATGGGTCCACTAGGGTCTGACATGGGTCCAGGCTAGCCAAAATCCTAAAACAATCAAAATAAAAATAATAAAAAATAATGCAATCACTAATTAAATATAAATACAATTAATTATAAATAATACACAATTAACCAAATTAAAAATAAAAAAAAATACCCGGCTCTGGAAATGGGGTGGTGACATATCTCACCCTTGATACCCCCTCACAATACACCTAGCTAATTACCCTCACTCAACTTACCTCACACTACCTTACTCCTCCTTCAACCACCCAGGTATCCTACTGATACCCTCACACATATAGGCCTCACTTGAACTTACACTCATACCTCACTAACATACCTAGAATCATAATACTTTAGTTAATCCCTAAATTAGTGTCTAGTACCTCTAACATCACTTGGATACACTACATGCATCAAGTTTTCCCTTACAGTCACTACATTACCCATGACCTTGCTCCTCAAGTTTGCACCCAACAAGTTTTTCCAAATGTAGAACCTGAAATCTTCACACATCTACCCTAACTGAATTCTTCCACTACCACACTAAAACCACCAACACTCCATTGTTGTTGTTGTTGCCATCATGCAGCAATACAGTAGTTGCATTGCCATTCCCTGCACCTCAACTAAAGAAATCTAAATCCATACACCAAGCACACCAATACCTACTTATAGGTACACCCATGTTACTTTACCTCATGTATATATACAAACTCGACACTAAGATACGCTACTAATCAACACACCCACACACTAAGATCAACCAGAAAATATACCTATGCTTGTACCTACTGATACGTAAAACACTCCCCACAATTGCAGGTACTTGCTTCCAAACAAGCCTCCATAACTGTGGGCTAAACCAAGTCTCCAAGTTGCAATAAATAGTAGCAACTGCACTGCACAACTATCATAACCCGTACTCAGAATGAGAGCACGAGTACGTGGGTACGTCCAGCCTACGCTGCAGCATCAACGGTAGAACGCTGTCTAGTTCATCACTAACTATCTAGCATCTCACACAATAATATATATACACCTGTCAATGTTATCGCAACTCCAAAATGGAGGACAATATGATTAAAGCGACACAATACCCAATCACAGATCTAAAGCATGATAAGATATCAAAGAAGTCTAATATAACCACAAAGTCTAAACAACAACAACATCCAATAACAACAATAATATCCAAGTCTCACTATATACATGCTAATTTCTAATAAGAGTCAAATAAAATATAAATGACAAGCTAAGTCTCCTCAGTGGCTAGTGATACATCCTCATGATCTAGGGGTGCAACTTCTGCCGGCTCGCCATCTTATGGCCCATAGTAGGTGGTATCACGCCCCGGTCCCGCAGGGGGTCCGTCTCTCCTTGCTTGGTCCCTACGGAACCGATCATCCTCATACGAGCGTAATGCCATACAAGCCTAAAGTGCGCTTGCACAAGGCCAAAGCTTTGAACAAGGGTAAGTAAGCTATTCAAGACAAGAGTAGCGGCACATATATTGCCAAAAAATAAAGAACACAATGGCATATGTAAACAAGCTCTTTTATTGCTAATCAAGATGTGTTACAAGCGACGCTTGACCAAGGTTACAGATTTCTCAAGCACTCTTTCTCTCGATTACAATGACACCGTTCCATATATTATGTCCCTCTATACAAAAGCAGCTCAAAGCAATCTCGATACGTCTCAAGGCATCGACTCTAGATTTTCGGGTCCCTGGGATGTGGCACGGCTATCGCTTTCTCGGACGATCCAGCACCTGCGAACAAGCAAACTGTTGGTGGGTCATCACTTAGAAAGTGTTGGTGAGTAAAAACAACTGAACAGAAGCTTTACCCCCTGAAACCCACACTAAGTAATCTTGTTATAAAATATTTTATTACTAGTGATCTTTCTAGTTTTACCTATGTTCGTTACATGCAGCACAAGAAAGGAGTCATATTACTTCTCTTTTTGGAAACATCTTTGAAAACGAAGTTCATATTCAATATAAGCAAGCAGGCAAGACAAGCAGTTCATATTCGATATGCAAGATTCATTTACTATCTCCGGTGCGCGACATGTCTCATGAAATCATATGCATTTCTTTAAAGACTCTAAGCAAGCATCTAGTGGACTATTATCTTATAAGCTCTCTCTTAGCATCTCTATCATTCTCTTATAAGCAACATCTTATCATATGAACAAGATTGAAGCATATACGGAAATAAGACTTCTCTACCAAGCATTAAATACAGAAGAGCATATTCGATATCATGCATATTACTTATTCAGTGATTCTTACCCTTTCGCCGAGTGGTTATCCCTGCAATAGACATACAAGTTAGCAACATATGCATATATATAAATAAAGCTCTCTTTCCCTGTCCGTCTCTGCATCAAACAATTAGGTATGCAAGAATGCTAGCCTAGCATGCGCCATAACTATATGATGGTCCATGAGTCTCCTTTCTCAAGATTAGCAGCGGTGTTATCACGGCCCAGTACTGCACTATGTATACTCGCTCATAATACATAGTTGCTTTGACACATGAAATAGCTATCTAATAGACATGAATACCCCCTGATCACGAGGACTTCTTTGCCTCAGGTATTCCTCTAATCCCCCCAGGGCGAATGGTCCCCAGCGCCCCAGAAAACCGTTCGTGGGATCTTTTCTTGTGCACAAGTTGTCTAAGACCAATGCATGAATACAACTCTATCAAATAAACTCTATATGGATGCAGCAGTTCTATAACAAGCACATATTCAATCTCTACTCTGTCTATGTCTCTGTGCGGTCAGGCCGCCATTTCTATCTCTTATGCAGACTGGCTGCCATATTCTCTGATTTCGTTCAAGCATTTCGATAACATCTATAGAAACATATAACAATCTCTATATAAGCAAGCAAGCATGTAAACAGTTCTCTATCTCTTTAACTAAGCATGCAGTTCTACTTTTTCTTTAGCATATATGATAGAAACATATGAACATCTATTACTCTTATTTATTAGTATGGTAGAGGTTCTATAGTGGTGTCCGTGTAGCTAAGCATGCACATTTTTATCTTTCTCTTAGCATGACAATGGTTCTATCTCTTTCTCTTTAGACAAGCATTTCAAGTTCTCTAGTTAGACAAGCAAGTTCATTTCAATGACAAGCTATGTGAGTTCTCTTATTAGCATGCAGAGGCAGGTTCTGTTATTCTTCTTTGAAACTATCTTCTTAAGCAAACAAGCATTAAAAAACTCAGACTCATTATTAAGGCATGCAAAAATCAGAGAATGAAGTTCTGCCTACTCACCTAGATCCATCGTCTTGTGTTTCGATCGAGAACTCTCTGAGAAGGCTTCCGTTCGAGCCACCAAAGCAATATCTCTTGTACATAGTGCCTATGCGTAGCGGGCACAACATACTTACCCACCACTAAAGAGTTTCGTCGTCAAAACTCAAGGAGAAATCTTCGATATCCCGAGCAGCTATAGTCCTTATCCTTTACCATCCTCAATCAAAACCTCTAGCAATCTCTAACAAGCACGAAAGCACAACTCTAAGCAACAAATTAAATCCAGAAAGTATTTTTTAGTATCTTTGAGAATATCTATGGACTTATTGTATGGAACGTTCATTGCATCACAACATCTGGGACATCTCTGAGTCGAAGGCAATGGAATGGGTAAAGAATCGAGTAGCTCTGATACCATTTATGTCACGTCCCGATCCCGCAGGGGGTCCGTCTCTCCTCGCTTGGTCCTTACGGAACCGATCGTCCTCGCACGGGCGTGATGTCGTGCAAGCCTAAAGTGCGCTTATACAAGGACAAAGCTTTGAACAAGGGCAAGTAAGCTATTCAAGATAAGAGCAGCGGCACATATATTGCAGAAAAGGTAAAGAATACAATGACATATTTAAACAAGCTCTTTTATTGATAATCAAGATGTGTTACAAGCTGCGCTTGGCCGAGGTTACAGATCACTCAAGCACTCTTTCTCTCGATTACAATGACACCATTCCATACATTATGTCCCTCTATACAAAAGTAGCTCAAAGCAATCTCGATACGTCTCAAGGCATCGACTCTAGATTTTTGGGTCCCTGGGATGAGGCACGACTATCGCTTTCTCGGACGATCCAGCACCTGCGAACAAGCAAACTGTTGGTGGGTCAGCACTTAGAAAGTGCTGGTGAGTAAAAACAACTGAACAGAAGCAGTACACCCTGAAACCCACACTAAGTAATCATGTTATAAAATATTTTATTACTATTGATCTTTCTAGTTTTACCTATGTTCGTTACATGTAGCACAAGAATGGAGTCATATTACTTCTTTTTTTGGAAACATCTTTGAAAATGGAGTTCATATTCGATATAAGCAAGCAGAAAAGATAAACAGTTTATATTCGATATGCAAGATTCATTTACTATCTTTTGCGTGTCTCGTGAAATTATATGCATTTCTTTTAAAGAATCTAAGAAAGCATCTAGTGGACTATCATCTTAGCAGCTCTCTCTTAGCATCTCTATCATTCTCTTATAAGCAACATCTTATCATGTGAACGAGATCGAAGCATATACGGAAATAAGACTTCTCTACACAAGCATTAAATACAAAAGAGCATATTCGATATCATGCATATCACTTATTCAGTGATTCTTACCCTTTCACTGAGCGGTTATCCCTGCAGCGGACATACAAGTTAGCAACATATGCATATATATGAATAAGGCTCTCTTTCTATGTCCGTCTCTGCATCAAACAGTTAGGTATACAAGAAGTCTAGCCTAGCATGCGTCTTTACTATATGATGGTCCATGAGTCTCCTTCCTCAAGATTAGCAGCGGTATTATCACGGCCCAACACTGCATTATGTATACTCGATCATAATACATAGCTGCTTTGACACGGGAACTAGCTATCTAATAGACATGAATACCCCCTGATCACGAGGACTTCTTTGCCTCAGGTATTCCTCTAATCCCCCCAAGACGAACGGTCCCCAGCACCCTAAAAAACCGTTCGTAGGATCTTCTCTTGTGCACAAGTTGTCTAAGACCAATGCATGAATGCAGCTCTATCAAATAAACTCTATATGGATGCAACCGTTCTATAACAAGCACATATTCAATCTCTACTCTTTCTTTTTCTATTTCTCTTTCTCTGTCTCTGTGCTGTCAGGCCGCCATTTCTATCTCTTATGCAGACTGGCTGCCATATTCTCTGATTTCGTTCAAGCATTACGATAACTTCTATAGAAACATATAACAATCTCTATAAAAGAAAGCAAGCATGTAAACATTTCTCTATCTCTTTAACTAAGCATACAGTTCTACTCTTTCTTTAGCATATACGATAAAAATATATGAACATCTATTACTCTTGTTTATTAGCATGACAGAGGTTCGATAGCGGTGTCTGTGTAGCTAAGCATGCACATTTCTATCTTTCTCTTAGCATGGCAATGGTTCTATCTCTTTCTCTTTAGACAAGCATTTCAAGTTCTCTAGTTAGGCAAGCAAGTTCATTTCAATGACAAGCTATGTGAGTTCTCTTATTAGCATGCAGAGGCAGGTTCTATTATTCTTCTTTGAAACTATCTTCTTAAGCAAACAAGTATTCAAAAACCCAGATTCATTATTAAGGCGTGCAAAAATCAGAGAATGAAGTTCTGCCCACTCACCTAGATCCATCTTCTTGTGTTTCGATCGAGAACTCTCCGAGAAGGCTTTCGTTCGAGCCACCAAAGTGATATCTCTTGTACATAGTGCCTACGCAAAGTGGGGCACTACAGGTGGGACACATCTGCTCTAACCAATCATCTAAAAAATATATCCAGTCAGGATGGAGCAAAGCACACCTCTAATAGCAGTTCCAGTTAAATGATAAAGACTATAAAACAGTTATAGTAAGTAATACATGATGAGCAGGAAAAGAAATAGATCCGAGAATAAAATACAGTCACAGTTAATTTAAGAAGCAAGAAAAGATAAGCATGGTGAATCAAGAAAGTATGGTAAATAAAGACTCTAAATAAATGAGAATTGAACTAGATAGATATGATGTGTGTCCAACAAGTATCAAGTGAAGCCAGCAAAAATGCCCCGGGGAAAACGGTGGTCGGGAGGCCTTTTTGTTGGTGGGTAAGTATGTAATGCCCCGCTCCACGTCGGCATTATGTATCAAGGTGAGTGGGCAGAACTTCGTTCTCTGATTCTTGCACGCCTTAATAATAACCTGAGTATTTTGAATGCTTGTTTGCTTAAAGAGAATGATAGAACCTGCCTTGCATGCTAATAAACGAACTCACCTAGCTTGTCATTGAAACGAATATGTCTGCTTAACTAAGAGATCCTAAAATGCTTGTCTAAGATATTATTTGCATGAACATGTTCCACTATCTCCTATGCTTTGAGAGAACCATATCGTGTGCCTTAATGTGTTCAAAGATAAGGCGGCTTGCCCCGCAACAATGAAATATAATCTGATGGTTCGTCTCGTCTGCATACTAGAGTTTATTTGATAGTGTTTCATGCATTCGTATCGGTCGGACAATGGCTATTGGTGGAGAGCTGAACTGCATGTGTCACGACTACTACAGAGATAGTGGAAAGCAACCATGAGTCACAGCTGCCAATAGCATCAGATAAATGAGTCATTGGTTAGCTGGATCAACCGCTGCCGATCCTGAGATACTCAGGGACCGCACTGCATATAAGATAGTTCATTATGTTGGCTTGGATAGATGGACCGCCCCTAAGATGTGCATTTGTGTCTATATATGCATTTGTGTCTAGATGTGCATTTGTCCCTAGAGTCTTTGAGTATAGCTCACGAGACACGCTGTGCATACCCTAAAACAGAACAATTGGTTTGTCTTGCTTATATCATATATGAAACTCTGTTTCAAAAGATATTTTCATAAACAAAGTAATATGACTCTGCTATCAAACTGCATGAAATGAACATAGGTAAAACTAGAAAGATCACTAGTAATGTAATATTTTATAACATGATTACTTAGTGTTGGTTTTAGTGAATGCTTGCTTCTGTTCAATTATTTATTCTCATCAGTACTTATAAAAGTGCTGATCCACCAACAGTTTACTTGCTTGCAGGTACTGGGTCGTCCGAGGGAGCGATAGGAGTGCCCCACCCCCAAGACCTGGAATTCGTGTTTGGATTACCTCGAGTTGCTATCGTATAAAGGGGCATAATGCATGAAATGATGACTTTGCTAAGAGAAACCCAAGTCCTTCGATTAGCCCCGAATACTCAGTTGGCTAAATGCATAAATGCATTGCAACAAGTCCCTCCGCTGCTTACTCGATTGATACGATGATAGCCAAAACAAACTTAAACGATGTTGCCTTGTAAGGGCGCAACCCCAGGCTCGTACGACATCACGTCCCGGTATCAAACGACCATACGCTCCCCGTCGGGAAGCGCCGAGGCGTGGTAATTCGCGTCCGATCTCGCAGCGAGGGAAACGGTGGTCGGTAGGCCCTCGGGGCCGGGGCGTGACAGGTATCAATACTTTGGTATCATATTACCTTCTTAAATACCTTAGGTATGGACCCAAAACCTTGCCACATGTTACCTGGTATCATGGTACCAGTAACATTATGGCACCAAGGGTCCCATGATATAAAAACCAACTTACTCTTATCCATTGATGTACTCTTCTAAACTGGTATATTGGCATTACACTTATCATTCACTATATATTAACTCCAATACACTTGACACTACTAGTTCACCTCTACTCACATTCACCTTGCACTTGGACACTAATACTCACTGTGATACATTTGGAACACCTACTCACAAGATCTCACGTTGCATGTTCCCTTCTCATATTGGTGCTCAATTACAAGTGCACATACACTGTTGTTACTGATCTCCCTACTACACTCACTAATGATGTGATTGCATGCACAAACACTCATATTACCGATACATACTTACTCTTGCCCTCACTGATGATCCCAGACACACACTCACCTGAGTGCTCCCTCATAACTGAACACTCCCCCCCCCCAACTCTTTTGTTGTGATATTGAATAGAGCTCCACCTTTCATCCTAAATCTGCTTCCTGCAGTTGCTATTGCAACATTACAGTTCCTCCCAACCTGCAGCAGGCCAGGCACCATATGTTGCTGCTATGCTTCTTGAGCACCCCCTTACCCCTCGAACTCTCGTACTCAACTCACATGCACTAACTCACAACCAATCATTCAACATGGACACTCATATTTCATATACCCATATATATATATATATATAACTAGGTAACCACTTATATAAATATATATATTTAATCTATAGCTTAACATGTACTATTATAATACCTTAAACTCAATTCTACTATACCCCAAATCCTTAGCTCTCCACCTATACAAAATCTCCATCTTAGTTTACTACCAGTGCAATTCTATCTGATGCCAACTTCAAATCACAAAACCCCAAGTCTGGCTCGAATATGATACTGAAACTGAGCTTCCCCATCAAACACCTACCTACAGCAACCTCACGACTGACCCCATGCACTCCCCCTTCCTTTAATCTGACATGCAGTCCTCCCCTTCCATGCTGCACCCTTGCACCAAGTCAAAACAACAGCAACAACTCTGATCTGCACCCCAGACAAGCAACAGCAACAACAACAATTACTTCACCAACCCGACCAATACCCTTCACTCCAACACCAAAAAAACAACAACAACAAATAGCAGTAACATCAAGCTGCTGTATAACCTTTTCCCCTTTGCTCCTTCACAAACAACTGCATCTACAACAACAATAACAACAACAACAACAATAACAACTACGACAATAGCAACTTGACAAAAACTGCATCCAGCCGAGCACCCCCATCATGCAATAAACCAACATAGCCCTATAACCTTGTTCCTATATATATATATATATATATATATATATATATATATATATATATATATATATATAACACATGCATCTATACACAAGACAACCCTTACAACAACACCATCCAAGCATCAAACACTTGGTGTGCGTTACCTAGTGTGACACTCCAAGTGTCATAATGCTCCCATCATACACCCTCTCTACTCCACACCATCAAGATACCCTCCCAAACCTCAAGCAATATAACCAAATCACTAAATATAACCTAACTAATATATCAATTAGCTATTCTAATACAAAATATATAATTTGGCATGGTAGAGCCCAATAAACATGAAAATATCCCTCCTACGACACTATATCACAACATATCATGATACGCACCCCTCGTATCCAATTGTGGACAGGTACACCCTTGCAAAACATGAATCACACTCCAAAATCACTAAAAAAATATTCATTCAAACACCTAATAATCCAAATTCGAATTTTTCCCAATTTGACCACAAAAGTCAATATAACTATCATAATAGGCATCCCATGAACCTTGTTCTTCTTCCTGTGAGTAGTCTTAAACCAAGGGAGGATTCCTATGGATCTATTACACCATTAAAATATAAAATAACAAGAGAAAATAAAATTTTACCTATTGGGAGATAGATTTCCAATGTGGTTCCTTCCAATGAACATAAGGATGAGAAATAGACACCAACTCCTTAAAAAATCCTTCTTCTTCTAGCCTCTTGAAGTCTTCAAGCTTCTATCTCTCCATGGGAATGATAATATGAGAGATTGTGATTGGTTTTGAAGGAATTTGGTAGAAAAAAATGGAGGAATTTTTTTGGGAAGAACAAATGGAGAAGAAATGAATATTCATGAGGCTCCTCTCCTCTCAATAGGGCCGACCACTTAGGGTTAGAGTTGGTTTGGTTTGGTTTTAAAATATCTAAATTGCTCCCTCAAGTTGTCATGAAGGGTTTAACTAATAAAGGCGTTTTAATTAAGGAAGGTTCCAATAACTAAATGAAGGGTTCACTAATCATTCTCTCTAATTTAAAAGTGGTCAACTATGACTTACTAATTGGTTGCACTAAGTGAGTCATGACAAGTCTAGTTGGGTTCGTAGTAACTAGTCTAACTAAGGGGCTAACACACAATCATCTATATTAAATATAGATATAAAGCAACAATATCAATTATTATGTAATAAAAATATAATCAATATAATTAATATGAAATATAATTATTAACAATAAGACTAGATAGGAAAAGACAAAAATATTCCTCTCCATTTGTCATGAATGAAATCTAATTAACTAGGAAGGAATCTCTACAACTAAAAGGAATATTCCTTTCATGACAACCATACTTAATTTAATTCTAATTGCTAAAGTCATGACTAACAATAATTAGCTCTAACTAGCACTAATATAATTCTAGGCAACCACTAATATAAAATAATATATAAAAATTAATCAATGTGTAAAATTACCAAAATACTCATATGTTGGAAAGTGGTAGTTACAATCCTACCCCCTTAGAAAAATTTCGTTCTTGAAATTTAAATATGGTCGTATCTCCTCTAGGTCAAACCCCCAACTCGTCTAGAATTATACGAGCTTGCAATTAAAAGGAATCACTAAATATAGTCATATGCAATGTTATAGTCTATGTCCATCATGGTATTGCAGTATCTGCCAGGGTATACTACTAACTATACTATAACACACAAGCAATCTATAAGGTACTAATAAAGTACACAAACAATAGATGAAAAAGAAAGAAACATAATAGGACAAAAATAAGCTAACCCAACACATATAGCATCGGCCTTCTCGACCTTTATCACAAAACCCTGTCCCGCTGGGATGTATCACTCTGTTGGTACAAGGCAATTTGATGTGCCACAGGGACCTAACTGAACCACTATATTCTTACTGTATGGCATACCTGCACTCATACTCTCCATAACACTCTCTTATATTCCCTACCTCACTTTCATATTGATATACTCATCTAATACTATCACACACAATTCTTACTGATACTAAATTAACACACTGCACCTATTCCATACCACTCGTCCTACTCTTGATATACCCTGGATACTTGCACCCTCTAGGCACCCTTGGTATTATGTCGCTAACTCCATAACTATACATACATAGTACTATAGGATACCAACTGTCAACAATACTCTGACATATGTCTTAAAACTATTGCTACAATGGTACTACGCTATGAGTTACTTCTAGGCTTATACATTGATACCTAATGTTCATATATCCAGCCAAGTACCACTCTCAGTCTCACACGCTATACTCCCAACAATCAATACCGATACTCAACTTAACACGAACCTATCTGCAAGTTACCAAACTAATACACTATCCAAGGAAACTGCTTGAGGAACTAATGTAGTTAAGGCTCTATAATGTACTAACTAGAGAAACTAAAGATATCTCTACCCTGAGCTAATAAGGTGATGGAATATAACTTAATGATAACAAGGTTGAATGATAGAGATGATATATTAAGAACCAATTTAAGACACACTCTGATAATCATACGTGTCTATCCGAAATCATGTTATTCAGAATCCTCACCACTCCAGTAAGCATAACTACGATGAACGATAGAGTATTATCTAAGGTACACACCTTTAGAATCATGGTATCTAAATATTTTGCCCTGCCGCTAGCTTGGCTGCGAAAACTCTAAATTTTATAACCAAGAGAAGTATATCCAAAATCAGACTCTATATCTTCGCCATGCCAGCTAGTATGACTGCGATAAACTCTAGGCTCCATAACCAAGGCAGACGTTTACCTCGTTAAAATATGTCATCAGATTACACCTTAATTTGGCCATAAAATTTATCTCGATACATGAATCAAAGTCAACAACGAACATCAAAAATTTAAATTCAATAACGAACGAGTAAGAGTGAACGAAAATAAGTGGAAACAGATTTTTGAAATGGAATTTATAGTGAGATTTTTAAGGGTCATCCCAGGAATCTCTAAAGGAATCCTAATTTATGATTGAGTATTCTCTCATCCTAGTATCCTATACCCTATATCCTAACGCAGACTCGCATCAGTATAACTAAGTCGTTGCAATACCACGATATCGCACTAATGTGAAGCGGACCTACATGGGCCACCACAAAAATGTGTCAAGACCCGCACCCGGAATGAGGGCACGAGTACGTAGTTACGTCCAGCCTATGCCACAACATTGACGGTAGAACGCTGTCTAGGTCATCACTAACTATCTAGCATCTCACACAATAATAAATATATACCTGTCAATGTTATCTCAACTCCAAAATGGAGGATAATATGATTAAATCGACAAAATACCCAATCACAGATCTAAAGCACGATAAGATATCAAAGAAGTCTAGGATAACCACAAATTCTAAACAACAACAACATCCAATAACAACAACAATATCCAAGTCTCACTATATACATGCTAATGTCTAATAAGAGTCAAATACAATATAAATAGCAAGCTAAGTATCCTCAGTGGCTAGTGATACATCCTCATGACCTAGGGGTGAAACCTATACCGACTCGCCATCTTGGGGCCCATAGTAGGTGTGGCAAACCTGCTCTAACCAATCATCTGAAAAATATATCCAGTCAGGATAGAGCGAAGCACACCTCTAATAGCAGTTTTAATTAAATGATAAAGACTATAAAACAGTTATAGTGAGTAATACATGATGATCAGGGAAAGAAATGGATCAGAGAATAAAATACAGTCACAGTTAATTTAAGAAGCAAGAAAAGATAAGCATGGTGAATCAAGAAAGTATGGTAAATAAAGACTGTAAATAAATGAGATCGGAATTAGATAGATATAATGTGTGTCCAACAAGTATCATATGAAGCCAGCAAGAATGTAACTATACTTATGTATTTTGAAATACCACTTTCGATATGTAAACGACTAGGGGGGTAATATGGCTCATCGCACGTGAGGTGTGCGACTGCTATCATTCTAGATTAGACCAAAGGGGGTGATTCCAGATTTTGAAAATTTTTACATGTCTACTCAAGTATTTCTCCGCCCAACTAGTATAAATGAATCCAAGTCCCGACACACAAATCAAGTATGAGACCTGCCAGATAAAGTAAGTGATGACAGTTAGTGAGTCCTGATGTGATGTCAGTAAAGAGTCCTGAAGTAGAGGCCAGACAAGTATGATTCACGTGTCCAAGAGAGTGAATCCATAAAATACCAACCTGTGTCTCCATCGTGTCAAAGAATGGAGTAATACAATACTATAAACCAAAATCATAAAAATTATCAAATAATTGAAACTATCAAAGAATGTACTCGCTTGTGGTCCAGAGCAATAAATATTAAACGTTGTCTGAACTGGAGTCCAAGTGACTTATATATGAAATTCCATGTTAAACAGGTGTTTCGGATCCATACATATGGTTAAATATGTTTATAGGTTTCTAGGTCAAAACTAGCTTTTTATGGTCAAACTAGGTCAACACTCCAATTTGGGTTCATAACTAGCTTCGAAGTTGGTTTATAAAACTAAACTAGATAATACTAGGTTATCTCTAGGTTTGTAGGCCGTATCTTATTGTTATGATATGCTAGATATCAACACTAGGTATATATGTAATTATCTAACTTATGTATACTAGTACTATATAGTATCTTAACTATATACTTAGTATCTTATCCCATACACCTATTACTTAACTATACTTAACCAATATACTATTACCTCACTAATACCTTTAACCCAATACCGATACCTTGACCAATATCATAATACCTTGCCCCTAACTCAATATATTGCCACATATCTCAAAACTCATTATCTTCACCATTAACCCAAATCTTGGTATCAATACTTTGGTATCCTATTACCTTTTTAAATACCTTAGATATGGACCCAAAACCTTGCCATATGTTACCTGGTATCATGGTACCAGTAACATTATGGCACCAAGGGTCCCATGATATAAAAATCAACTTACTCTTATCCATTGATGTACTCTTCTAAACTGGTATATTGGCATTACACTTATCATTCACTATATATTAACTCCAATACACTTGACACTACTAGTTCACCTCTACTCACATTCACCTTGCACTTGGACACTAACACTCACTGTGATACATTTGGAACACCTACTCACAAGATCTCACGTTGCATGTTCCCTTCTCACATTGGTGCTCAATTACAAGTGAACATACATTGTTGTTACTGATCTCCCTACTACACTCACTACTGCTGTGATGGCCTGCACAGGCACTCATATTACCGATACATACTTTCTCTTGCCCTTACTGATGATCCCAGACATACACTCACCTGAGTGCTCCCTCATAATTGATTACTCCCCCCCCCCCTCAACTATTTTGTTGTGATACTAAACAGAGCTCCACCTCTCCTCCTAAATCTGCTACCTGCAGTTGCTATTACAACATTGCAGTTCCTCCCAACCTGCAACAGGCCAGGCACCAAATGTTGCTGCTATGCTTCTTGAGCACCCCCTTACCCCTCGAACTCTCCTACTCAACTCACATGCACTAATTCACAACCAATCACTCAACATGGACACTAATATTTCATATACCCATATATATATATATATATATATATATATATATATATATATATATATATATATATATATATATATATATATATATATATATATATATAGGTAACCACTTATATAAATATATTTATAGCTTAACATGTACTATTCTAATACCTTAAACTCAATTCTACAGCACCCCAAATCCTTATCTCTCCACCTATACTAAATCTCCATCTTAGTTTACTACCAGTGCAATTCTATCTGATGCTAACTTCAAATCACAGAACCCCAAGTCTGGCTTGAATATGATACTGAAACTGAGCTTCCCCTTCAAACACCTACCTGCAACAACCTTATGACTGACCCCATGCACTCCCCCTTCCTCTAATTTGACTTACAGTCCTCCCTTTCCTTGCTGCACCCTTGCACCAAGTCAAAACAGCATCAACAACTCTGATCAGCACCCCACACAAGCAACAACAACAGCAACAATTACTTCACCAACCCAACCAATACCCTTCACACCAACACCAAAAAAACAACAACAATAAATAGCAGTAACATCAAGCTGTTGTATAACCTTTTCCCCCTTGATCCTTTACAAACAAATGCATCTACAACAACTATAACAACAACAACAAGAGCAACAACAACAACAACAACAACTGCATCCAGCTCGAGCACCCTCCTCATGCAACAGACCAACATAGCCCTATAACCTTGTTCTTATATATATATATATATATATATATATATATATATATATATATATATATATATAACACATGCATATATGCACACGACAACCCTCACAACAACACCATCCAAGCATCAAACACTTGGTGTGCGTTACCTAGTGTCATACTCCAAGTGTCATAACTCCCATCATACACCCTCTCTACTCCACACCATCAAGATACCCTCCCAAACCTCAAGCAACATAACCAAATCACTAAATATAACCTAACTAATATATCAATTAGATACTCTAATGCAAAATATAGAATTTGGCATGGTAGAGCCCAATACACATGAAAATACCCCTCCTACGACACCGTATCACGACATATCGGGATACACACTCCTCGTATCCAATTATGGAAATGTACACCCTTGCAAAATATGAATCATACTCCAAAATCACTAAGAAAACATTCCTTCAAACACCTAATGGTCAAATTCATATTTTTCCCAATTTGACCATAAAAGTCAATGTAACTATCACAATAGGCATCCCATGAATCTTGTTCTTCTTCCTATCGGTAGTCTTAACCAAGAAAGGGTTCCTATGGGTATATTACACCATTTAAATCTGAAATGACAAGGGAAAATAATGTTTTACCTATTGGGAGATGGATTTCCAATGTGGTTCCTTCCAATAAGCACAAGGATGAGAAATGGACACCAACTCCTTGCAAAATTCTTCTTCTTCTAGCCTCTTGAAGTCTTGAAGCTTCTAGCTCTCCATGGGAATGATAATAGGAGGGATTGTGATTGGTTTTGAAGGAATTTGGTAGAGGAAAATGGAAGAATTTTTTTGGGAAAGAACAAATGGAGAAGAAATGAATGAAGTAATGAATATTCATGAGGCTCCTCTCCTCTAAATAGGGTCGGCCACTTAGGGTTAGGGTTGGTTTGGTTTTAAAATTTCCAAATTGCTCCCCTCAAGTTGTCATGAAGGGTTTAACTAATAAAGGGGTTTTAATTAAGGAAGGTTCCAATAACTAAATGAAGGGTTCACTAATCATTCTCTCTAATTTAAAAGTGGTCAACTATGACTAACTAATTGGTTGCACTAAGTGAGTCATGAAAAGTCTAGTTGGGTTCATAGTAACTAGTCTAACTAAGGGGCTAACACACAATCATCTATATTAAATATAGATATAAAGCAACAATATCAATTATTGTGTAATAAAAATATAATCAATATAATTAATATGAAATATAATTATTAACAATAAGACTAGATAGGAAAAGACAAAAATATTCCTCTCAATTTGTCATGAATGGAATCTAATTAACTAGGAAGAAATCTCTACAACTAAAAAGAATATTCCTTTCATGACAACCAAACTTAATTTAATTCTAATTGCTAAAGTCACGACTAACAATAATTAGCTCTAACTAACACTAATATAATTCTAGGCAACCACTAATATAAAATAATATATAAAAATTAATCAATGTGCAAAATTACCAAAATACTCTTATATTGGAAAGTGGTAGTTACAACAACCTTCAGTCCAACTATAACACAATCCCTCACTTTCCCAACTGTATCACAGTCCTCCTCCATGCCACCACTACTGCTGTCAGCTTTTTCTACTGGACTTCCACACTCTGTGGTACCTCAACACTGATGTGCAATACTGCTCATAACTGAATACTCCAATCGCTGCCAACACCCGACCCTACATTACTACAGCAGCAATACCATACCCTACAACCAACTGATCCTCATACCAAATGCACCACTGTAACACCATTACCATCAACAACAACAACAACAAACATCAACCCCTCTCTACCATCACAACAGCAACATCTCAAGCACCCCCTATCATATCCTACAATATCCAATATAAACAGCAATAGTTGTTGCAACATCAACCCCTTCATCTCATTCCTTCATGAATATGATTAGGGTTTGCCTCTAATTTTGGGGATAAACTAATTATGAATGAAATGGAGGTTATTCATGATTGAAGAGGCTTATATAGACTCCTAATAGGGTTAGGGTTATATTGAGGAATGTTTGAATTAACATAAATTTTCCTCTCATTCCTTCATGAATATGATCAACAAATTTTATAGAAGGAATATTCTATTCTTGAGTCTAAATTGGTTTAATAGAATTAATCTACTCATAACTAACTAATGACTCAAGTCAATTAGTCTAAACTCATTAACTAACCCATTCTCCTAAACTAATGAGTCAAACCATGACTAACTATTTAATTGAATCAATGGGTCAAGTCAAGTCTAGTTAGGTCCATAATGTCATATCTAATTAAAATAGATAAATCAACTAACCAATAATAATATTAGTCACATATATATAACATGCACATTATAAATAAATAAAATATACACAATATTTATAATAATACAAAATGATAAAAATACCCCTATTCTGGAAATGTTGTAGTGACAATTTTTGTTGTAAGTGGCGATAGTAGTGCTACTTCTGGTGTAGTGCCCCACTCTTGACGGTAGCATCGTGTTGGCTTGTAACCAGTATATCCTAATCAGAGATGTGTTAAGTAAAAAACCTTTCAACATCTAATCGTTTAGGACAAATACATTGAGACCCTTCATATTCATTGGAATAAGTTTAAAATACAGTAAATAGTGTAATAAACTATATATAAGAGTCTCTTTCCATCTTTATTCACTATTGTTTTCGTTGTAGTTTTGTTGGTTGGTTTTGATAAATGCGTCGGTATTGGGCATACCTTTAACATCTATATTCAAATCGGTGGTCGCTTAGGTCACGAACCGCAAGCAAAACTATTATCGTTTTTAATGAATGATTCCATTATTTTCTTTCATCAATTTATGCATTTCTTTTGGGATTCTGAAGGAGAGAAAGAAAAGATAGAAGATGAGTATTGATCCGATTTTGGTGCCACTATAGGAGGACGCATAAGGGAAGCTTGATCGCTATGAAATAGTTTCTTTTATCGACAATTCTATGATCAATGAGTGGTTTTGGCCCTTCTTTCCTTTATATTCATGCCCTAATATACAAAAATCACTTTATTTTATTTGCAATGTCCTTCGATCGATTATGCCCTAGTAAGAAGTAAAATATAAAACTAGTCACTTGTCTGTTGTTACTGCTGTTGATTGATATATTGGACCTGTAAATTGTTAATGCATGTATGCATGAGGATGATAGAATAGACTCATAAATATGTAATTTAGTGATATTTTATTTCGAGCTTTCATATGGAAAGCGTTATAGAAATAGTATGGTACCATAGAATAGACAAAAATAATTTGGGACCAATAGATCGCCAATCGTGACAACCCTGAGTGGGATATAAGTTTATAAGTATAAAAATGGGAATGAGCTGTATGAATAGATATTGTATTTATTTTTCAGTTTCTATTACCATGCAAGATATGATTTATAGTTGGAGTATACCCATTTGCATGGCCATTGACTACTTGTACACAAAGTTTGGCTTTCTGTAATGCCCCGCTCCTAGTGGGTTACTTATGGAACACTTGTTACTTTGACTCGGTTGAGAATCGAGTCTCGGAAAAACTTTACCACCAAATCAACACGGACGAAATACAATGAACCATTCAAACTGATGGAACGCCTTATATTAAAATGAGTCAAAGAGTTTTTTTTGATTGTTTTGCTGCTTGATTTTGTATTGCTTTGTATTTTGTCTTGCTTTCGATGACTTAGTTTTCATGATTCGATTTTATCGCTTATGCATTCATTTTGAATCATAAGAGAAAGAGATCGAATAATGCTAACCAAGTATTATTGTAATTTCAGGATGCATAACCAAGGAGTGATCGTTGCACAAGGCTTCCCCATTCTCTCGTTCGATTCAATCGGTGAGTGACTTCGGCCCTTCGATGAATCCTTTGTCTGCATAATTTAAAAAAATGATCTCTAGTTCACTTGAATTACATGTCCCTATGCTAAATGTTAACTAATTAATAAGACATGCTAAAAAGATAGAAATTGCATGCTAGATTTATAGAACTGTTATTTTCATATTTCTTGTTAAAAGAACTATATTGCTTGAAATATAGAATTTGCCTTGAACTCGTTTAAGTGAACTGATGCTTAACCCTTATCGAATGTTGTAGATAGATAACTTATAGAAAATCCCTTATCGTTTGAAATGATCGATATGACAGATTGAAGAGCTAAGGCTCTATCAGAAAGAGATAGTCCCTATAGATGCATTTTTATTGAACTGTTGCTATAGAAATATTATTTTCTGATAGATCGCATTCATCGCATCAGTCTTGGACAACTTGTGTATAAGGTATCGTCTCTCGAACGGTTCCTGGGGTATTGGGAATCGTTCGACCTGGGAGAGATAATCGAAACACCCTGAGGCTTGTTGTCCTCGCGATTAGGGGTGTGTTATGTCTAATAGTTAGCCTGGGCTTGTAGCCCCAGCTGCTATTCATGGGTTTTCTTGGACCATCATATAGTTAGGTCGCATGCTAGGTTTACCTTCTTACATACCTAACACTTGTTGCCAATACAGATAGACGCATGAGTTTTATACATATATGCAAATTGTTGCTAACTTGCATGTCTGCTGCAGGGATAACCGTTCGGCCGTGGGTAAAAATTATCATATGCATGGTTCAATTTATCGTTTATATTTCTTTGCATAAATTGTTAAAAAAAGAAACTAGACAACTAAAAAGATCACCTAATAATGCTAGCTTCACATATTTACTTAGTGTGGATTTCTAGGTGAGTTTGGCAACGGTCGCTTGTCAGTACATATTGTAGTACTGACCCACGTTTGTGGGCATCTCTAGATTCTGGGAGCGAGAGCTTGGCGAGCATTTTGAACCAGTACTAGCGCATCTATCCAGCGGAACCATGCTCGTGGTGCTTTCTTAGCTTTCCTCTCCTGTGTGCAAGCTCTTCTTTTGCTAGTTATTTTAATTTTGTTGGGTCCTATTACAAGGATATGATGTATGGCCTTTGTGGCTAGTTTTTGGTTTGTAAAAAGGGATATAGCCATCTATGTTATATTTTGTAACTCAGCCAAGCAAGTACTTTGTAATCCAATCTTTAAGTTTTTAATAAAGAAAGTATTTTGTGTTCTATCAAATGTGTTCAACTTTGGTTCTCTGTATTTTGAATTTTATGCCTCAATATATATGTATATTTTTTTCTAACTTGTGTCTTGTGCAGGTACTATGTCGGGTACAAGCGCAACTTAGGCTTGCATGACATCGCGCCCAAGAGAGGATGATCGGTTCCGTAGGGACCAAGCGAGGACGATCGGCCCTTACGGGACCGGGGTGTGACAGGTGTTATCAGAGCACAGCTTTACGTCCTTGGCCTCTTCAAATATCATTTTCAAAAATGATATAAGTTTTCAAGCGATTTCAAAAATCCTGAATTTCGAAAATGGTTGCAAATCTATATAAGTAAATCGAAGGTGTTAATATCCCGCTCTTGAAAAGTATGAAAAACCAACATCCCATACAATAAGTCCATAATATGTTATGAGACTAATGCAAGATGCCTTCTTTTGTAGCAAGATGCCGAAAGAGAGTAATCCAGTGACATCGCACGCAATGGGCATGAGCGATGACCAAATTGATAGGCTGATTGGCATATTTGAAAATCAACAAGAATGATTCAATGCCCAACAAGATTAATTTGATGCTCAGCAGCAACGAGCTGATGCTCGATCCATAACATAACAGAAGTAGTTAGACTCTTTGACTTAGATAGTGATAACCTTGGTCGCCAAAATCAGTGCATCGGGAACCGCCATGACACATGTGGCAGCCGCACCCGTGCCTCGAGAAGCATGCCTAGCAGAAGCTGATGAGCCTCCGCAGGCGGCCAGGAACTCTACCTTTAGGTGCTGAGTTTCTAAAGTTGAACCCTCATGAGTTCGAAGGCAGGACCGCGCCGGGTAAGGTAATGGACTTGGTCGCTAAGTTGGAGGGCTTGTTCGAATTTGCTGGGATACCTGTAAACAAGAGGGTGGCGTGTGCAGTCATGTAGCTACAGTTATGAGCACACGATTGGTGGTAGATCAAGAAACAGGATCTTGCCACAAGGCGCCAAGACGGTAAAATCACTTGGGGAATGTTCAAGGAAGCTTTCTAGGAGCAATACCGCCAAGAAGAGAAAGGAAGATGAGTTTACCTAACTTAAGCAAGGGAGCAAGTCCGTCGAGGACTATGAGTCAGAGTTCTCCAAGCTTGCTAAGTTTGCTAGCTCATTGATTCCAAATGAGTGGGCCCGTACACATCGGTTTATAAAAGGCCTGAACGATAACCTGAGGAAGGACGTTATGAATCGGGAGTATACATCATACATTAAGGCCTTTGAGACAGCGATACAGAATAAACAATTCACACCATGAAGGGCTGCAGAAAGGGCATCAACAAATCAGAACCCTCCTGCCAAAAAATACCAAGGTGGAGAGAAAAGGATAGAGGGCGAACAGATCCCTAGACTTGAGTGCAGCTATTTTGGCAAGCAAGGGCATGCAGTGGAAACTTGTCGTGTTGCTAACGGGGAGTGCTTCAACTGCGACCAAAAGGTCCATCTTCTGAGAAACTGACCGACCAAGAGGCCACGCCACATGACCGCAACAAGAATGCCGGACGTAGCTAGGATCAGAATTTTGTGACAACCCCTGTTTAAGCTAATGATCAGGCCTAGAGTTATCAGTTGAATATTGAGCGTGATGCAAGCGGGCACGATGTTGGTAAGTCTGATTTCTTTGATCTCTTGATGCCTTGATCTTCGACTCCTTGATCTCTTAATTTTCGAGGATGAAACTTCTTCTCAGTGGAATATTATGTAATATCCCACTCCTAGCGGGTTACTTATGGAACACTTGTTACTTTGAATCGGTTGAGAATCGAGTCTCGGGTAAACCTTATCGCCAAATCAACATGGAAGAAATGCAATGAACCCTTCAAACTGATGGAATAGCTTCTATTAAAATGATTCCAAGAGTTTTCGTTCGTTGTTTTGCTGCTTGATTTTATGTTTCTTTGTGTTTTATCTTACTTTCGATGACTTGGTTTTCATGATTCGTTGTTATCGCTTATGCATTCATTTTGAATTGTACGAGAAAGAAATTGAAGGATGCTAACCAAGTATTATTGTAATTTTAGGACGCATAACCAAGGAATGATCGTTGCATAAGGCTTCCCCATTCTCTCGTTCGATTCAATCGGTTAGTGGCTTCGGCCCTTCGATGAATCCTTTGTCTGCACGAATTAACAAAATGCTCTTTAGTTCACTTGAATTACATGCCCCTATGCTAAATATTACTCATTAACAAGACATGATAAAAAGATAAAAATTGCATGCTAGATTTATAGTACTATTATTTTCTTGTTTCTTGTTAAAAGAACTATATGGCTTGAAACATAGAATTTGCCTTGAACTCATTTAAGTGAACTGATGCTTGACCCTTATCGAATGTTGTACATAGATAACTTATAGAAAACCCCTTATTGTTTGAAATGATCGATATGACAGATTGAAGAGCTAAGGCCCTATCGGAAAGAGATAGTCCCTATAGATTCTTTTTTTAACTATTGCAATAAAAATGTTATTTTATGATAGAACGCATTCATCGCATCGGTCTTAGACAATTTTTGCACAAGGTACCGTCTCTTGAGCGATTCCTGGGGCACTGAGAATCGTTCGGCCTGGGAGAGATAATCGAAACACCCAGAGGCTTGTAGTCCTCGTAATTAGGGGGTGTTATGTCTAATAGTTAGCATGGGTTTGTAGTCCCATCTGCTATTCATGGATTTTTCATGGACCATCATATAGTTAGGTCGCATGCTAGGTTTACCTTCTTGCATACCTAACACTTGTTGCCAATACAGATAGACGCATGAGTTTTATACACATATGCAAATTGTTGCTAACTTGTGTGTCTACTTCAGGGATAACTGTTCGGCCGTGAGTAAGAATTATCATATGGATGGTTCAATTTATTGTTTATATTTCTTTGCATGAATTGTTAAAAAGAAACTAGACAACTAGAAAGATCACCTAATAATGCTTGCTTCACATATTTACTTAGTGTGAATTTCTATGTGAGTTTGGCCATGGTTGCTCGCCAGTACATGTTGTAGTACTGACCCACGTTTGTGGGCATCTCTAGGTTCTGGGAAAGAGAGCTTGGCGAGCATTTTGAACCAGTACTAGCATATCCATCTAGCGAAACCATGATCGTGCTGCTTTCTTAGCTTTCCTTTCCTGTGTGCAAGCTCTTCTTCTGCTAGTTATTTTAATTTTTTGGTCCTACTATAAGGACATGATGGATGAGATTTGTGGCTAGTTTTGTGTTTGTAAAAAGGGATGTAGCCATCTATGGCATATTTTGTAACTCGGCCAAGCAAGTACTTTGCAATCCAATCTTCAGGTTTTCAATAAAGAAAGTATTTTGTGTTCTATCAAAGGTGTTCAACTTTGGTTCTCTGTATTTTGAATTATGTACCTCAATATATATATATATTTTTGTCTAAATTGTGTCTTGTGCAGGTACTATGCCTGGTGCAAGCGCAACTTAGGCTTGCTCGATATCGTGCCCAAGCAAGGACGATCGGTTCTGTAGGGACCAAGCGAGGACGATCGGCCCTTACGGGACTGGGGCATGACACTTTTCTCGAACGATATTCAGATTCTGGGGACCGTATCAACCTAGGAGTAAACTATGTGAAATATTCTTCAAGCACGAGCTATTATGGGAACTTTAGTGGGGCTAGCTACCGGACTGGAAGGGCGCATCATAATATCATATATACACCTTCTTTGTGTTAAAATCACTAATGACTGACACGCAGACAGAGTGCATGCTAATAATTATTTTGCAGGTGATGTATGTGTTAATCCTTGTTCTGTAGTGATGCACAATCGGTTGTGGGTAAGACTTTATTGTATAAGTGAAATGTTTATGCTTATATTTTATATTCTTGATTATGAATTATTAGTAGAGCCTAGCTTAAGTAGAAATACTATATTAATTAATTGTATGCTTTATATGAATACTAGTAGCGCTCACTAGTGCATTCTCCATTGTACAGACCCTCTTCTCCACGGATATTGGGAACAATGCAGACCCTCAAAGGAGTTAAAAGTATCGCAAGGCATTGAAGTTCTCTTTTCCCAAGCATTTCAAAGTTACTTTCAATGTTTATAGGGCTATTTGATATTATCCCCCCTCTTAGATTAGGTATATTGATATTATCCCCATGTTAGATTAAAAGTTGAGAATACCCCCCTGAAAGTGTCGTTAAAAACCTGAAAGTGTCTTTAAAGAGTTTTGAAAGTGTCGTTAAAGAGTTTTTAACGACACTTTCAGGGGGGTATTCTCAACTTTTAATCTAACAAGGGGGTAATATCAATATACCTAATCTAAGGGGGGGGGGTAATATCAAATAGCCCATGTTTATATTTTTGTAATGTAACAAAAGAAAATGATGTATGGAATGATATCATTTCATGTCAGTTTGTCAGTTTCAGAAATTGTAAGCCGAGGGCATCTTTAGTTAATTTGAGAAGTTATGTACTGCAGTGCAAGATATTGAATAAAAGAGTTATTTCTGCATACACTATTGTCTTCAACTCTATGCTTATGTTGCTACTTCTACCCTATTTTTATTGTCCTATTACACATGCATATTCTTGCCGTGTACAAGTACAATTTATACTTCCACAACATCACGTCCGGTGGTGACTTATCAATTCGGCAGAATCAAGACGTGACATCTGCCAACGTGAGCTTCACTCTCTCTCTTTTTTTCTTACATGAAAGGGAGGATGTGGTGGGGACGTTGGTGAGTTGGATATTTTCTCGAGAACAGGGGGGCACGACGATAGTGGAACGACGGTCGAAGATGAGGGGCACAGTGATGGTTGAATTGTCAAGATCATCATGTCAATTAATGAATCGAGTACCCCTTCATATTCCCCATGCACCTACTGCAGTAGCGGTAGTGGTGGGCGAGGATTCATGCCGGCCAACAATAGTACCCTTCCTATTCTATTTGTTTATCCCATATTCTGCGTCTTATGCGACCATCCATGGAAGAGGAAGAAAGGAGGAGGAGGCCCGGTCCTAAACCAGTTCAATTGGTGCGATAGAACAAGGGCCGCTAATATATAGGGCCCTTAAATTTTCCTATTTAAGCCTAGTTGTTAATTATAGCCCATTTTTATATGAAACCAAAAGGCCTATTTATTTGTATAAACTTATAAATCCTATTTATCTGTTGTATTAACAAAATGAGAGGGTCCAACCCATTATTGGGACCAATATTTCTATAAACTCAATTACTCAAGTAAAATATTAAATTAGTCAAATTCCCTTTTCTATACAAGTTTCTACAATTTTAATTTTACTAATAACCTAAACCAACAGAAAATGAATTAAAAAGTATCATCTATCTCCTCTATTTTTTTATAGTTTGCAATTTTTCTTTACAAATTTGAAATCATTGTTGGTTTCTCTAAATCTTTCAACTTCCAAATTCAAGGGCTGTGGAGATTGAAGAGCATAAAAAAAGGTGTCTAAATTTTTAGTTTTATTGATTTTGAAGATTTATATGTTTAGGATTTGTTCCTCTTTTGATGATTATAGATTAGGGTAGTTTCTTTTCATAATTCTATTAGATGGTTTTGTAGTTTTAATTTCTTAATTATTTAATAAAAATAAAAAATCTACTTAGTTCTTAATTACATATAAAACAAAATTCAAGAAGAATAAAAAATATTGCTTAAAGATTTTAGGGATAAAAATATAGGTATAATATATAAGTTTTATTACTAACTTTTAGGGTTTGGGTTTTTTATGATTTGTTTATTGTAAAGTAATTATTTTTTGGTTAACAGAAATGTAATATTAAGCCAAGTCCTACACTACTATAAATTTTAGGTCTTTGGATCTATTTTTCTTTATAATATTTAGTTTATTGTTTGATATATTTTTTCCTTATTATAATCAAGCTCATAGCAATTAACCCTGTGTTTGGGAACTTCTGTGGGAAGGGAGAGGGAAAATAAAATGGAGGGGATTAAAATGAAAGTAAAGTTAATTTTTCTTTCCTTTATTCGAATGGACAAAAATTAGGAAAAGAAAAAAATTTAAAATAATATTTTGTTTGTTTGTGACAAGAGAGATAATTACTATTTAGTCTTTGGTATTCTCAAATCATAATTAATACTTACCTTCTTGAGGGGTAGTTGGATAAATTCTTCCAAAACCCTCTCATCTCTCTCCATTTTTCTTCCATTTTTGGAAAAAAAAAAATTCTAATGGGATCCACATAATTTTTTACCTCAAAATTTTCTCCTCCATTTTTCCTCCCCCTTTCCAAACACCATAACTTTTAATTTCTCTCTCAACTTTTTCTTTCATCCCATTTTCCCCCTTCCCAAACAATACCTAAGTGTAATAACCTTCCTTTTTTTTGTTAGCATGTTTTTGAAATTATCTGTCTGAAAAACTTGAGAGTTGGAGTTGTTGACCACTTGAGCGAACCATGGTTGTGAGTCTAGATCTCATGTCCCGCTTCCGAAATACGGCAAGCTGAGTACGAAAAATCATTCCCAGGCATACGAATACTCTAGTATCTATACTAGCGATTGTCGCCTGTAAGGTTCTAGTATAGGATTACCACATGTCACAATTTGCAAAATTTACTGAATAATATTCTTTATAAAGGATATTCTATATCTATAAATAGGAAATGGGCTATTCTACCCAATTATAAACTTTTATCCCAATATACATATAACCCATTTACACCTTAATACATGATAAAAATAAATTTTGGTTCCAACTCTATCGTCTTCTGTTGCGATAACTCGTTCTTGTTCTCCAGCTTCTTGCCAAGGTACAACAATAGCTTCTTTGAAAATATTCCTACAAGTCTAGTGAACAATACTAGGTCGTCAAACAACATGCAAGCCCTCAGTCAAGGACGGAGAAAATAAATAAATAAATTGAGAATCTAAAAATGATTTGATTCTTGAATTTCATGATAGAGAAATGGAATAGTAAATTTCTTAGACCCATTTTTATTAATCATGAATTAGGGTGTTCCGACTTTTATAACGTAATCCCGAAATAGGGTATTCCAATTCTTATCAAACTATATTCAAATTAGTATCCAATCATAAATCACAATCACAAATAATTCTCCTATATGCAAATGAATTTTAGAGAACGCTTTTGGATCATAACAATATCTATTGTCTTGACAATAATCCCATATATCCTGGATCAGATAAATTTTCTTGATGGGTGGTGCTTAGATTTCCAATCCCACAAGTAACACACGATATAAACAATTGTCAAATGTCTTGCTTTAAGAATTCGGATCATGTGATAATATAACAATTGTTGAATTATTTGATTTTTTTTCAAGAATTCAAAATATAATAACATTGGATATACACAATTGTCAAACTTCTTAATATCTTTTAAGAGTTCGGATCCAATGACAAGTGCAGTGAGTTAAACCTCACCTCGGTCATATACCGACTTATAATCAAGTGTCAAATTACTTGAGTTGTACTCAAAAATCCTATAAAGTGTCGGATTACTTGAGTCTATGCTCAAAAACCCTCAATTGCAGTAAGCTAAGCCTCATCTCGAACTGGCCATGCGGATGTCAGCACTACTGATCAGTTTTAAAACAAGTGTTTATTGCCAAAGTTCGACGGTGTGATCCAAATGTTCTCTCCCACCAAATATAATTCTATAAATTTACAAATATTTCTATCTAACATACAATTTTATGTTGAATTATATGTTCGATTCGTATCTCGTTTCGTGTGTCAATCACTACACGCTTTACGAGGATATTATTTGGCAAATAATTTTGTCTTAGCAAAAATATTAAATATCTAATCAAGTATCTGTTTCGTGTGCTCATGGCATTACATTTAAACATTAACATTCCATTTGGTAGGACCAATCCAAAAATATGGAATTTGGTACACCTTACTTGGAATGTGAAGCATTAAAACTTTTATTGCTCTTTTGTGCACCTATAAATGTGTCATACGTGTCCTATAGTATAAATCTCAAATCTAAGGTTTTTAGAGTTTTTATCTTAATACAACTTGCTAAATATCTTGAAATAGAGAATAATCGAATCTTCAAATTTTTTGAAAACGGTTATCTTTAGCATTTCTTAAAAATTTTGATAAAGTCTCCTTTGTATTCTGGAGCCCAAAATTTTATAATTTATGATATATACACCCGAAGAAATCCTCCGTAAAATCCTCGGGTTCACCGACCCCTTCGGTGGAGCAACTCTCAACACCAGTAATCACACGCAGTTTATAATTAATATTCAAAAATTGAATATAGCAAGCGAAGTCAAGATTTCTTACCGAAGCGACTTAATCTAGAAATCAAGCAACCACTTGTGACACACACTCTACATATATCACAAGAGCTAAATAAAGAACACAAGGTTAATACTAATAAAGACAATTAATTAAGTACTAAAATTAAAGAGAACATAAACAAACCACCGTAATGATTAAAGAGCCAAGTTCTAGTAAACTAAGTTAACACGCTTAAGAACCTTCAAGCCATACTTGAATTGATCAATTTCATGTAGTCTGGCCGATTGGTTAATATAAGTAAGCATGCATGACTGGTAGTAAAAAGACAAGTGGACACATAGAAGCCTAGATGTTATCATTTGACACTTCTTGATTCTAAAGTAAATTTAACAACAAAAATAATCTAGTCCATGTTATGCTCGTAGCAAGAAGATTTCTTAGTTACCTCTCCTTTATTTTATTTTTTAACCTTCAATGGATCTTCTTTTGTCAAAGGGATATGTTGAAGAAAGATGGTTTCTTACATAAATATAGCTCACATGACTTGAACCATCTATTTTGGTTTATAATGTAGCTTAATTAAATCAAACAAAAATGCACAGACTTGCATTCTAAAGGAAGTCATTTTTGGTTTTCATAACCCCGTCTAAACATAACCTAGAAGTTATATCCAATGCAATTATAGTCCAAAAAGTATTAAGAAAATGGAAGGAAGAAACAAATAAAATGTATCATGCTGGACAATTATATAACCTATGCAAATTTTCTTAAACTTGTACTGGATAAGGATACACCGATAACAATATGAAAATTTTAGTATCAAAGGTAGTAGATCTGAATAAAATTACACTTAATATGGAAACCTTTCCTCTTTTTTTAGTAGACATGGAACTGATTTGGATTATCCTACTATTTATTCTATATGGATACAATGTCCAACTCAAGTGATTATGTGAAGAAACAGTATGAGAGAATAATCTAGGTCTTTCATTCATCATGATATTACATATATAAACATCCACATATCAACTTGGGCCTAAGCCACATAGGCCAATCACCATATATACAATTTAATCAAATAATTTAATCCCAATACCTCTCCCCCTCAAGTTGGAGCATGCAAGTCATAAATGCCCAACTTGCACAAAAGAAACTCAAATTATCGTTTTTCCAAAGCTTTGGTAAAAATATTCGCCAATTGTCCATCCGTCGGCACATGAGATGGACGAATAACTCCATCAAGAACATCATCCCTCAAAAAGTGACAATCCACCTCAATGTATTTTGTGAGCTCATGAAAAACTAAATTTTGCGCAAGATGTAAAGCAGATTGGCTGTCACAAAACAAATTTATAGCACACGAATGTTGTACCCCCAAACTGTCAAGCAACCCTTTGAGCCACTTAAGCTCACACGTGATCGCCGCCATCGCACGGTATTTTGCTTTGGCTAAAGAGCGAAACACCGTCACCTGTTTTTTCATCTTCCAAGAGATAGGTGAATCACCAAGAAAAATAAATCAACCAGACAAAGAGAATCTCGTGATAGGACAACTCGCCCAATCGGAATCACACCACCCCTGGAGCCGCAAATCATAGTCAGAGCGAAGGAGAATGCCTTGACCAGGATAACCCTTCAGATATCTAACAACCCTCAAAGATGCATCCTAATGATCAAGCCGGGGCTCATGCATAAACTGCGACAAAATGTGAACAACGTAAGCCAAATTTGGCCGAGTAAACGAAAGATAGATCAGCCGCCCCACGAGTCGTTGTTATGCTTTCCCATCCGACAACAGTAGATTTGTAGAGCGTGTAAGTTGATGACGTTGTTCCATGGAAAAGCTTGTGGGTTTTGCCCTCAATAATCCTGTCTCAGAGATAATGTCAAGTGTATATTTCCGTTGGCACAAAAAAATTTCCTCCGTACTTCGAGCTACCTCAACTCCAAGTATAAACTTCAACACCCCAAGGCCCTTCATATGAAAGCGTGTACTCAAATAATTCTTAAAGGCAGTAAGAGCAGCATAATTATTGCTAGAGAGAATCAAATCATGAAAATTCATCTAAACATCACCCTTATAAAGGGTAAAAATCGAGTAGTCAGAGTACAATTGGAAAAATTCGTACTCCCGCAAAGAAGACGCCAACTTCGCAAACCAACAACGAGGCGCCTGTTTAAGCCCATAAAGAGATTTTTGAAGCCAACATACCTGATCAGGACGTGTGGTTTGAAAATTAGGTGGTAGTTTCATATACACTTCTTTGGTAAGATCTTCATACATGAAAGCATTGTGAATATCCATCTGATGTAGTTTCCAATTCTTTGCTCCAGCTCCAGCTAGAAAAGCATAAACAGTAACCATTTTCATAACCAGAGCAAAAATATCAGTGTAATCAATCCTTTCGACATGATGATTGTCCAAAACCACAAAACAGGCTTTAAGCCGCTCAACACTCCCATAAGAATTATACTTTATCTTATATACCCACCGGCTCCCCAGAGCACATTTTTCAGTCAGAAGCGTCTTCATTATCCATGTATCATTATCCTCCAAAGTCCGTTTCTCCTTCTGCATAGCTTCACGCCACCCTGTATCTTTAACCGCCTCTTTAAAGGAGGCCGGTTATGTACCTGCAGTTACAGCTGTAATTTTTTTGTGTCCCAGAGAAAATCGATCACAATTTAAAAAATGTGCTATAGGATAAGGAGTACCTGAGGAGTGATTGGACGTGGTGGAATATTGGGAGGAAGGACTGAGACTCAACTTTCGTATTATATTTGTAAATTGGAAGCTTCACGGACATAATTTTGGCACGCATTCCAAGCCTCAGTACACCCTCACCATCTGGCGCCCCCACCGTCGCCTCATCCTCCGTCGACTTATCCTCCACAACAGCCTCAGTCGTGCCACCCTCACCATCAGCCGCCCCCACCACGTCGTTCCCATCCGGGGATACGACCTTCCTATCTATATGAGGTAAATCATACCCCGTAGTACTATCAATTACAGGATCAAAATCCAAATCATCATCACCTACGCAAGCTCAGGTAAAGCCGTACCACCACGATCATCCTCAACAAAATAGGAAAACTCAAGTCTCATAAAATTTAATATCTCGAGAGACAAAAAATAACCAGTAGCAAGATCATAGAATTTCTAAACCTTTTTGCCATAGGGATATCCCACAAAAATACACTTTCGACTTGCAAATTTGTCCATTTTAGCTTTTTGGTTGTGGGCAAAACATAGACAACCAAAAATATGTAATTCATTATAAGAAGGAGAAGCATCAAATAAAATTTTATAAGGGATTTTTAAACCAAGAAGACTTGAAGGGGTTCGATTGATTAAATAACCGGCCGCCAAAATACATTCTCCCCAAAAAGAAATTAACAAATTTTTCTGAAAACGTAAAGCACGTTTCACATTCAAAATATGTCTATGTTTTAGTTCGACCCGCCTATTCTGCTGAGGTATACCCACACAAGATGTCTGAAACAAAATACCATTATGTGCAAAGTAGTCATGCAAGCAACTAAACTCAGTACCATTATTACTTCGCATAATTCGAACTTTGGAATTAAATTGTGCTCAATCATAGAAAAAATGACGAGAACATCTTGTATACTTCAGTCTTATCAATAAACAAAAACAACCAAATAGCACGAGAAAAATTATCCATAATCGTCAAAAAATATCGAGCTCCACACGAAGAAGGCATAGGATACAGCCCCCAAAGATCACAATATATCAAATCAAAAATTGCAACAGCCCGAGAGTCACTTACAGGGAAAATACCTCGAGTTTGCTTTGCCTGATGGTAAACTTCATATGCCTTATTCACTGAACTACTAGAGTTACTAACAACATGAAGAGACTTTACTACTTTATCAAAAGGATGCCCAAGTCGCTGATTCCAAATGTCCAGAAAAGTCGTCCCAGTCACTGCCAAGGCCTGAGTCTTTGGTACAATATGAAAGGAGTAGAGTCTGTCCCGCCGTTCACCAACGCTAATTAGGATCCTCAAACTGGGGTCATATATCAGGCATAATTTTTTAGTAAATTATACAACACAATTTGTATCATCAATAAGATGGTCCACAAAAATTAAATTGTAATGTAATTGAGGTACGAATAAAACATTCGTGAGAACAACACCCACTGCAAGAACAATACGCCCGCAGCATGAGGCAACCGCAGTTCGTCCATCTGGAAACCCAACCGGACATTCCTCTATTTTTTTCACCCCTTACAATAAATCCAAATTGCCAGTAACATGATTCGAAGCGCATGTATCAATAATCCAAGGTTCAATAGACTTACCCACTATACGGTCCTCCGAAGATTTGATCGAAGAGTTACCAAGCAGAGAAATAAGTTGTTGCCATTGGTCCAAAGTTATTTCTGAAATACCGCCTGCACCATCACCTGCCATACGTGTCTGTACCGCAGCAGTCGTGCCACATCCTGCCACTGCTGCATGCACCTCCACATCCCTTCCATGTCCACCACTAGCCGCGTGTCCGCCACCACGTCCGCGGCCAGCCCCTCGTCCGCCCCCATGCGGCCCTCCACCAATCCGAAAAGCCATATTTCTTGAAGCAAGTGGCTTCTTCATGTCCGTTGCGTTTGCAAAAATTGTAAAACAACTCCGATTTATCCCGAGCATCCAAACGAGATGGCCTACGGTTAACATAAGGAGTTTTAACTACAAGCGCCATAACCTCATCCCGTTCAGAGGAGACTTGTGTGGACGTGCGCAATAGTTCCTCCTGTAGTATGGATTGATAAGCACGCGCCAAAGTAGGGAACGGATCTTGTGCCAATAAAGTCGAGCAGACGTTGCCATAGTATTCCTAATTGATCCCATAAATAAACTGATGAAAGAGCTCATTATCAACCCATTTTTGCAGCTTCTTCGAGATATCACACTTATATTTGCCCCAACTGCACGTCGGAATAGATTCATAAGTCTCCAACTCATCCCAAAGATTCTACATTTGGCAGTAGTCGACCACGGATATGGATTTCTTGGCGACACTCTTCCAATAACATGAATTTTAACTCCATTTTCCACACTAAATCGGTCCTTGAGCAAATCCTACAGCGGTTTCGCCTCCTCAAAGTAGGGTATCGCCTTCTGTAAAATCCCTAATTTTAAAAACTGTATTAATCTTTTTAATTATTTATTTAATTGAATTATATTAATTATTAGCTAATTAGAGGAAATAGAATTTATCTAATTTTTATTTCTAGGTATTTGTGCAATTAGGGATTTATGGAGCAATTATAAATTCTTCCTAATTTATTCCATGTAGGAGACCCTGTGGACAGTTAATAGATTAATTGAATGCACTAATATATATTTCTAGAATTTATATGTATATATATATATATATATATATATTATTAATTAAAAATAGAAAAGAAAGAAAAGAGATTTAGAAAAGAATAAAAGGAAAAAGAATTAGAAAAAAAAAGAAATAAAGAAAAAAAATAGAATGGATATCCCCAAACTCGTTTAAACCACTACCCTGCCCGTTAGCTACTAACCGACTCGTTTACTAAAAAAAAATCAGCAGCAGCAGCAACCGACTTAACCCCCCTCCCCGCGCGCTGAGTTCCGCCGACCCCCCATCCTATATATACATATCTTTCTTTCCCGAACCCTAACCCTAAACCTATACTCAACCATGCGACCTAGCCTCGACCGCGCCTCCAGCCGCAGACCGCCGCAACCCGCCGGAGTTCCTCGCCGAGCAATCGCCCGCGACAAAAATTGAACAGCGACGTACCTGTGTTCACATCCTGTTTTCCGTCTCCTCGCTCAACCAAACTCGACCCCCTCTTCACCGGTATGTTCACGACCTATCCCCCTTCCATATCTGTGTATTAGTTGACCTCGAACAGCGCGTAAACCTAGACGAAAACAGCGACCAAGTTGACAAAAAATGACAACTTTTGGGATCGCTGAAAACTGTGATAACTACCCATGTTCACGGACTCGTATCTCCCACCACAGAGATCCGAATTCGATTTTTCTTTTTGGTATACGAAGACCACCTAACCTAGTTTATTTCCTGTAAAATATAATAATTTATTAGCTATTTTATGTTAAATTAAATTAGATAGAAAATCCTGAAAACATATTTTTTTCCAAATTCTAGAAATTGCGATACGGAGCGCGCCTACCAAACGGGACCGTCCCGTCATGTACCAAGTGTACCAAAAGATGCGCACAGTATACCCAGATGTGTGAGCTTTCAGGAAAACTAATTCGGACGCGTGTGCGCGTCGAAATCAGCCCGTATCCGCTGAAATTTTCCGTATCGTGACTTTTGTAAAACCCCGCGCCATTTAGTGCACGCTCGTCAGAATACGACGAAACTTATGCCAATGGACTCATGGTATCGCGCTGGTCTTGTGACCCAATTTTCACGCAATTATAAGACAGTTGACCAAGTCGCCTATTGGCGGGCCCCATAGTTGACTTTTTGGGCAAAATTGTGTCCGGCTCACCGAAATTCATATTTGGACATACCGTTGAGTTCGTACTGACATTTAGAGTTTGTTTGACCTATAATTTTTCCCATTTAGAGACCTTTATCCCTAGTACGCTTTTCGGTGCAAAGTGGGCTACTTGTGGACCCCGCTTTGACCCAAAATTATTATTTTGCCCCTGTGTCCAAATTGGACGAAAATGTAGTATTTTTTAGCTATCTTGCTTATTCTGGGAACGTTGGTGATATTTATTTCAGTATCCGGAGACGTTCATTCTGAGGCCATAGCTTCTGATCATGTGTGCTTGACTCCTGGACGTTACACCTTGCAGCTTTCTTACCAGGCAAGATACCTTGCCAATTGCTTACAGTACTTTGCATGCTTATTATATTTTTGTATATTTATTTTATTTCTGTATATTCATTGTATGTGTAGTTTTTTCCAGTCATTACTATATATTAGATATGTTGACACACACATGACACTTAGTATCATGAGAGGACAATCATTAGGCGTATGGGATTTAACCACTCTGGTAAACCGTAGTATATAGCTCGCACTACGGGCGTGTGTTGCGCTAGTCGCTACCCCCGAGATATGTTGATTTCTGATGTCCCCTGACGGGAGTGTGAGTTGTGAGGCTTAGATCGAGTAGCCTACCCTTGCCCATACGTCGAAAAGTTATCCTCATTTGCATTCATATAGATTATCTTGTACAATATACTTATATATTTTCAAATATTATGCATGTTTACTGTATTCAAATTAGCATGCTTCTATGTATATTGTTACGTCCCTCTGAGGACCTGATCTTTTTTCAGGTATAGCTGTTCATGAGTATTCGCAGGAGCGCAGATCCAGACTGGTTACTTATATTTCGAGGAGGCTTTCTCTTCGAGCCCCGTGATTGTTAGTGATACTCTTATATTGTGTTTGTTATGTTGCACTTATATATTCGAGTTGGTAGTGGATTTGTTTTCATCCAACTATCATCTTTAGATACTTTATATTGAGATCTAGTTTCATAGATATTGGTTAATTATTTATATATAATTTTATGTGGATGAGATTTAGTGATACCCTGTGACTTGTGATAGTTATACCACTTGTAAATTATTGTTCACTATACAGCGTACGCGTGTGGTATGGTTTACTTATATTGGAGTTGCCATATCCATGCGGCTGACATGCTTACGTGTCCTAGTCCTACGTATTTTGGGAATGGGGCGTGACATATTTTAGTGGTGGCCCATGCAGGCCGAGAGTATATTTTCTCGGTTACGTTACTGTACTGAGCAAGCCTGCACCAAGGATTAGAGTATAGGATCTCATCCACAATTGACTATAATTCACATTCCTTTCAATCTGTTCTATTTAAACTATTGTATCATGCTTGATTCATGTTCTTCCCTAATAGTTCCTTGAGTATAGCCTCTGCTAGAATATAGGAATCCTTGTTGTTAGGATGATAATTAGGGTAACACACCTATTAAGAATACGACTAGAGTATTGACACATCACTAAGATCCGAATAGCTAATGAACCCTAGCGTCCCTTATCTATAGATTGGTTTACCATTACCCCTTGATGTATTTAAGAAGACTTGAGAGTAGTATAAACACTGCTAGAGTTAGTTAGAAGTTTGACCACAGTGTTTGACCCTAGTATTGAGGAACCAATAGAAATTCAAGGTTAAATATTAGGACAAAATCTAACTTTCATAGTGAGATAATATTATAACTATAAATTCAGAATTTTGTCTTGTTATTAAGCAGACAGTACCTTAGGAAGCCAAGAGGAATGTAATCAACACTTTTTCCTTGATCATACCTCGAACATAGCAACTAGCATATCACTCCCCCTTAGAAAACCATCTAGAGTCCCTCTCTTTTAATTTCATATCTTGTTCCTCTGCAACCTTAACGTTCGCTATTGTGCGACGACTAATTACGTTTTCTTTCCTTCATCTTTTAACTCGTACCGCCTGACACTTTTGATTATAGATCGAATGATTCTATTCTATGTTAGGATATATAGTTTGCTAGGATTATAGTTGTTAATGTTAAACTTAGAAATTTTGTGCTTGGTAGTTAGAACTTGATAGTTTTAAGTTATTCTTGTATATTGTGACTCGACGATTATCCCTTAGTTTAAATCATGTAATTCGTACCCATTCCTCAATACAAGTTATATCCTCTCTCACTTAAAGGCCAGTAACTTTTTCATTCTTACTATTGACACTTGTTCTATAAGCACTATGATTAAGACTTAAGATGACCATGACCTATATAATGTAATAGGATACCCTAATAAATACCAAGATCTTTTCCTCGTGTACCCCAATAAGAGTTTCTACTTTATTTACAAGTATAAGGTTATTTTGTAGACTCTCCTTAAGACTGTCACAGTATTAGTTAATTGTTTTAAGTTGGGTAGTATGCCTCACAACATAGTATCACCTAGTCCTTTTTGTCATATTATTGAAGTGTAATTGAATGACATTAACTGCATGCTAGCATAAGATAATAGTGTTTATTCAGACTGTAGAATTTAGAGGCCCATACCCTATTTGGTCAACTAGCAACTTAGACAAGGAGCTAGTATGACAACTGTAGAGATTGTAGAGTCTTATCTTTTTTGTGAACTTGAATTATTTTGTAACTTCTTTCATCATAATCCAGCGTTATATTTTCTGTGCTACCTCGAATTATGCTGCTATTATAGCCTAGTTGTGCAAGCTTAATCTTTTATCGAGCTTGTTTATGACATATGTGTTATTGGGTCCTGATCAACCACACTAATACAAATTGTCTAATCAGAATCAGTGTATTAAGGTCTAACTAACCTTAGTGCGCTTGGTTCGCTCTTCGCATGACTACCTTACGTGGATTGAGATATATAGTTGACTAATAGACGCATATACTTACCCCTAGACGTGTTTGAGCGTATCATATTGGTTACATAACTATACTAATACGAGCATGCGAATAGGAAATTACCAAATAGGATTTTAATCCACAACTGCCTTGACAATTCCCATTTGAATTTTTTTTCCGTCTTGATCTCCATACTTCTATTCTATTACCTCCCGCTTGAACCCTTTATTATTGTTTTCCGTCTTTCCTTATTTCGGAAAGACAAAACCTCGTGCTTGGTATAAGCTTGATATATAGATAGTACTAGATATACCCCATAGGCCAATGACATTACTTGATGATTATTTTTCGTAATTAAGGACATATCATAGGTGATATGTTTGGTGTTAAAACTTTGAGGATTGAATAACATGATTAAATAATTTGAGGAATAGTTATCCCAGATGTATAGCCTTAGGTGATAGATGGGTAAATTTTAAGTTGGGTAGATTGTAAGCCCCATCACCTAAAATTAGGCCTACTTGGCTTAGATAGTGAGACTAGGGCTAGTTGAACCCAATTAGAAATAAAATATGATATTTTATTTAATTATACAAGATTTATATCACTTAGTGCACCCTACCGTTGCTTCAATAATTGGAGCACTACACTATCCACTGCCTTCCTACAAATTTTGCACCCTTGCCCTAGACGTGCCCGCCTTCTAGTCTGATCTTTGCGTGACTTATGATTATTCTCTCTTGTGCTACATTTTAGTCGCACAACATTCGTCGCGAAAGCTATTATTTAATCCTAAATAATTCTAACTTTGTATCCTTGTGCGTTCCAATCGAAATTGGAGACACAATCTTGACCCGTTTCGTACAACCCAATCTATGACAATATTCTACTCTGAGTCCTCTATGCCCATGACACTTGTGTCCCACCTAATTTTAGCCCCATGTAATTATAATTAATTCAAGAACACCTTGGGCATTAATTTTAATTAATTTAACCCAATTTTCATCTTTGTGCAATTTTCTAATTGTTAGGTGCTTTTATGCAAAAGTGCATTGAGGTGTCCACATCATTGGACACAACCCATGAAGAAACCCATTTTTCCTTTCATATGAATTTTTTATAATTTTTTTTGGAATGTGCAACGCGCAACATCGCCCCTCATTTAAACCTAGCTTTGAATTTAAACAATACAAATTTTAGCCCTCCAAATATTCCCATGACAATTGAAAAATCATGGAGGTTAGGATGGAAGAAAGTACAAAATAAGCTACAAATCTTTATCTTATACCATCCTTGACTTTCTATCATGGCTTAGTTTTAATTTCGAGGACAAATTTTTTATAAGTTGGGTAGAATGTAAAACCCCTAATTTCAAAAATCGTATTAATCTTTTTAATTAATTATTTAATTGAATTATAGTAATGATTAGCTAATTAGAGAAAATAGAATTTATTTAATTTTTATTTTTAGGTATTTGTGAAATTAGGGATTTATGGAGCAATTATAAATTCTTCCTAATTTATTCCATGTAGGAGACCATGTGGACAGTTAATAGATTAATTGAATGCACTAATATATATTTCTAGAATTTATATATATATATATATATATATATATATATATATATATATATATATATATATATATATATATATATATATATTAATTGAAAATAGAAAAGAAAGAAAAGAGAATTAGAAAAGAATAAAAGGAAAAATAATTAGAAAGAAAAAAAGAAAAAGGAATAAAGAAAAAAAAGAAAAAGAAATAGAATGGATATCCCCAAACCCGTTTAAACCTCTACCCTACCCGTTAGCTACTAACCGACCCGTTTACTAAAAAAAATCAGCAGCAACAGCAACCGACTTAAACCCCCCCCCCCCCGCGCGCTGAGTTCCGCCGACCCCCCATCCTATATATACATATCTCTCTTTCTCGAACCTTAACCCTAAACCAATACTCAACCCTGCGACCTAGCCTCGATCGCGCCTCCATCCGCAGACCGCCGCAACCCACTGGAGTTCCCCGCAGAGCAACCGCCCGCCGAGCAACCGCCCGCCGCGCGACCGCGCACAACCCCGCGACAGAAATTGAACAGCGATGTACCTGTGTTCACGCCCTATTTTTTGTCTCATCGCTCAACCAAACTCGACCCCGTCTTCACCGGTATGTTCACAATCTATCCCCTTTCCATATTTGTGAATTAGTTGACCTCGAACAGCGCGTAAACCTAAGCAAAAATAGCCACCAAGTTGGCAAAAAACGATAACTTTTGGGATCGCAGAAAACTGCGGTAACTATCAATGTTCACGGACTCGTATCTCCCACCACAGAGATCCGAATTCGGTTTTTCTTTTTGGTATGTGAAGACCACCTAACCTAGTTTATTTTCTGTCAAATACAATAATTTATTAGCTGCTGTATGTTAAACTAAATTAGATAGAAAATCCCGAAAACATACTTTTTCCCAAATTCTAGAAATTGCGATACGGAGCACGCCCCGCCAAACGGGACCACCCGTCGTGTACCAAGTATACCAAAAGATGCACACAGTATACCCAGATGTGTGGACTTTCACGAAAACTGATTCGGACGCGTGTGCGCGTCGGAATCAGCCCGTATCCGCAAAAATTTCCCGTATCGCGACTTTTGCAAAATCCTGCGCCATTTAGTGCACGCTCGTCAGAATGCGACGAAACTTGCACCAATGGACTCATGGTATCGCGCTGGTCCTGTGACCCAATTTTTATGCAATTATGAGACAGTTGACCAAGTCGCCTATTGGCAGGCCCCACGGTTGACTTTTGGGGCGAAATTGTGTTCGGCTCACCGAAATCTACATTTGGATATACCGTTGAGTTCGTACTGATATTTAGAGTTTGTTTGACCTATAATTTGTCCCATTTAGAGACCTTCACCCCTGGTACATTTTTCGGTACAAAGTGGGCCACTTGTGGACCCGCTTTGACCCAAAATTACCATTTTGCCCCTGTGTCCAAATTGGACGAAAGGGTAGTGTTTTCTAGCTATCTCGCTTATTCTGGGAACGTTGGTGATATTTATTTCAACATCTAGAGACGTTCATTCTGAGGCCGTAGCTTCTGATCATGTGTGTTTGACTCCTGGACATTACACCTTGCAGCTTTCTTACCAGGCAAGATACCTTGCCAAATTATTTACAGTAATTTGCATGCTTATTATATTTTTGTATATTTATTGCATTTATGTATATTCATTGCATGTGTAGTTTCTTTCAGTCATTACTATATATTAGATATGTTGACACACACATGACACTTAGTATCATGAGAGAACAATCATTAGGCGTATGGGCTTTAACCACTCTGGTAAACTGTAGTATATAGCTTGTACTACGGGCGTGTGTTGCGCTGGTCACTACCCCCGAGATATGTCGATTTTTGTAGAGTCGCGCTGGTCGCTACCCCCGAGGTATGTCGATTTCTGATGTCCCCTGACGGGTGTGTGAGTTGTGAGGCTTAGATCGAGTAGCCTACCCTTGCCCATACGTCAAAAAGTTGTCCTCATTTACATTTATATAGATTGTCTTTTACAACGTACTTATATATTTTCAAACATTATGCATGTTTACTGTATTCAAATTGGTATGCTTCTATGTATCTTGTTACGTCCCTCTGAGGACCTGGTCCCTTTCCAGGTGTAGCTGTTCATGAGTATTCGCAGGAGCGTAGATCCAGACTGGTTACTTATATTTCGAGGAGGCTTTCTCTTCGAGCCCCGTGATTGTAAGTGATACTTTTATATTATGTTTGTTATGTTGCACTTATATATTCGAGTTGGTAGTGGATTTGTTTCCATCCAACTATCATCTTTAGATACTTTATATTGAGATCTAGTTTCATAGATATTGGTTAATCATTTATATATGATTTTCTGTGGATGAGATTTAGTGATACCCTGTGACTTGTGATAGTTATACCACTTGTGAATTATTGTTCATTATACAGCGTACGCATGTTGTATGGTTTCCTTATATTGGAGTTGCCATATCCATGCGGCTGGCATGCTTACGTGTCCTAATCCTACGTATTTTGGGACCAGGACATGACATATTCTTCACCGAAGCATCAATAGTGTGAAAGATCCATTGCACAAGCATCGATTGGACACAGTACCAATTCTTCAATTTGCCATTCTCCATAGGTTTATCGATAGACCCGTCAATAAACCTAAATTTTTGTCGAGCCCGTAGAGAAAGCCGAATAGATCTCGACCATTCATCATAATTTTTCCTACGAAATACCACTTACGTAATTGTTTTACCCGGATTGTCATTAGAACCAAGGTAATACGGGAAGGTGGGATCGTTCCTTGTTGCCACGGCCACCGACTTAGAAAACTCGCCGCCGTCGCTCATCATACTGTCGGTCGAAGGGAGACTCGCCGCCGCCGCCGTGGAGAAATAATCGTCGCCGCTACCGCCGCTATGGAAAAAAAAATCGTGCCCTAGCCGTCATACTCTGATACCATGTAAAAAAATAGTATGAGAGAATAATCTAGGTCTTTCATTCATCATGATATTACATATATATACATCCACATATCAACTTGGGTCTAAGACACAAGGGCCAATCACAATATATACAATTTAATCATACAATTTAATCCCAATGGATTATCATATAATTATTACTAGAGCTTGTCACCACCCCATTTTCAGAGCCGGATATTTTTTTATTTTAATTTAGTTAATTGTGTATTATTTTTAATTAATTGTATTTATAATTAATTATTGATTGTATTATATTTTTATTGATTGTTTTAGGATTTTGGCTAGCCTGAACCCATGTCCGACCCAGCCTACACCCCTGTGAGACTTATTTTTGGGTTTAGAATATTTATTTTATTTTTAGAAGGTTAGTGGGAGAGATTTGGAGCTAGTTTGAGTGCTTTTGGAACCCGAAACCCGAAACCAAGTGAGTAGGGGCGATTTAGGAATTTGGTGACTTATGTAAACCTTTTTTAAGTGCTTTGGCCGACCATTCAGCCCCCATTCCCACCCGTGAACAGCAAGGAGCAGCCCCTTCTCCCCCTCTCTTTATTCTTCACTTCTTCTTCCTTCTTCTTCTTCTCCACTTCTTCTTTCTTCTTCCTTCCTTCTCCAAGTAAGCTTTTCTTCCTTTTTCTTCCTTCTTTCTTCTATTCCTTCTTCTTTATGCTAGCCCTAACCTTGCATTTTCCCTAACCTAGGTGTAAGGAGCTTAGATCTAGTGTGGGAGCTAGAGTTGGTGGCTTGGAGCTTGAGGGAGGTAATTTCTAGGGGTTGTGAGACTTTGGCCTTGGGATTCCAACTCCCAAGAGGTAAAACCTAACTTTCCCCTTCCTAATTATTTTTGTGTAGTGTAATTAGTATTGTAGAACCTTCCTAGACCCTAAGCCTACCCGTAGGAGGAAGTTGGAACTAGTTTGGTAGTGTTTAGAGACTTTAACACTAGGTTTTGTGTCAATTTCGGGTAAAATCCGAATTTGGCCCAATTTTGGGTGATTCCCTAGGTTAGACGGACCTAGGTAGACGTTGTCGGGTGTCTTGAGGGTGAGTGCGTGTCTCCGTTCGAACACGGGAAGCCGCGTCACGGAGAAACGGACGTTTCGGACAAAATTGGGGCTTTTTGTCGTCGCCGATTCTAAGTACGTGCGCGTTCCCGCCACGGACCTAGAATTGATGCGGGAGCACATTTTCTAGGATCTAGGCATCGTTTAGAGTGCGTGGGTAAATTTTGGGCCGATTTTGAGTTCGTTTGGTGTGCGTTTCAGGAGGTTTTCCGAGCCGCGCACCACGTGTTCGTCGAAATGACCGAACGACCATTTCGGCATGGTTTTCTAGTTTCGGGCTTGTGCACGCGTTGGGTTAGAATCGGGGAGTGTGTGCTAGAATTCTCGGGCTATATTTTATATATTTATGGGTGTTTGTGAGTGTCGGGGTCGTTGGGCGTGAGTGGGGCGTGTTGTTTGTGTGTTGTTGTGTGTTGTGTTGTGTTAGTGTATATGTGTCTATATATATATATATATATATATATATATGTATATAATTATATGTATGTGTGTTTATGTATACATATTTGTATATATATGTGTGTATTTATATCTATGTGCTTGTGTGTGTACATGTCTATGTGTATATATATATATATGTATGTGTAAGTGTGCTTGTGTGTGTGTATATATATATATATATATATATATATATATATATATATATATATATATATATATATATATATATGTGTGTGTGTGTGTGTGTGTGTGTGTGTGTATATATATCTTAGAGTGTGTGTGTATTGGTATATATATATATTTATGTGTGTTTATATATATATATATATATATATATATATATATATATATATATATATATATTTGTATGTGTGTGTGTGTGTTAGTGTGTTTGTGAGTATGTTAGTGCGAGTGTTAGAGAGTAGATATAAGTGTATATATATAGGTATTTAGTTGTGTATATATATAATTATATGTGTGTATAAGTATATATGTTAGTAGATGTGTTAGTGTGTGTATATATATATATATAGAGAGAGAGAGAGACTTGTGTGTGTATATATATAAATATAAATATATATATATATATATATATATATATATATATATATATGGTTGTATATATATATATAGATATATGTATATATATGTATGTATATATATATAGTGATTTATATATATATAGGAGTGTGTGTGTGTGTGTGTATGAGAGAAGAGGGGGGGACTGAACTGGCACAGCAGCAGCAGCATGCTGCTGCACTGTGCAGCAGCTGCAGCAGCATAAACAGCAGCCAGAGCAGCCACAGCAGCAGTTTTGCAGCAGCAGTAACAACAAATTGGACAGCAGCAGCAGCGCAGTTTATGTAGCAGCAACAACAGCAAGGTTAAGGAGCAAGAGCAGCAGTTTAAGCGCGAGGGAGAGAGGTATATCTAGATATATATATATATATATATATATAGATATAGATAGATTGATACATAGTTAGATAGTAGAGGGATAGTTAGATAGATTATAGATAGATAGATGATAGTTAAGTATTTAGATAGAATGATAGATAGATGGATAATGGGTAGTTAGATAGATACATATAGATAGATTGATAGATTAATAAGATATCAAGATAGATAGACACATAGATAGATGCATAGATAAATAGATAGATAGATAGATATATGGATAGGTAGATATATGAATAGCTAGGTTGATAGATAGATATATAAATAGATAGATTAATACATAGATGGTTAGATAGATACGTAGGTGTGTAGATACCTAGGTATATGCATATATATATTAGATATATATATTTTAGCCTAGATTATAGCTAGATATATATGTTTATGCATAGTTAGTTAGCTAGAGGGGTAGTCGGGTTGAGTTTAGAGCGGTATCTCAATACCTTGAGATACCGAGGTATTTCAATACCTTAAGATAACCAAGGTATTGGGTTTCGAACGGGGTTTTTGAGCAATAGCCTAGGAATAGTATTGGAGTGATTTTTATATGCTTATGTGTATATATTTACGCGTGATAGCATAGGTTTTAGCGGATTTAGGCGGGGTATATAGCCTAGGTTGAGGTATCGGATACCGAGGGTATCCCGGTATCTCAAGGAGGCGAGTTTGTGAGTTTTCTAGCTTAATGACCTCGGTTTGGCCTAGAATTTCAGGAGCACCCTAGTTTGACCCAGACTTGACCGTAGTTGACTCGGTTGACCGCCAAAGTCAACTTTTGACCTAGTTTTGACCCAGAGTTGACTTTTTGGACCTAGAGTTAACTTTTTGACCTAGATTTCACCGGTTTGACCTAGCACGACCCTAGAAGCCTATTTTTAGTTATTTTATATCTGTTTAACTCATTAGAACCCTGTTTAACCTTGCTTTTTGCATTAGGTCCTTGCGACACCGGTTTGGATCGCCAGTTGCTCAGGACGTCAGGCGAGTACATTCTCTGATAGTTTTCATTATTTGATGATTATTATGATTCAGCTTCTAGTATAGTATCATCTGATTATTCTGGCACAACACGGGACACTGATTGATATTTCTGGATTTATTTACTTGCGACACGTACATTTCATGTTTCTGGCCTCTATTCTGGAATCACTACTGGCATCACCTACAGGCATCACTACAGGCATCATTCATGTTCAGGCTGGACTCATCTTGATTTGCGTGTCGGGTCTTGGATCCACTTGTATTAGTCGGGGCAGAGAAATACTCGAGTAGACATGTAAACATTCCCATCTGGAATCATCAGGCATCACTCCCTCTGGTCTAATCTGGAATGATAGCAGCCGCGCACCTAGTGCGCGGTGAGCCGTACTTACCCCTAGCCGTTTACATGTCGAAACAAGTATTTCAAAGACACCGAGTTCATTCTTTATAGTCTGGACTCACTTGCATTCTTGTTGGTCTCACTTACATGTTTCTGGACTTGACTCACTACATGTATTTCATGCTGGACTCACTACACGTTCATGTGCACGGACTTGATCTTAGCTTAGATTTCCTGTATCTTGTAGTTATTACTATCTTGCTCTGATATCCATGCATCTTTACCTTTATGCACCAGTTATACATATTTTCTTGTTTCATTACTTGCTTCATTCTTCTTGCTACTTGCTATAACTGTTTTATAGTTTTTATCATTTAAATGGAACTGCTGTTAGAGATGTACTTGCTCCAGTCCTGACTGGACATATTTTTCAGAGTATCCGGAGGATTGGTGTCCGACGTTTTATGGACCTGAGCCTGTCGATGGTGCAGACAGAGACCCTCTAGTTTAGGAGTAATTTCCGGGTTGGTAGCCGGGATCACTAGGACCTTGTTGTTGTTTTTATTAGCTTTAGCACCGGATTTGTCTCCGGTTTTGGATTGAGACCTTGTTTGTATATTATTTTGGATATTGTTGTATTGTTGTATATTTATTGATGTTGTGGTTGTTGTAGTAGTTGTTGTTGGTTAGACTTTGGAGTTGTTAGCCTTCTGTGTTATCTTATCGTGCTTAGATTCGTGATTGAGTATATTGTGATTATCATTTGATATTTGCTCCTCCGTTTGGAGTTGAGATCTTGACAGGTTTATATATTGTTTGTGTGGTTGCCCTCCTTTTGGAGAGGTCATGGCCGATTTTTGTGTGAGATTATTATCTAGATAGTTGACCTAGACAGCGTTCTACCGCCGATGCTGCGGCGTAGGCTGGACGTACCCACGACTCATGCCCGATTTTCCGGGTACGGGTCGTGACAGAGCTTAATTCATTAAAACTGAATTTATAGATACTACATAGAAGTTTTGTCACCATCCATATTCCAAGTTCCTATGTCCATATTGCAATAGTTTAACTTGTATCCTATCCTACACTATCGTAAGGTCCGTTTATCTCCAAAATTTATACAACCATGTTGCGGTAATTAAAATTTAAAGTAATAATATAAGAAAGTTAATTTGGGTCGATGTCGCTTATTTCGAAATACAAGATTGATACAATATATATATATATATATATATATATATATATATATATATATATATATATATATATATATATATATTCAAACTGAACGTTCATTCATCTTCAATTCTACAAAAAATAATATAACCAATTGCCAAAACATTCATAACAATTTGTATTATATAGCCCTAAATTAATTTTAATCTGGAAAGCTAGTATTACTTGAAGTCTCATTCTATAAATTTCTATTTTCATAAGAAAATATCTTATTCTATTGGGAACTAGACACGTCCTGCAAGCGTTTTGACACTGTGTTTGAGAGCGCCCACAGCAAAAACTTTAGGCCAACCCACCTGAGATAACCAACCACTGTCTATCGAACACCAAGCATAGATAAAGACAAGTATATGGTGGTGACTACGTCACCTGGACAAATTCCAACCTTGATAACTCAGGTGAAATTACAAGATTAACATAATCAATGTTGAACCATTTGCCTTAATATATTGAACCCCCTCACCACACTCAAGAAGAAAAGAAAGATATTACAATTAAAATCACTCACCAAACCGTAGCAATCTCCCTGAGCGAAGGCGATGACTCCTCGATCAGATCTCTTTCTTCCTTTTGTCTCGGATGGCGAAGTCCTAAGAGCAAAGCACGGACTTTCTCTTAGATATTTTATGGACGAGCACCCCAAATCTCCAACTTGTGCTATCCTTTGTAGTGCCATGTCCCCTTCTTCCGGGAGCACGGCTAAGAAATACTTGGTATCGTTCGATCAGGACAGATTAAATCAAGATCATTTTTTTGTTATGGATTGGTTTTTTCGGAATCAAGTGCCATATTCAGCGGATCGTGTCTCGAGGAAGGACTCGACGACAAAGTCGCGAGGGGCATTTATGTTGTGCTGGTTTCTTTATCCGTTTTCGATGTCGCTTGGTTGCTTTCTTGTTGGTTTTTTGACTTGCATTTTCTTGAACGGTTTCGATGGACTTCATTGTCTTCATTCTTTGAATTTTGTATTTCGTATTGAACCATTGGAGACTGAGACAGGAGATATTGATCATCTGTTGGTGCGTGTAGGTGATCGTGTGTCACTCCCCATTTCCAAAATACTGAGGGATTAGCCACGTGGCAATGGCCAGCAGCACACTCTAATGAAAAACCCAATTTAATGGACCCATTAGAGTGTACTTAAGCTGTAAAATAAATATAATGGTCTACGATACATATCACATTCTAATTCTAATCTCATCCACAAAAGGTAAACATAAATCAAATGTCAGACTAATCAAACTCAGAAATATAATCCAATAACAAGTCTCAATAAAAAGTGTCTCAGGGAACAACCCGATAATGAGTTTAATACAGTAATCCAAGAGACAAGAAATAGAGAAACTAGAAACAGAAATAACTGAGTATATCAAGCAAATACTCAGGAGAAATCCTCTGGTACCACCTCGTCCTCTGGTGCTGGTACTGCTCCAGTGTCTGCTCCTGTCCCGTATACCTCGGGGTATATCTCCTCTGCTATACCTGGGGACATAATCCGGATCCAGGTCCTCAGGGGACATAACAAGGTACAAGAATAACTCAAGCCAAATAAATGCAGTATATATAAAAATAAATCAACAGGGCAAATAATGTAACCAGCTATGTAATATGCAACTGAGAGCATTACTAGTACTCAGGCTGAGACCACTACAAGCTCTGTGTCGGGGAGCCGGTAGTAGCAATATCATGTAGTGGGCCAAGCTCTGGAACAGAGACTAAAGTACCGCAATAATAAATATATATGTTTGTAATCAGCCTGTAGCCTGTGTGTCTCTCCCCAACCAATGTAATCACACGTCTCATATCCATAACACGCAAGATCAAGACCTCTAGCTAGTACAACGAGTCATAATAATGTCTATGTATATACAATATCTATGTCACAAATCTTGTAAGCCTATACAGAATCACCATAAATACTCAGGAAAGATTATGTCTCATGAATAGTGTTAAGTGTCATATGGTATGACGTACTTGATAAAGCAAGCACAAAAATATAGGATCGTAATATCAACTCTCTAAGTGACATTACACGACTCCGCGTACGGTGTCGACACCCTAATATTATTCGGACGTTATGCAATGTCTTATGGCCCTAGGTTGAATATGTACATCTCAAGAGTATATATATATATATATATATATATATATATATTATATATATATATATATATATATATATATATATATTATATATATATATATATATTATATATATATATATATATATATATATATATAAAGAACTCAAGCAAATAATATAACAGGAACTACTGCAAGTTGGCAAGGTACACTTGTCTAGGTTTTGAACTCCTTCAGTTGCTCCGGTAACAACAAAATCTCCAAGTACGCCTCTGGATGCTGAAACAAACATTATCATCGCTCTCAGAATACATGAGATAGCTAGGATTGACTACCCATAAGTCCAATTTGGACACAGGGGCAGAATTGACAGTTACTGGTTCAAAGCGGGGTTCACATGTGGCTCTCTTTGCACCAAAAAATATGCCAAAGACAAAGTTCTCCAAATTTGTCAAACTCAGTGTCTACGAGTCCAGAACGATAATACGAACCCAACGGAACATCCAGATCTGGATTCCGATGAGCCGATCACAAAATCACCTGTCAAATAGAGCCGTAGGACGCACGAAACGGGGGTTCGTCAACGTTCTCAGAATCGAACCAAACTTGGGTCACAGTACCAGCGTAACGCTGCGAATCCAATGGCGCAAGTTTTGTTACAAAATAATAAGTACATACGAAGTTACATCGAGTGTCAGAACATGCCCGATACGGGGCATTTTTGATAGATTCGCGTTGATTCTGGTGTGCACGCACATCCAAATCAACTTCCGTAAAATCCCATAAATTCGCATTGATGATACGCACCTTTCGGTATAATTCGCACACGACAAAGTTATCTCGTTTAGCGGAAAGCACCCCGTTTCGAGAAAATTTGGGTTTTGAAAACCAAGTTTTTGGTGAACTTTATCCGCGAATAAAACACAACATACAACAAATTAAAATAAACTAATTATAGGGTCTTAATCTTGGTTAGGTTGTCTAATTTACTGTTCAAGCAGCGTCTCATCTCTGCTCTGATACTTGCTCTGCCGAACAAGAATATGGGATTCTAAATCTTTAGCGATGCCTCAGGCTAGGCCTTGGGAGCGGTGCTCATGCAACAAAACAAGGTGATAGCTTTTTCTTCGAGACAATTGAAGTAGCATGAGCGTAACTATCCGACACATGATCTAGAACTCGCGACAATTGTGTTCGCACTAAAGTTGTGGTGAAATTATCTTTATGGTGTGCTTGCCAAATTTTCACTGATCACCAGAGCCTCAAGTATCTTTTCACTCAGTCGGACCTAAACCTACGACAAAGATGTTGGCTAGAACTAATCAAAGACTACGACTTGTCGATCAACTACACTCCAGGTAAGGGAAATATTGTAGCGGACACGCTGACTCAAGTATTTGCGCTATCTTTATCCGTTAACTGCTAGCTACAAAAGGAATTGGAGAGTATGGACATCAAGCTGCGAATTCGATATCGAGGCCGACCGATTGGCGAATCACTAGCTCAGTTACTCCTTGAAACGAGCCTGATAAAAAAGGTTAAGTCCACTCAGATGAACGACCCATTCTTGTTGAAGATGCGTGAGCATATTTTAGCAGGAAAGGCGTCCGACTTTGCTGTGAATGTAACGGAATATTGCGGGTAAGAGAAAGACTATGTGTGCCCAACGATGCAAAACTCAAAAATGTCACATCCAAGAAGTACAAAGATGTATCAGGACCTCCGCACGACCTTCTGGTGGTACGACATAAAGAAATATGTGGCGCTCTTCATGTCATAATGCTTGTCTTGCCAGAGAGTAAAGACCGAGCACCAGAGGGACGGGAAAATACAGAACCTTGCTATCCCGGAGTGGAAATGGGACCATATCACGATGGACTTTATTGTTGGCTTGCCAAAGACGCAATATGGAAACGACGCCATCTGGGTCATCGTCGACCGATTAACCAAGTCAGCGTACTTCATTGCCATCAAAGTTACTTGGAGCATCGATCGCTTGGCTCAGATATATCTTGTTGAGATAGTTCGACTACACGGCGCGCCAGTGTCTATTATTTCGGGTTGAGACAGACGATTCTTATCACGTTTCTGGGAAAGCCTTCGGTCAGCTATGGGGACCAAGTTGAAGTTCAGTTCAGCATACCATCCTCAAACCGATGGCCAAACAGAACAGGTAAACCAGATTCTTGAAGATATGCTACGCCTTTGTTCGATCGACTCAAAGTCAAGTTGGGACGTCCATCTACAGTTGATAGAATTTGCATACAATAATAGTTACCAGTCCAGCATTCAAATGGCCCCATATGAGGCTTTGTATGGGCGGAAGTGCAGATCGCCTATCTGTTGGGATAAAGTTGGCGAGCAATAAATCCTCGGCCCGGAGCTAGTAGCGCAAACCGTTTAGAAGGTTCGGCTGATTTGAGAGCGATTAAAGGTGGCACAAAGCAGACAGAAGAGTTATGCGGATATTCATAGACGACCCCTTGAATTTACAGCTAGTGATCACGTATTTCTCAAGGTCACACCGATGAGTGGAGTTATAAGATTTGGAGTAAAGGGGGAAGCTAAGTCTTTGATTTGTTTGTCCGTATGAGATTCTCAGGCGAGTCTCCCCAGTTGCATATCAAATTGTCCTACCACCGAGCCTATCAGACGTGCATGATATCTTTCACGTGTCACAGCTGCAAAAGTACGTGCATGATCCGGGTCACGTGGTAAATTTTTGTTCGTTGGGTTTGCAAGAAGACTTGTCATATTTAGTAGAACCTGTGCAGATCATCGATCGTAAGGATAAGAAGATCCAAAATCGTTCAGTCCCGCTCATGTGCATACTCTGGCGGAACTATGCGGTCGAAGAGTCGACCTAGGAACTCGAATCAGACATGAAAGAAAATTTTCTCTCATTATTTTCTTCAGGGTAGATTCCATTCCTAAGTTTCGGGACAAAACTTTTTATTAGTTGGTTAAGATGTAGTGCCCCGTTCCCACTCTTCGGGGAGCGCGACTAAGAAATATTTGGTATCGTTCGATCGGGACAGATTCTTTCCTTGTTATAGATTGGTTACTTCGAAATCAAGTCCCACATTCGGCGGATCGTGCCTCGAGGAAGGCCTCGACGACAGAGTCACGAGGGGCCTTTCCGTTGTGCTAGTTTCTTTGTCCGTTTTGATGCCGCTTGGTTGATTTCTTATTGGTTTTGTGACTTGCATTTTCTTGAACGATTTCGATGGACTTTATTATCTTTGTTCTTTGAATTTCGTATTTCGTATCGAACCCTTGGAGACCGAGACAGGAGATATTGATCATCATTTGGTGCGTGTAGGTGATCGTGTAGGAGACGCGCAAGCAGAGTCTTGAAGATCTCTCATTTCTCTTCCCTGATTCACCAACTTGTGAGTGGCCTTACCTTCAATTTTCTCCCTTCTTACAAGTCTTCACTCTTAAAAATCTGACTCACTTGTGTGTTCTGATCAACGATACCATAATAATGATAATTGAGTCAAGATAATAAGAAGTAAACTTGAAACACTGATGCTTGTCACACAAAAATCACCGAAAGATCATATTGTTGCGTGCTTGTCCGCTATGCATGTATCTATTTTATGTTATAATTATAGCTAGAATTCATTCATCTATAATTGTTCAATGAGTAGTGCATAACTTGACCAGGTGGGCTATGCTATGAATTCTTCTGAACTCTTATACTTGCTTGTTGTCTCAAAATGCTTGGTTTGATAATTTAGTTTGAGACAATGCATGGTCAAGGATAACTTGTGCACAAGGTGTAGGGTTCCTGCGAGCGGTCTCTAGGGCACCAGAACCGATTCGTCCTAGTCGGAACGTTAGTATAGTCGTGCTAATGGCCTAGCACAGGTGAGTTCGGGACTTGCAACGGAGCTATCTGCTCGCGATTGCAAGGATTACCGTCTACCTTAACTATAACTCGTCTTGTATGGATATGCCAGTGACCCCATATGTGTGTATATTTAAACTGTGCAATCTAACTATGTCTTCGTAGCAAGGAAGAACATGGTAAGTTTTGTGCATGTGGTTCAGACGAACGGGTAAAAGTCATTGAATGGTGGCACGTTTATTTCAGTTATTTCAAATCCTATTGTATGTTGTAACTTAAAACTAAGGCAAGATAGATAGACCACAATAATAATTTGTATGCTTTATATGAATACTGTGTCAATTTGGTTAGTTGTGTTAGCTCGTCCTCATCGGTACTTTTCAAAGTACTGACCCTCATTGTAGCAGGTTCCCCGAGCGGAGCTGACGTTTCTTCCCCCAACTAGTCCATTACTCAGTGCATTTTGTTCGTGTCTTTTAAAGCTTGTACAAATCATCCGGAGCAGGTGCACACATCTTATGTAGCTCCGAGGAAGGGCGATAGCTTTTTCCAAAGGTGTCTATTATCTTTTGAAGTTCTAGTATGGGATGTAATGTATGGAACGACTATCTCATTTTTCGTCCATCTTGTAAGCCCACACGACACCCCTTTACTTTTGAGTCAAGAGTTTGTAACAAAGATGCACATTATCAAAAAAGAGAAGTTTTCTTCATTTCAACGTGTGTTCTTTAGCTTTCGCGCTCTATTGATTATGTTTCTATATATATATATATATATATATATCATTATGATAGGCCTTGTGCGGGCGCGTCTTACGCTCGTACGGTATCACGCCCGGGGTACGAATAGCGATTCTGTGGAATCGGGACATGACATCCTATGTGCCTCCACCCTCCTCCTATATTTATAGGATGAAAAATCATATTTTAGGTCATAATAGGATTTCCTAAATAGAAAAACTTAAAATAAGAATCATATTCCACCTAAAATAGCCCAACACCAATTATGGACGTCCAAATATGGTCAAATTAAATATTTGATACAAATTTGAAATCAAATCAAATCTTACATTTAATGTAGATTTCTAAATTATATTAAATTAAAACTCTGATAATATTTGGGCTCCAAAATTTATAAATCCAGACTGGACCCCAACAATCTCCCCCTCAAGTCTAATGAGAGGGTGTTGACCCCATGGCTTCTCAACTGGACTCCATGCATGTTGCCCCACGACAGAGTTCCTGCTATCTCATGCCACCGATCTTCGACCCCCGAGTTGCTTTGCATCTTCCTTCGTCTCCAGCTCCTCGACCGTCACGTCGACGTTAGCTGCCATGCGTAGCACCTTCTGTACCACTGGGATCCTGCCGACATCAATGACATGACTGAGACCAAAGTCCCTGACTATCAGCCTTACTGTGAGTCTTTGTTGCCTGTCCCCGACTTCCGTCTTCCACCAAAATATGTTAACGTTCCGACGAGCTTCTTCACCCTTGGATGGCCCAACCAAGCGGACGGTACGATTCTTCCGAGATTCAAACTCCTGAATCTGCCCACCTTCGTATCCGAACTTGAAGCTCCCCCAAACACATGCGTCCTCTAGAAGAACATCACGCACTGTGCATGTCGTCGATGATCCACAGCTCCCCCGGAACTGTGTGAATGGTGACGCTCCCGCCTCAGATTGAGTTTGTTGCAAACCTTGATCTCCTCCCTGGCCTCTAACTGCTGAAACCAATGTTGCTCCGTGAAGCTTTGGCAAACCACCCTTCGCCAAAACTGGATCCGTCAAGCAACCCCCACCTGGAGACCGACTAGCTGTCATGGGACCGACATACTGACCATCAATCTTTGGCTCATCACCATTCGTCGCTTTGTCTCGACGAACCGAATCCTCTGTAATCCTTAAAGTTTCTCGAAGCCCCTCCTCAGCAAGTTCCCGATGATCCAACTCCTGTCGAATACCCCTCGAGCCTCCACCCGATGTTTGTGGCATGCCTGTACAACTCAGCGGCTTGAGCCTGTACATGCCACAACATAAATCTTCTCGAACCAACTGTTGGGAACCCTTCGTAAGCATCCAATCTTTGTCTCCAAACAAACTGCGACAACCATCATCAGCCAGCCTCCCTATCAAAACCAAATTATAGCGCAAACTCGGTACATATCGTACATCCTTGAGAATGAGCTTCTCACCAAGCTCCGTTGTCAAATGCATATCACCGATGCCTACAACTACATTCGTTCCTTTGTATACCATCTTCACACGTCTAAACTTGCCGCAGTGGTATGACGTGAAGATCCTCCTATATGGAGTGGCGTGATACGATGCCCTCGTTCCCATGACCCAATTGCCATCATGACACATGCCACAAGGTTCCTCTGTGTCGGCTGTTGCGATGATGAGATCTTCCATAGCCGTGAGATCCTCCTGATCATCCTTGCCTTTGGCCTTCTCAGCTTTGAGCTTCATGCAGTTCCTCTTGATATGACCCATTTTGCCACAGTGCTAGCAGCCCTCCGTGCGGTCCACAGTCGCAAGATCCCGAGAACTCTCCCTTATCCTCGCTTGTGACTTTGGTCTTTCCTTCCCGTAGGAAGCCACCAGAGCAGACTCCTGCGACGATTCTACTTGCTTACGCCGGATCTCCTCGTTCAACAAGATATTTTTGACTGCCTCCATCGTGACAACTCCACCAGGCGTGGAGTTGCTCACCGACACCACCAACGTCTCCCAACTTTCCGACAGATAGCTCAAAAACAAAAAGGCCTGAAGCTCATCATCAATCACCATCTTTATCGCAAATAGCTGATTGATAATACCCTGAATCTCATTCAGATGTTGTGCCATTGGGGCACCCTCCGTGTACTTCGAGTTGACGAGTTGGCGAATCAAAAATACCTTGTTGCCAGCCGTCTTTCTTTTGTACAGCGAATGCAGCTTCTCCATAATGCTTTTGTCGAACTCTCCATGAACACGTGGTGAAACACCGAGTCGTCTGGATGAATCCAACGGCCTTTCGATCCAGTCGTTTCCAGTCTTCAGCAGCTTTGTTCGATGGCTTAGCGTTGTCGTCCTCTAACGAACCATGCAAGTCCTTGCACCAGAGTAGATCCTCCATCATTGGCTTCCAAATTGCCCAATTCTTCCATGTGAGGGTGATCATATGAGTGTTCATCTGCTCCGTAGACATAGTTGTCAAAACCAAAACCAGTAGCTCTGATACTAGATGTTGGGAATCAGACACGCCCTGCAAGAGTTCCGACAACGTGAGAGTGCTAGTAGCAAAAATTTTAGGCCAACCCACCTGAGATAACCAACCCTTGTCTAACGAACACCAAACACAGATAAAGACAAGTATATGGCGGTGACTACGTCACCTGGACAAATTCCAACCTTTATAACTCAGATGAAATTATAAGATTGACAAAATCAATGTTGAACCCTTTGTCCTAATAGATTCAACCCCCTCACCACACTCAAGAAGAAAAGAAAGAGATTAAAATTGAAATCACTCACCAACCCGTAGCAATCTCCTTGAGCGAAGGCGACGACTCCTCGATCAGATCTCTTTCTTCCTTCTGTCTTGGATGGCGAAGTCTTAAGAGCAAAGCACGGACTTTCTTTTAAATTTTCTGTGGACGAGCATCCCGAATATCCAACTTGTGCTATCCTTTGTGCCTCTACCCTCCTCCTATATTTAAAGGATGAGAAATCTTATTTTAGGTCATAATAGGATTTTCTAAATAGAAAATCTTAAAATAAGAATCATATTCCATCTAAAATACCCAACACCAATTATGGACGTCCAAATATGGTCAAATTAAATATTTGATACAAATTTAAAATCTAATCAAATCTTACATTTAATGTAGATTTTCAAATTATATCAAATTAAATCTTTGACCATATTTGGGCTCCAAAATTTACTAAATCCAGACTGGACCCCAACAAATTCATCATAGGAAAGTTGACAAACATAGTTTTTTTTTTTTAAATAACATAAAACCTTGAATTTCAAGAGGAGATAAAAACAAGATTTTACAATCCGAACAAGATTTCAAAGAAGATGCAAGAAGGAGAGGGACTTGCCTTGGGTTTGAGCAAAACCTAGAATTTTCCAACTGGAATTGATTTGATTTTCTACATCCTTCCCAATTCAAAATCCTATTTAAAAGACAACCATTATATCTATATATATACATTAGAATTTAACCTAGATCTAGAGATAAAAAATTGGTCGGATGCGGCAGACGGCGGCACCGGAGCTGGGTGCGGCGACAGTAACCGCAGCAATAGGAGCAATAGTGGCAGCAACAGTAGCAGTAAGAGCAGAAGGAGGGAGAGAAAGAAGGAAGTGAAGAAGAATAAGTAGAGGGGAAAAAGAAGAATAAGTATGCTGGTGTTCATGTTGGGAATGAAAAAGGGGTACAGGACTTGCCATGTTTTACATGGGAAAAAAAAAATGAATGAGAGGGAGCCAGCAAAGGGATGAGTCATGAAAGAAGGGGTGGAGTTTGCTGGGTTCGGTTGGGGCTCTCCCCTCCATTTTATTTTTAAAAAAACCTTCACAATTTAGGAAATTACAAAAGATCTAATTTGCAAACAAAAACTTGCATATACATATACACATATTTACAAATCCAAATTTGGTATTATTAAATACAATTCTGACACTAGAATTTTAAATTTTCGTTTAAGATTTGAAATCAGATTATATTTTTCTAACTAGTAGTTTTAAAAAACGTTCATAACATTTTTTTATCGGGATACGATAGATGCATAAAAACAATTGAAAAACAAAACTAATCACGAAGAGGGGCTCTTGATAAATTCATTATTAAAGAACCACCTAATCTAGGTGGAAATTCAATTTAAAATGTAGAAGTTGTTCCTAACCTAGCCACATGAGGAAGATGTTACTAATGTAGTCCACCACGAAAATGAAGAAGTTTCTAAGTTGGCCCACAAAGAAAATGAAGATATTTCTAAGTTAGATAGCAATGGAAATGAAGATGTCAAAACTTAAGAAAATGAACTTCTAGACCAACCCTTTTCACAAAAGTTAGACATTTATGATCCACGAACTCTGGATAATCCTGACAAAAACTTGAGAGATTTGCTAGTAGAAAATGGTTCTTTTAGATACATATCTGTAGAAAATGATCATAAAGATAAATTATTTGGACGTTTTTTATCAACATTTTACACTCGACGTTTATCAAATTGAGAGAAACATGATAAGAAATGGCTTGTTTATTCAAAAGAGTTTAACAAAGTATTTTGATTTTGTTGTAAGTTGTTTAAAAAGGATCTCCATAAAAGTCGGTTAGTAAATGAAGGGTTTAATGATTGGACACATCATAGTGTTAGGCTTAATGAACATGAGATGAGTAATGAGAACATCATTAACATGAGAACTTGGGTTTGGTTTATATGAAATTTTTTTAAAAATGAAACAATTGATAAACGTATTCAAGATCAGATGAAGGAAGAAAAGGAACATTTCAGAAAGTATTAGAAAGAATAATTTCTATTGTGAAGTATCTTGGCATTTCGACGAACACATAAGAGGATTCATGAAAAAATAATGGAATTTTTTTAGGCTTAATTAAAATGATGGAATTTTTTTAGGCTTAATTAAAATGATTGTAGAGTGAGATCCTCTTATGCAAAAACATATTCAACGGATTGAAAACAATAAAATTCATTATCATTATCTTAGTCATAAAATTAAAATGAATTGATAGATATGTTAGCTTGTGAAATCAAAATTTCTATGATTAAAAAAGTTAATAGCAAAATATTTTTTAGTATCACTTGATTGTACTTCGGATACAAGCCTCAAAGAATAAATGTTCTTGATTTTACAATGAGTAGATATTTCAGCATCTCCAATAAAAATAGAAGGATAATTTGTTAAATTTTTAAAAGTTAATGATACATCTGGGCGGGGACTTTTTGAAGAATTGCAAAATGTTAACAGCACTTAATCTTGATATTTATGATGTACGAGGTCAAGGATATGATAATTGGGCTAATATGAAAGTTAAATACCAAGATGTACAAAGAATATTACTAGACATATATTTACTAGACATATATTCTAGAGCATTGTATACACATTGTGGTTGTCATAGTTTAATTTTAACACTTTTGATATGGCAAATTGTTGTCCCAACGTCAGTTTTTTTTTTTTTTTTTCAGTGATGAATTGCATTGATACAATGTTTCCTAATCCTATAAAATATTGGAAATTTTTGAAAAGTAATGTAAATGATTACCGAACTCGAGTGACTCTTGTGGTTACCGAGGAGAGGTATAAGACCCCGGCTGGGTCGTAGAAGGTCAGTGAATCGAGCCACGGGGGCGTATTATTCCTTCCATTTATAAATGGTGGGAGTTGGAGACAGTGGACCCAAAGACATGCAATGCAATGTGCACCAAAGTTTCGAGCGTTACGCCAGATCTCGTGCGTTATGCCTGGAAGTCAAAAAAAAAATGTAAACGATTTAATTGTCAAGTCAATATCGGCTACCCGGTAGGAAAGTCACATTAAAAGTGTGAAGGGAATTAGTTCCAAGGTCCTAATATACGAGAAGCATTGTTTCAATTAGCAAAATTTGATAATGAAAACAAAGCCAGTAAAGCTAAAACTTTAGTAAAATATTGTATTGAAAATTTTGACTTCTTATTAAGCATGATTATTTGATATGTTGTATTGAATGCTTTTAATTTAGTCAGCAAAAGTTTACTAATCTAAAGAGACATGCTTCTTGATGTTGCTATGAATCAAGTATGTGGACTTATTACATACCTTGAAAAGTATAAAGAAGATGGGTTTACAAAGGCCATAATTATTGCAAAAGAGTGTTGATGAAACGAAATTGATCCTACTTTTGAAGTAACATGTTATCCTTTAGAATTAATATTTTCATATACATTGTAGATCAAGCTATTGGTTCACTAAATAGGAGGTTTGAGCAATATAAAGTATATAAGGATATTTTTGGGTTTCTATTTAGTTCAGAAAAATAAATTCGATGAGTGATAATCATTTGAAAGCTTGTTGTGATCATCTCGAAACTATTCTAAAACATGGAAATATTTATGATCCTGATGGAAAAGATTTATTTGGAGAATAAAAAATTATACGTGAGATGTTACCAAAAGATCAAACAAAGACAACAATTAATATATTGAATTTCTTAAAAAGACAAGATTGTTTTTCAATGGCATGTACTGCTTAAAGAATACACTATTGATTATTCATGTTACAGTCATCTATGAAGTTTCTCAGAATTAAAACTACTAAAATCTTATCTTCAATCGACGTTGTCGCAAGAAAGATTGAATTGATTAGCTTTGATATCTATTGAGAATGATTTTCTTGATAAAGTTGATATTCAAACCTGCATTTTTTTGTGATGATTCTTTTGTTGTTGGTGTTGGTTAATTTTGTTGGTTAATGCTTAATTCATTTCTTTTGACGGTATGTATATTTTTTTCAATTATATACTAGTTTTATTTGATTTTTTGTTTCTTCGCTTTTGACATTTGCATTCTTTGTTTGTCTATTATATTTTGATTTTCCTACTTTTTTTCTCCTATTTTTTTTAGGTTTGTACTCATAGAATTGCTAGAAAGTGTTGGTAGTTTTGGATATGTCACATAGACAGCTGGAGATTCTGCAAATTTGAATAACATTTTTCTAATATTTAGATTTTGTAATCATTCAATAAATATAATTCTTACCATACATGGACGTTAATCAATACTCTTATTAATTTTAACTTATATACATGTGTCATTTTTCTTTAAAAAAAATAAATTAAACTTGCGTTATTAATATGACATCGATGTTTTTTCCTTTTTAATGTTTAGCCTTATCTTCAATTTTTGAACAAGGCACTCTAAATCACATGGCTGTTCATCTTGCCTTAATGGGGGTGGACAAGCAGTTAGGGTAGTATGGAAGGTCTAGATTCAAGGCCTGGCCTCAACGGAAAAATATATAAAAATAATAATTTGACAAATAAGGTACACATTATAACTAATACAAACAACTTTTAACACCTTAATTGTTGTTTAAAATTTATATTATTGTAAAATTTATAAAATTGTTAACGTATAAATAGCATAAACATCACTAAAACAAAATAATTAGCATACAAAAACATTTGATGGTACATATAAAAAAAACAAGAGGCTCATCAAAAAAAATATTCAGAGCATAAATTGAATTTTCGAAATAGCCTTATTGCAATAGGATCACATCTAATGTGCCCTGGAAGCTGACAAACTTAAAAAGTATAACATGAAAGCATGTATAGTTGTACTGAAGGGTTCTTAAAGCATTTGAAACAGGTTTTTCCTCCAAAATGGACATATTTAGGTCTTCCATAACTCCCTCTATCCACGCCTATTTCGATCTATCAAATTGATCGGGTCATCTATCAATCAATTTTGGAAAGTGCATCTGGCACTGTTCATTTCCCCCAGGCCATAATAGGCAAGAAGAATGACCACATTCAAATACAAGTCATTTCATGTACAGACCAGAAAGCATATAGTAAACCAAAATTTACAAGGTTAGGTTAGGTTCCGAAAAGTTCTTCCATAATAGGACTGGCTTAAGCAAGGTTTTCCATGTTAATACAACCTCTTAAATATTTTTTACTGCCAGTATGGGTTAAGGAATTTTTTTTCTGTTTGACGGTAAGGCAACGATGAATCTTGGCATAGGGGTTATGCTAACAATTCAAACCCCAATCATATGGCTGATATGTCACCTTCAACTGATTGTTCGCTTGCAAATCCAAAAGCTCTTGGGACTTTGATGGCTCTAGATAATTTGCCGCATGCTTGATTACCTCAGCTTCGTTCTTCCCGAAGTCTGTGCTATACCTGGCAAAGGATAAATATGCAGAACATGTCAACATAAACATCAATGTTAAGCAGTTGATCAAACTGGACCATTATTGAATGGCAAAATTTATTAACCAAGATTTTTTGCTTTTCCATGTCTACCCTAAACCAGCCATCAGGATGCTTATATTCAAAGATTTTGAGGCTATAAAATCCTATAATTTGAATACATTATGCCAAATATGGCGAGTCTTTTTGGATATAGAAAAACAAAAGTAAAGATGGACGCAAAAATATAGTCATTTCAAGGAAGCTTCCCATCTTTAGGTTTACATAGCGAGTTATATATATATATATATATATATATATATATATATATATAGGCATAACATGCAAGGTTTAGATTTCAGGAGGGTAGTGGAAATAAATACTCTAGTGCCCAAAAATAAAAAAATAAACAATAACTGTCAGAGTGTGCATGCAAAAAATAGTTGGGAAGAAGATACTATGAAGTGATTTCTTTGGAAGAAGATCATACCATCGCAAGATCTTGTTCACTGACACCACCTTGGATTCAGCATCTAGAACAACTCCACCTGTCATTAGAAAGCTGCGAGCAGCTTCCATCAGTTCCTGATCGATATTAGCTGGGGAATAGCACCTTAGTGCAGGCCCAGATCTGGTGCCGTATACCAAGGCAAAGTGAATCAGAGGTTCCGAGTAAGGAAGTGCCACCTGATAGATCAAAGAAAGTTATGTCAAACCATGATATTACTGTTTACTAGTTGCAGAAGCATGTTATCCTATGCAGAATATTACTCCCTCCTGTCCACTGTAATATATGTTGAATGGACTAAGATACAACACGACACGACAAGGATACATCTTAAGTTGTGTTACCATTGTGTTAATATAGCTGTGCAGACTTTTGGCAATAGCCTCTTACCCAACATAATTAAATCATGTGTGGACGTAGCACGAAATATTTCCACAGAGCCTTCTCATTTCAAATTTATGCCCATGGCTAACAACATATCAATCGGCATATGCATACCTAGCAATTTATGAATCTATAGAGGTGATGTGGGGTTTTCTTTGAACATATATGCAGAAGTCCTTCATGTAAGACACAATTTAAGAGGAAACTTCTAATGTACAGGACAGATAGAATATTAATTCACCTTAAACCGCTTGTCCCTTGGACCAAAAGGCTTGCTGAGATTGTATGGAGGTCGTTGATTACCCCTTAGAATGCCATTCTGAATCGCTGATAGCGAATAGGAGGCGCCACCAACGACATACTTGAAATCTCCAAAATATTTTCTTCTGTCCAGAGCTCCAGCAGGATGACCCCAGGTCAAAATAGCATGGATGGACATCATGTTGTATAAGTTTATAAAGAAAGCAAGCTTTTCTTCCCTTGATAAGCCATTCAAATTTACCCTTTGAAGCTCCTCTGTTACTCTTAGATATCTGCACAATGAGCATCAATTAAAATGCCATGCCCCTATTAGGTAAGCAAAATTCAGGTTTGATGTAAACAAAACCAGTGATCGTAGAAACAAACAAGTACTCTGAATTCACTTTGCTTATTAGGATCAAAACTGAGAGCAGACTCTGTTCATAACTGGTACAAAGGTTGAAGTTACATATATGCAGATAAACAAATTGGAGCTAGGATTCTAGAGAAGGCATGCATTGTCTGTCTTCCCCTTATTCATCAGTTTAGTTAGGCGCAAGACGCATCGCGATGCAAAGAATGTTTAAGACTGAAAAGAGAGGCGTGAGGCAAAAGCGCGAGCCTCATGAAGGTGAAAGACACTTTATGAAAATTGTGTAAAACTTGTCAATAGATTGTGTGCAATAAATATTAATTGTATGCAAATGAGCACTATGAATTATTGATGATTTATTGTTTCCCTTTTTACACAATAACATACCTGATTCATATTTTTAATTTTTGGTTCACGGTACTAATATTCTAATAGTAGAACACCTACAATCCAAATTAAATGGAAAATGGAATTTAAGTACTTACTCCAATGGTCGGTAAAAATTAGAGTAAAAGTAACATGTAATGTAGAATATTTATGTCCCCAATGGACTTGAATCTTGCCGAGAGGCTCTATGAAATGTGAGCCGCGTGAAGGGAGCCTCGTTCCACCAACATTGAGACGTTAAGAGATGAGCCTCTCGAGTCTTGAGCCTGAAGCATGTCTTTTATAAAATATCATCTAATATGTTACATCTACCCCGCTTATCTATTACAATAGTGTTACTTTATCAAAGTGAAATCTCTGTCCTATAAAGCAACTACAACAACAAATCCTCTATCCCAATTTTTTAAATCGGCTATTTCCGTCCTTTTCTTCCACACAATTCCATTGAGGACCATGTCCTCTGTAACAACTGTAACATTAACACAAACCATATCCTTTGTTACATCCTGAATGTAAGAACATCCGGTAGCCAACAGCCAAGATAAAACATTGTCGGATCTTCTATGAAATGAATCCTTACAGAATAAAGCAACTACACATAATAACATAGATAACACCATTTGAAGAGAACTGAGCATGAGAATCACATCCAACTACTATATTTTACTCATACATTGATCTGCTGCATTTTGTCACCAATGAATCAACAGAAAAAAGTCCGCCAAAAATAGCAGCGCCAATTCAGATTTCAGTCTTACCCTTGAAATCCTGAAGTTTGTTCTAGGAAGGAAAGGACCGAAAGGTTGACTTATTACCTTAGAAAATTACTAGTAAATTGGTTTGAACCTTAGAAGCCAGAAACTCCTAGGAGGTCAACGAATCTCAGTAAGAACCTTCGATTCGGCGTTTCTTACTTGGGAGCTCGTTTGGAGCTCGTTTCCCCGATGACGGGAGCTTCGTTTCTCTGGGGACGGAAGCTCGTTTCCCCGACGACATGATCGCTTCCCATAATATGACCATAATTTTAGAAGATGACATGAATTTTGTGAGAGAAATTGGAATATTTTCAATACACATTTATCAAAGTACCAAGAAACTAAAGATTTCTTACTTTGACGTCATAAAAAATTAAAATGCGAAAGATCTCTCTGTAACTTTGAACTGAACTTTATAAATTCTAATAAGTTTTAAAATATTTATAAGTTTTGATAACAATAATTAATAAACATTAAAAATTTATTAGCGCACGCTCCCATCACGTTCCCAAATTTAGAATCTTCTAAGTAGTCGCGCTTCCCCGTCCCCGCTCCCGCTTTTGGCTTCTAAGGTTTGAACTATTTGCGTGGATGGCGAGTAATTAAAAAATCGCATATCACAGGTAGATTAACATATAAGATGTGATACTCAAGTCAGTTCACAACAGAAAAGGGAATATTTCCAATGTGCCAAAGGCAGTTCATTGCCAGCAATCACAAGATGTCATGGGTGAACATCTTTTTCTTTTTCTTCTCTTTCTTTTTAGTTGTTACTTTTTACCTGTAACTTCCGTTAGTAAGATGATCTAAGAAACTAAAGATGGCAACTCTACCAATGCAAAACTGTAATAAGTTCTTGCAACCAACCTTCTGAATTCCTCACAACCAATAATGCTGCTATAGTCAACATGTCTGCCATCTTCAGATACATATGCTTCAAAAATTGCGAAAGAAAGAAACCTTAACCGTGACGCAATTTCAATAATAGGCTTAGGTTTAAATTCAATCAAGCCCCTTGTCATGTTGTAGCATTGAGTCGAGACAGAAGGATCATGCTCCAAAAAGCGGTACAAGTGGTTACCATCTTCAAATAAATTTTCCCTGCAGTGGCAAACTATATTGTAATAAGAAAACATATATATCTTCTTAATTATAAAATTAAGCTGTAACCAATTCAGCAGTCGACAATTTCAGGAAGGAAAAGGAATAAATTTCAAGTGCTTACTGGACTAAGTAAACTTACTCTAGAACATGTTGGAAAAAGTGATTTTTGGCAAGCTTTCGTCCATATTCTATTGCCTGTGATCAGAAAGAAACTATTATAGAATCACCATAATTATTTTTAACGACCAAGGTAAGTTGCTAAAAGTAACCAGAAATTAAAGGAACAATGTACATCACTCTTATTTTTGAAGAAAAATGTATCCCCAGCTTCTGAGAGAGGATGAAGTCTAGCATCTGGAGTAACTTATGAACTCTTAAGTATGTTACGGCTGAAAAACACAAGTTTTAAATTGAAGGCATGAACTCTTAGAGTGCACTAAACCAGAGACGAAAATAAGTAGAAGCCATTTGTGTTTCCCAATACAATCGAGAAAATATATGATAGATCACCTTTTTGTTTGTTAATCAGCAAGTCTGAAAGAAATTGAGGTCATGATATAATTCAAGTAACTAGGATGATATGATCACTTGGTACATCAAGTATATCCAGATATCATTATTCAATGTTGTCCAGAAATCATATTTACTTCAAGTTAAAAGGAAATTAACTGAAAAACGAATTTGATATAAAAGCAGACAATATATTAAGTACGAAGTTGACCGGCTCAGAAAAGCAACTATAGTTATATTAAGACTCCAGTACACATAATATAGCAATAATGTCATATATAAGACAAATGTATATAGGAATCTCAGAATCAAATAATTGATCAATAGACCCTGTGTTCAGCAGAGAAACAAGATAATATTAAGGTGCATACTTGGACCAACTAACCTCTTCTCTTTCCAAGCACTGATCTTGTGACAAGAAATTCACAGCTTCAGACCCAAGGAAACAGTTAGTGAACCTTCGCATCTTGTAAAACCTATCGCCAAGTGCAACTGACTCCTTTAACTTTCTAACAACAGATGCCAACTCATCCACCTTACCACTTCCAGAGACGTCATCTTCGCCAGGAAACGGTGGCAAAGGAGCTGCAGAGGATGGCTCCTCGTTAATAACATCATTAATCTTCTCGTCAAGCTTGCTGGACTCCTCCATAGCCTTAAGTTCGCTTAATCCTCTTACAAGAAAACTGTTGAAGTACAAACATGGAACAGAAGAAGATCCGGTCTTCTGCTCCAACTCCAACTTTCTACTAGGGTAGATATCAACATTAATTTCAACAGGTTTTAATCTTTTCTGATGCAAAAAAGATCTGACCTCTTTGCACTCCTGACAACCAAGCCTTGTGTACAACATAACCCTCCCCTTCATAGCTTGTTCTTCTACTGGATTCTTCACAGATGAATTGCTTTTATCTTCAGGGTCTGTTAGTCCATCAGAACTTCCACCCGAAAGGCGACGAAGAACATTTGAGACTGCAACCGCTCCTTTCATCTTTACAAAAATATTTAGTGCAGCAGCTTTTCCGGGCCAGGTACTTGCCTGTTCCGCTGTGTCATGGTCAGGATCTTCAGGGTTTGCATCCTTATCTTCAGAAGTGAACTCCTCTACTGTCCGACTCAGTGTAATTGGACTCTCGCAGTCTAAACTTCTGTCCTCTTCAGTAAGAATTCTTTTTGTAGTTGGCCATGTTTTGTTTGGCTTCTCAGACTCGGAATCACTCACTTTTGCTAGCTTCTCGATATTTTGGCTTTTTTTGTCTGGAGCCTCAGAGTCTGAATCACTCTCCTTGTCTGCACCACGAACTTCATCTGCAGTCTGCCCAATCTTGTTTGCTTTCTCAGATTCTGAATCACTCTCTTCTTTTTTCTCAGTAGTTCGGCACTTTTTATCCAGGCTATGAGAGTCTGAATAACTCTCCTTCTCTGCAATGACTTCCACTGTAGTTTGGCTCTTTTTATTTGGACTGTCAGAGTCTGAATCACTCTCCCTATCTACTTTCTCAGCAGTTTGGCTTGTCACATTAGAATTCTCAGTGTTGGAATATCTTTCCCTCTCTACTCTCTGGCTACTGTCCTCATTCTCAGAATCTGAACCACTCCGCTTGTCAACAACACAGACTTCCTCTCCAGTTAGGTTCCTTTTGATTGGACTCTCAGAGTCTGAATCACTCTCCATCTCTACCTTCTTGGTATTTTGGCTCCTCTTTTCCATAATTTCAGAATCAGAACCGCTCTCCTTGTCTACGACATAATCTTCCTCTGCTGTTTGACTAGTTTTGTTTAAATTATCAGAGTTGAAATATTTCCCCTTCTCTAGATACTGGCTATTGTTCTCGTTCTCAGAATCTGAACCACTCTTTTTGTCCACAATAGAAATCTTATCTGCAGTTCTGCTTATTTTATTTGGATTATCAGATTCTGAATCACTATTATTCTCTAACTTTTCAGCCTTTTGGCTCTTTTTGTCAAGAATCTCAGAGTCGGAACCACTCTCCTTGTCTGCAACAAGAATCCCCGCTGCAGCTTCGTGCATCTTGTTCGGATTCTCATAATCAGAATCGCTCCCCACCTCTACTACTTTAGGAGCTTTGATCTTGTTATCCATATTATCAGAATCTGAACCGCTCTCCTCGGCGACAGAAGCTTCACTTGGACTTTTGCTCGGTTCGTTCTGGTTCTCAGAATCCGAACCACTACTGTCACCACCGTGGTTAGAACCTTCTTGTTCACCCCCTTTGTTCTGTGTATCCTCATTAGCCTTCAAAGATCCTCCGCTAGCTGATCCCTCTTCATCTTTTTCTTCATCATAATTTCCTCTTGGACTATTCTCAGGAGATGATGAATTCACTGACTCTATTTCATCATCATTCTTATCTTCCCTCTCCATAGTGTCAAATATATAAAAGTTTAGCAGAAGAGTGTTGATTCTGATGATAAGATTTTCAAAAATCTTTTGTGCGGAACAATAACTTGGTAACTCCCTTCCGCCATATGATGCAATGCCTGTTAGGTCTTAAACAAAAAGTAATAGATAAATCTAATCTTGCAAGTAGATAGACTAATACAAGGAAACAAAAGGCAAATTACAAGAAACCATGAGGAACTTTAGGTGTGAAATAGCACATTCCCGCCCTCTCCTTTAATCTGCAACAAAATAAACTAGTGGAAAGCTGTCGATGCACACAACCTACCATGACTTCAATTTTAAAATGGACTTGGTTTGTGCATTGCCAGCTTTCTATCAAAGTTCAAAAACACAGTTTCAGTGTCGATTTTGGTCCCTTCCCTTCCTATGAGTATCGGATGTGGGCAACTGGGGTTTTGGTGGCTTTGAATCGGTTGGTTTCAGTAGTTTCAACGTTTTCTAAAATGGTTTTCACATCCGCTGCAGCCAATATTGAAAAACTTGCTTTCTATAGATTTATCACCATTCAATTGGCCGTGTATGTCAATAAAGTAGCTTGTAATCTTTCAGAACAATAAAATCATGGAATGGTACTGATCTTAGTTTAGTGGTTCAAAATTTTCCAAATGCGGAAAATACACTTACCGATATGGAATTTTACAACAACAACAAAGCTTTTATCTCAAACTTTTTGGGTCGATTGTTTGAATCCTCTTCTTTTCGGCTGTGTTAAGTGTCATATTCCGTGTAACGCTAATAAAAGTTATATTCTTCTTTAACACTTCAAACCATATTCATCACTAAGCCTACCTCTAGAGGCGGACCAACCTTAGGCCCGAGGGAAAGGGGGCGTGATTTTCGGTCTCCTACTATATATGTATATCTATAGGCGAATATATTTAGTGTTTAATAATAAAAACACATATGTATATTCATTTGTAATCAAGAGGTCTGAAGTTCAATCCTCAATGTCCCTTTAATTTTTAAATTTAAATATTTTCACACACACCCCTTTCAAAGAAACTTTTTTGGCTTAAGATATTTCCCTTCCCCCTCAAAACATTTTCTAGGTCCATCCCTGCCTACTTCTAGTCCTAGTAGCATCTATTGGTTGTGTTGTCCATGTCTAAACAATCTACAATGATTTTCTCTCATCTTGTATTTGCCACTTATCAAAAATAACAAAAGTTGAAAAGACTTTTAGGTTAAGAGCCATAACCGTTTGTGCAATCCCACCACAAAATCCAATATGGTGCACCAAGCAGTGAATGCCTTGCAAAAGACTCAACTGTGAATAGACCCTTTCAACGTCGATTGCAACTTAAAGGGGAAGTTGCATCAAAAAAGCGAACAACTCATACCTCGTTACAATGAAGTAAACAAACTCTAAACGGGAATTTGTAACTGATTTCTTGAAACTTTCATGATTCTTGAAACTAAATTTCCCCATATTCCAAATCAAGTTCATTTCGCTCTAAAAACATCTTCAAATATGCATATTGATCTTCTTCTTTTTCCTCAATAATGTGATCATGATCAAGTAACGGAATATTCACAAATTCGCAACAACAACAACAAAAATTAATTTCTTGTACAGCATCAATCAATACATTTAATGCATTGAAACAAATCAAGGATGCATCTTTATCACACAGATCAGTAACTTAGGTCTAGAAAAACGAACCGGGATTGGAAAAACCTCGACGATCGTATCAAATGTACCAAATTAGAAATTTTTAGGGTTCCGATAGCAACATCTCCTCCAAATTTTGAAATAAAAAATGGAAAAAATTCTATGTAAACTGGAAATGTTTAGGGAAAAAAATCATTATCACAGGAAAAAGAAATGTTTAATTAAAGAAGAAAAATAGGGTTTGAACAGACTCACGTAGAGTGGCCGAGGAATTTCGAAGACTGGGTCCGGAAGCGGGAATGGCGGGGTGAGAAATGCATGGGTCCGTAGTTTCCTCTTATCGAGCCCCAAGATTTATGTTATTTACGCTTTATGCCACTATGAAAAACTTCTCCATAGTATCACAACCCTACCAGGGGGCCTTGAACGAGTGAAAAATATCGAAGTAACTTTTTGTATGGTGAAAAGTTTCATGTTACTTAGTAAAATTTAAGATTTTGTTATATGATATTTATAATTTGAAAGTAGTCAAAAATATCATTTCAGTATTTGGATGGCAATGAAAAGAATAATAAAATAATTTTGGATTATAACAATAAAAAAATAAATAACTTAAATATTTGAAATTTAATTTATTTAATAATTATTTAATATTTTAATTAATCTAATTATACTTCACACTTACTATTTCATACTAATTGTTTAATTAATTAATATTAATAATTAATAATAAAATATTGATTACTACTATTACTAATTATCTTTCATAATATAGTGAGGCTTCAAAATGGTTCAAAAGTGAGCCGTCTAAGTCGTATGTATAAATATCATCAAATAATTATTTTAAAAAAAAATATTACTTAAAAAATTGTTGAAAAAAAGTTAAATTTTTCATAAATAACACTACAAGAATTCGAACTCAGCCAAGCAGAGAGAATACCTCTCACCTTAACCACATGAGTTATGAGAGAATAATGAGGCTTCAAAATGGCTCAAAATTGAGTCGTCTAAGTCGTATGTATAAACATCATCAAATAATTAATTTTAAAAAATTAATATTACTTAAAAAATTGTTGGAAAAAAGTTAAATTTGTCATAAATAACACTAAAAGAACACTACTAGAATAAGCGGGATTAGCGACGTTTTTTAGCGACTCCAGGTAAAAACGTCGCTAATTTAGCGACTCCATGTAAAACGTCGGTAGACGTCGCTAATTGGCGACATTTAACGACGTTTAGCGACTTATGTTCAGTTTTTATAAGATTAGTCGCTATAAGTTCAATTTTGGTCGCTAAACGTCGCTAATATATCTAAGTTAGCGACGTTTAGCGACGCAAATAGCGACGTTTATATTAGAAATATTTAGCAACGTGATTAGCGACGACCGTAACGTCGCTATAATTTAATTTAGCGACGTCCTTATTTGACGTCGCTAAACGTCGCTAAAATTTGGTTAATTAGGGCTCGGTTTCGTTTTTCCCCATGTGTTGAAATTTCGAAACGAAACAAAATTTCCCCCGCCCCCCCCGCTCCGTCGACCGCCTGCTCCGTCGACCTCCCCCGCGGCTACTCCGGCATCCCCCTCCTCTTCCTCGAGCTCTAGGTAAAGCCTAACTCTCTCTCTCTCTCTCTCTCTCTCTCTCTCTCTCTCTCTCTCTCTCTCTCAGAACACATGTGATACTAACACAAACACGACACACACACACAGATGGTGACACAGACACGACATGACACACACACACACTGACACAGACACTGATAAGGACCTAGGGTTAGGATTAAGTTTTTTGACATGGACATAGACACTAATATCACATGGACACAGACAGACACTAATATCACATGGACACAGACACTAATATCACATGGACACAGACACTAATATCACATGGACACAGACTTGGGGCTCTGGCATGGGGCACTGCAGCAGTGCACCCAAATGGTGCCTGTCAGTTAGGCTTGGGGGCAGTCCCTAGGCAGTGCAGAGGCATGCCTTAGTGCATCTCAGTTTCAGTTTGGTATCAGTCATCAGTACTTATACACTGATACGTATCAGGGACTGTGTGAGGTATCAGTACAGGCAATTGTAGGAGTTGATGCAGGCAAGGTATAAAGTCAAGTGTTAATAGGGTATATATAGATATGTAGGTTAGTGATGTTTAGAGATGTTAGATAGGAGTGTACTAAGATGGTATCTAGAATAAGCGGGATGGCATGCTCGAGCCTTGTAGTGGGCAGTGAGAAGGAGGTCTGCAACAGTGAGCAGGCAACCGAAGAGGAAAACCATCAGCACTGTGTCATTTCAGCAACCATGTATCAGTAAGTATCAACAAGTCCTACTGTATCAGTATCCGTTTTCAGTTGCATTTAGTGAGCTATGTATACTAGTTTTAGTTAGCTTAGTGTCCAGGTATTGGTTAGTTGGTTTAAGATGGGTTAGCATGAATATTGCTTATTTTAGACTTTGATAAATGAAAGTATATATTATATCAGATATGATTTTTATAGTACGGTTAAGTTATGAAGCTAGGTGATAAACCACTGTATGTAATAATTTATATGATACATACTGTCATTTTTTGTAGAAGTATCTAGAAATGGATATGAATTACTATCTGCGTCATCGTTCGTGGATGTACAACCGTCATCCTGATGACATGTGCGGTGTGCGGGATGAATTCATTGAGGGTGTACAGCAGTTCCTGCAGTTCGCCAAGGCGTTCCCTCAGTACATGGACGGTACCAAAATTAAGTGTCCGTGTGTGAGATGTCGCAACAGAAAATATCATCCAGAAGTGGAAGTTACGTATCATTTATACTCGAAGGGCTTTACGCCGAATTACTATCAGTGGACCGCGCACGGAGAACTTGTATCTCTAGCATCGGAGTCGGAGCCCTATGTAGAGCCGTATATGGATGTCCAAGACCACTATGCTTACGACGACGGGTTGGTGAACATGGTTTATGATGCGGCGGGGCCTAGTTTCAATCCTGACAATTATGATGCGGCGGGACCGAGTTTCAATCCGGACAATTATGATGCAGCTGAGGAGGCACCGAATGCCGATGCTGCAAAGTTTATGGAGTTGCTTGAGAATGCAAGGACTCCACTATATCCTGGTTGTGAGGATCATTCACCGTTGGAGGTGGTTACAAGATTATTGAGCATCAAGTCCGATTTTAACATGTCGCAAGAATGCTATAATCGACTGCTCGATTTGATTATAGAGATCTTGTCCGAGGGTGCAAAGTTGCCTAAAGACTTCTATCGATCTAAGAGGATGGTGAGATCGCTTTGGATGGGATACGAGAAAATCGATGCATGTCGCAACGGGTGCATGTTGTACTACAAAGACGACAAGGATGAAGATGCGTGCAGATTCTGTGGTGCTGATCGCTACAAGGCCACTGTTAGAGGAAAGTCTGTCGATGCAAGGAAGCCTACCGATTCGATGCACTACTTGCCTTTGACGCCGCGGTTGCAGCGGTTGTTTATGGTTAAGGAGACTGCAGAAAACATGAGTTGGCACAGGCGAAAACAGATCGAAGGAGTATTGGATCATCCATCCGATGGAGAAGCATGGAAGCACTTTGATCGAGAGTATCCACATTTTGCCGAGGAAGCATGTAATGTCAGATTGGGGCTCTGCTCTGACGGTTTTACCCCATTCGGACTTTCGGGCTTCCAGTATTCGTGTTGGCCTGTGATCGTCACTCCGTACAATCTACCGCCTTGGATGTGCATGAAGACTCCGTATATGTTCCTAACCGTTATTATCCCGGGTCCGAACAATCCGAAGAGGAACATCGATGTGTATTTACAGCCTTTGATAGATGAGTTGAATCAGCTGTGGGAAGTAGGTGCCAACACGTACGATGTTTCTAGGAAGCAGAATTTTCAGATGAGGGCAGCACTTATGTGGACCATCAACGACTTTCCGGCCTATGGAATGTTATCGGGATGGAGCACCCATGGTCGTCTCTCATGTCCGTATTGCATGGACCGTTCTCAGGCTTTCCGTTTGAAACACGGAGGCAAACCGTGCTTCTTCGATTGTCATCGACAATTTTTGCCGAAGGATCATCCGTACCGGAGGAATCAGAATGCTTTTCGTGCGGGAGTTGTAGAGAAGGCCAATCCACTGCCAAGGTGGCCCGGATGCACGATATGGGAAGAGGTAAAAGATTTACCAAGTGCTATCGAAGAGCCTGCTAAGGGGTACAAGTGTGACGGATTTGGTCGCACCCATAACTGGACGAAGAGGAGTATATTCTGGGATCTGCCATATTGGAGCACCAATCTGATCAGACATAACCTTGATGTCATGCATATCGAGAAAAATGTGTTTGATAACATAATTAATACTGTAATGGATGTAAAGGGGAAGACGAAAGATAATTCGAAGGCCAGGTTGGACTTAGAAGACATATGTAGACGTCCTGCATTGCATTTGATAGAGGAGGAGAATGGAAAGTTAAAGCAACCTAAGTCAGTTTTTTCACTGGATAAAGAGGATAAAGGTAGACTTTGTAGGTGGATTCAGGGTCTCAAGTTTCCAGACGGGTACGTGTCGAACTTGAAAAGATGCGTCAACCTCAAGGAGAACAAACTAGTAGGTATGAAGAGCCACGATTGTCACGTATTCATGGAGAGGTTAATTCCGATTGCATTTCGGGAATTCTTACCGCAGGTCGTTTGGGACCCATTAACAGAGCTGAGCATATTCTTCAGAGATCTTTGTTGTACTAAGTTGCTCGTCGATCGTCTAGAAAAGCAAGAGAGGGACATTGCGGTAACACTATGTAAGCTCGAGAAGGTGTTTCCTCCTGGATTCTTCGACTCTATGGAGCATTTGCCAATTCATCTTTCCTATGAGGCACGTGTTGGTGGTCCAGTCGGTTATCGGTGGATGTACCCCTTCGAGCGCCATCTGAATCACCTAAAGAGAAAGGTGAAAAATAAGGCACGGGTTGAAGGCTCTATTTGTGAAGCTTATGTTCTCGAGGAGATTACAAACTTTTGCTCGACGTATTTCAAACCGCATGTTGCTACTAATAGGACGAAAGCTCCCAGAAACGATGACGCATATCAGGAATCTAATGATGCAATACTCAAAGTATTCAATGCATCCGGAAAGCCCTCGGGAAAAATGAAGAAGAGATATTTGAATGACGATGAGCTAAGGGCTGCTCAATTGTATATATTACTCAATTGCGACGAGGATGAAGTGGAGAAGCTAGAGGGGTAAGTAATTAATACGTCCACGTTTACATCATCTCAATGTAATAGTATAAGATACTATTATGCTACTAATCAGCAGTTGCTTCATTGTTTTTCAGCACATATAATGATGAGTTGAGGTCGGTTAGACCCTACATAACAGACGAAGAAGTAGAACAAGATATGAGATGCCATTTTTCTTCTTGGTTGAGCGCATATGTAAGATGCTTGGTAATTACTTTTTATTTCTGCACTTGCAAAACAAATAACTTACTATCGCTACTTTGGTATTTAGGTCGATCGTCTAAAATCACCCGAGACTAAATCTATTAGGACTCTAGCCAAGGGACCAATTACTGCCGTAAAAATATGGCCAAGTTTCTGTGTGAATGGGTTCAGGTTCAAGTCAACAAATGCTTCTATCAGAGACAGCTTTCTGGATCTTGATTCCACGAAAAATAGTGGTTTGTGTATCAAATCTACAAACTACAAAGACGTCAATCCGGGCAATAATTTTTTTGGCATCTTACGAGAGATTGTGGAGTTGACATATAATTATGGCCCAGAACCTGCTAATATCGTGCTATTCAGGTGTGAATGGTTCGATCCGATTCAAGATCAAGGTTGGAAAATTGACAAGCATGGCCTTGTGGATATAAACTACAAGCGTAGATATCAAGGCTACGAACCATTTATCCTATCAAGTCAGGCTCAGCTCGTGTACTTCACAACTTATCCTAGACGGGGGACAGCGAGGTCGGATTGGTGGGCAGTATGCAAGACTAAAGCTAGAAATACCTTTGACATTGACGAAATAGCTTATCAGGAGGACGATCTACCTCTTGTAACAAATATTGTAGATGTGGACTCAACGGAAGTTACTCATTACACGAGTAATAATGTAGAAAATGTAGAATTATCCGAAGAGGACGACGAAGTAGATGAAAGTGAAGACGAGGAAGAGGAAGAGCAGGACGAGGAAGGCGAACAAGATGAATTTTCTGAAGATGATTGAAAATATAAAATATTCCATGTAGAATGTAACTGTATTTGGACTGTAAATATTGCATGTAGAAGTAGATGTTGACATTAACGAATATATGTATTATATTTTGACTATATAATGCTTTGAGATATGTATCACATTTTGACTGTAGAATGTAGTATATATTTGTGTTTCTCTATATTCATCATATGTTGTTATCAGATATGACAGGACGACGCGGAGGATTCGGCAGGTCCCGAGGTAGACAGAGTGCCACTCCGGTACTGCCTACTGTTGGTTCCGGATCATCGTGGCCCAGTACTCCAGTATATCGATCAGCCACATCTCCGACTGCGACGACGTTGCGTGGCATCACTCCTGGGACGAGTAGTTCCAGGCGTGATAGTACTCCCTCGTCCAGCGTTCCTCCTGCTGACGGAACCATGGAGACAGATGAGCATGTAGAGGAGGTCGTGCCGACGTTGTCCCAGCATCAGCAAGATCCTCCATGCGCACCACCGGAGGAGACGAGGACAGAGATTTGGGCCGACGGTACAAAGTAAGTCAATTAAATGGTTTAGTATATATTTGTGTTTCTCTTTATTCATCGTATATTGACTTTTTCAGTAATCTAAATTATTATTTCTGTATAGATATCGTCCATCGTCGGTTCAGAGACGCCTGGGCCAATTTTTGAGGAACAACTACGGTGGCCCTTGGATCAACTACTCTGAGGCTCCGGAGGAGAGGAAGGCGTTCTGGTTTGCGCACTTCCAGGTAAAAGTATATTAAATAAATCTTCTAATTTATGCATATTCGTGATGCTAACTTAATGAATTATTTATTGTAGCAAACGTATTTTTATCCTCCGCACCGGGCCTAGTTGATTGAGCGGCTCTTTCCTACCGTTGTCGCCAAGCTTATCCGAGATGCTCTGGATGACCAGAAGGCTCGTGATCGTGCTGGAAAACCGATCCAAGGTTGGATCACGCCTGAGCAGTGGACTGCGATGAGGGCTAGATTCGACGATCCGAGCTACAAGAAAAGGTCTAAGAAGGCCAAGGCGGCTAGGCAGAATGCTGCCAAGTGGTGTGGTGGCTCGATTCCGATGACGGAATATTTCTGTCGTTTGGTATGTTTTTTCTTTTAAAATATATTATTTTAATATAAGTACCATAAAATGGTACTTGGAAAAAATATTTAAGTTTAGTAATAAAAAATATATTTTTAACAGGTACAGAGGGGTGAGGATGCAAACATGGTGACCGTCTTCTTGGCCACCCATCGCAAGGACGGAAATCTCATTGATGAGAGGGCCTCAGAGACCTATGTAAGTATTACTTTACTTTGTGTTTATTTTAATATAACTTGCAATTATTGAGTTTCCAAACCTTTTCTAGGCCGAGTATCTTAGGCTTCGTGAGCGGGCGACTGCTAGTGCACCTACACCTGGAGAGGCTGGTGCTTCGTCGCAGCCCGGTCCATCTCCGTCGGCGGACGACCTGTGGGTGACCGCAGCTGGTGGTCTCCAGAGGGGTACGTACTACGGTACGGGCTCCTATGGCGCCCTGGTTGCGACGCAGTCATCTAGGGCCTCCCCGACAGCTGTGCATTCCACACACCCCTCGCAGTCGCAGCCCTTGCAGTCGTCGGCCAGAGTCCAGGAGGCCGTCCAGGAGGCCGTTGACCGTCAGATTGCGTCTCTCCGTGACGACTTGCTGCGAAGTATGGAGGACCAGTCCCGGTCCCAGTCGCAGGCGGACGATCCGATGCTCATCGCACGATTGGATATGCTCGACCGCAGCATGACGGAGCTACGAGAATTGACAAATGATATTAGAGCCTCCAATGATCGCAATATCATAGAGCTGCAGGCGTCACACCTATCGATGGGCGAGAAGCTGACGAGGATGCATGCGTCACAGCTATCGATGGGCGAGAACCTGACGAGGATGCAGGATTCAGTGGGTGATAGCAGTACGAGGCTGTTATCTACCCTGGATTCTTACAACCAGCGACTCGCATACTTGGAGCGGGCACGGCCTCCACCGACGTCACTGCCTTCTCCATCGACATCGGTGTCGATTCCACGGGACGAGTATAAGGAGTTGTTATCCTTCAAGCGCGCCGTTGGTCAGCCTCCTGCAGATCCGTAGTAGTATAGTTATTTTTATTATTATTTATGAATTATTGATACTTCAACAATAGACATGATGTATGATGCTTCTTGTGGTCTTTAATTTTTTAGTTAATTTAATTGGATTATATAGTTATCCACATTTAATTGGATTGATACTTCTTGTGGTCTTTAATTTAATTGGATTATATAGTTAACTAGATTGAATCATGTTGGTGTGTATGATGAAGATGATGTAAAACTGTAGGGAATCACCAATGTTTGCTTCTGCACATTTTTTTTTTAAAAATTAGCGACGTTATTAGCGACGTTATTAGCGACGTTTAGCGACGTTTAGCGACGTTAATTTACGTCGCTAATTACGTCGCTACTTAGCGACGCTGTAAAATGTTGCTAAGGACGTCGCTAATAACGTCGCTAATTACGTCGCTAAACGTCGCCAATTGCTGACATGGCAGTATAGCCAGGTCATTAAAGACGTCGGTGTAACATCGCGATAGATGTCGCTAATCAGCGACGTTTAGCGACTTTTCTAAACGTCGCTTTTTAGTGACTTGGCGTCGCAAAACGTCGCTAAATTTAGCGACACATTAAAGTCGCTAAAAAACGTCGGCATAGCGACGTTTAGCGACGTTTTTTGTTTTAGCGACTTGGTGTTTTCCGACTGCTTTGAAACGTCGCTAATTACGTCGCTAAACCTAATTAGCGACGATTTTTGGTTATTTAGCGACGTTTTTAGACGTCGCTAATTTGACTTTTTCTGGTAGTGGAATTCGAACTCAGCCAACTAGAGAGAATACCTCCCACCTTAACTACATGAGTTGTGAGAGATGTTTGTTTATAATTAGATAATAGTACGTAGTTAACCGTGTTCAAAACTCTTTATGAAAAGTAGAAATATATCCATAACTAATTATAATTAAAATATATAACAAATTCTAATTGAAAGTATAAAATATATATAATAAATATTAATTTAAATATATTTAAATATTTGAATAATTTTATATTAATTTTAGAAGAAAAATTATTCTACGTGCAACGCACGTGAATTTACTAATACTATTATAATGCGACTTAGAAACGGCTCATTTTGAGCCGTCTAAGTCGTATGTATATCATCAATCAATTATTAATTTAATTTTTTTCAATTTTTAACTAAACGTTCCCTCCATACATAGTTGTAAAGAAAACCTAAAATCCTTCTACCTAACTGAATGTATAACAAATTCTAAAATATATTTAATATTAAATTATATTTAAACTAACTAAATGGTATTATTTAAGTAAAAATATATTTATAATAAATCATAATTAATATGTATTCAAATAATATTTGAAATATTCTAATATAATTTAAAATTTTATCTAAAAATTTAATAATATCATAAAAAAAAATTCTTACGTGCAACGCACGTGAATGTAACTAATAATTATAATGATCATTCACTATATATATATATATATATATATATATATACACTCTCTCTCTCACTCTTTCTAAAAAAAAAACCTACAAAGCAGCACTCCGTCTCCTCCACCACCATGTCGTCTCCCCATCTCCTCCCCGTCTCATCCTCTACCATCCGTCTCCTTTAACTTCTGTAACTACCACTTTTCGGGAGAGAGGTATTTTTGTTATTTTATATTATTTGTATATAGTGTTATATTTTATATAATGTGTTTATTATTTATTAATTAATGGATTGAATAAATTATTGGACTTGACACTAGTGGACCTAACTAGACTAGACATGACTCATGAACCCAATATTGGACTAGACACTTTAGACTCATTTAAGTCACCCCTCTTCATTAATTAGAATATTAGATTAACCTTAATTAGGAATAGAAGCTTCCTATAATTAAACATTTTCTTCATGACAACTCAATAGGGATATTCATATCAATGCACATTGCTTGAGAGATGGGACATGGCTAGCCCTATAAGGAGGGGGTTATTCTCTCTCCTCTCATTTATTACACTCCAAGTTCTTCCCCAAATTTCTTCATCCCTCCACCAATTTTCTCTCAAATCACTCTTATTTCCTTCCATTTTTATCAGCTAAGGAGCCTAGGAGCTTGGATTGCAAGGAGCACTTGAAGAAGAATGAATTGGCTAGGAGCTTGTGTCATAATTATGTTTATTGAGCATTTTATTGGGAATCCATCTCCCAATAGATATAATTTCTATTTTTCTAGTAATTTCTACTCTAATTATTGTATTTGATCATTAGAAACTCTTTCATGGATAAGGACTACCCATAGAAAGAAGAACTAGGTTCATATGACCCCTATTGTGACTTCTACATTGAGTTTTGTGTCCAACTTGAAAAAAATTCGAGATTGGTGCACCAAGTATTTGTCATTTGGTCAATTAGGTCTAATTAGACTTAGATTGATGGTGTGAAAATATTTACGTTTCCACAATTGGATACGGGGAGTGCGTATCGCGATACGTCGTGATACGGTATCGTAAGAGGGGTATTTGCATTTGTAGAGGGCTCTAGCATGCCAAATTTAGTTTATTATATTAGAATAGCTATTTGATATGTTATTTATATTATATTTGGTACTTTGGATGTGTTCATTGAGTTTTGGGAGAGTATCTTGGTGTTTAGAGAGCGTATCACAAGAGTATCATGAGGTATGGTGAGTATCTTGAGTGTGCACACCAAATGTTTGATACTTGGTCTAGAGCTAGAGTATTTGAGAGTATTATATATATGGGTATATATGTGTTTATATATATATATATATATATATATATATATATATAATCGGGATTATAAGTGACTGTGATGAAGGGGGGAATGGCATGTGTCACTGCAAGGTATGACAATGTGTGTGATATGGTTGTGTTGTCTGTGTCGTAGTGTTGTGTTTGAGGATTATTGGGTTGTTAGGCTCAGTGGCAAGTACGAGGATCAGTAAGCATTTGGTTCTGGGTTATAGTTATTGTAAAGGGGATTTACATACCACACAGCAACCATAGTTGTTGGTGCTACTGCCTTGGGGTGAAGCTAGCATGTCACGACCCGCACCCGATGTAGGGGCACAAGAACGTGGGTACGTCCAGCCTACGTCGCAGTATCGGTGGTAGAACGCTGTCTAGGTTATCATTATCTATCTATTTATCATCATACTAGTACAACCAGTGCTATCATGTACTCAATCACAATAATCTAAAAGAAGAACGAACAAGAAGGATAATCAATAACATTCTACAAGAAAGGAACTAGGCAAGATATGAAAGAAGGAACACTAACTAATCTCTACAATAGTTACCTCAAGTCCATAGGGTAAGAGCAGTCATGTCTATAATACTATTATGAGATCTCGGAATGGAGAGTACAACCATCACTAAAAAATATTATCCAATCAGGAAAGGGGCAAAGTACATATCTCTGAAAGCAGTTCCAAAAACATAACAAAGCATATATAATAAATAATAGTAAAGAATACAAGATAACTAGTAATAGTAAATGATAATGAACTGGAGTGAACAGGTAATGTACTGAAAAGTAAAGAACAGACAATATGAATAGCTGCAAGTGATGAAAGTAGATATACTAACTAATGTGCCATATAGTACAAGTTTATTATGTGATCGGTTTAGGTTGAACACAAAAATAAGCATACTGAACACGAGCAGTGTGTGAACACGAAGTACAATAAGGTAACTCGATTATACGTGTGATATATAATCGACATGTACAGTAATACAAGAGGGCTTTGATCATATAACCAAACTCCTACTCCCCCATCCCCAACCAATACTCATAGATCCAATCATGACACGTTACAAACACAAATATAAGCACACCGAACACGAGCAGTGTGTGAACACAAAGTACACTAAAATTAATACCTGATACACACGATAAAATACATGTGAAGGAGTATCCGCTGAACACGGTAGAGAATAACATCTTATGATAGGATCTATTTAGTACCAGTCCGTGTAGCCACTGTGTCGGACTCAAGTATATAATTCTAGAACAAGTGATATATACACTATCATGAAATAAAAACTAACAGAGAGATGTACTCGCCTAAAATCTGGGATAAAGTATCAACCCGTATCCGAAATGGTGCTCCAAAGACCTAAATATGGAAAGAAATATCAATATAAGGTTTTGAAGTGATAATAAGTTAAACTAGTCCATTTCTAGATCATTAGGCCAATTCTAAGTCAAAACAGTCAAACATGGTCAACACTAGGTCAAACTAGTCAAACTTGGTTAAACTAGCTATTTTTAGGTTATAAAAATCTAAGTCTAGGTTATTGGGTCCACATACTACGTATCTAGGCTATACTAGCTATATTAGGATACTCGAGTATCAATACTATACCGTATCGTAAGATACGCAAAATATGATATAAGAAATAACCATACAATATATATAATATAATATATATTAATAATCCCTAGCTAAAACTAGTACTAATGGATACCTTGGCTTTGAGTTTGAGCCAACACGTTATCACACTAGCTATACCCATATTGATACACAAACTCAATACCTTGAGTAAACTCCAATACCTAGCAATTACCTTGGTATTACTCGAGGTAAACTAGAACCACTTACCCTCACTAATATCTATTTCTAATATAACAAGTATCTATTATATACCCTAACATATAGTATCTAACATATAACCATTAGTTATATGTATATAGGTAACCGTTAAGGTTTACTGTTAACATCTAATATCAGTCCTAATATCTGATAATACCATACACTCATTTCTTACACAGACACTGCAACCTCCCTCTAACATAGATAAACAGATACCTATGTCTGATACCCTAATCACTATGATACATCTCATTTGTTGATACACTCAATCTCCCACTCTGTCTTGCTGACATGATACCCTGGTATCAGTGATTTCCCTACAAGACAGATATTCAACTCATACCTTATCTAACTCACTGGCACTTCAACTCTTATCTAATCACTAACCTATACATAATACATACCATCTTAGTATCTATACCTGTACACTTGGGATACCACTTCACATCTTAATATCACTTCACACTCCCACAATCCACAGTCACTTGAGTCATGTTTGGACTGCATTTGATGCATTTTCCTTTGGTCCATATCTGGTACCCGAGCCTAACATACACCCTGCCTGAACACCCCACTGGTACTCACATCTCTGGACACCTACACTTGTACAACCATTAATCCTCCAATTGATACACAAGTCTTTCCACAGTACTAACTCTTTCTAGTTGTCAAATTAAGTGTTAGATATCTCTAACACTAACACTATACTTAACCTCTATTCCTAATACCTTCAACCATTAACCTCACCTCCTCCCCTAGCTACCTGCTGAACACAGTGCACAAGTGCTCGAGCACCAAGTATCAGTCACTCTCTCCTCTTGCACGGTTCGCTGCTAACCCTATCACTGCTGCTATCGATCCCTATGTTAACACCACACAGCTAAACCTTAAACCATAACAACACAGCCACAACACCAGCAATATACTGTTGTTGCTTCCCTGATGTCCAGACCACCCGACCTACTGTGATCCTACAGTAGTGCATATTAGTGCACTGTCTACCCCTCTAAATGACTGATACATCAGTCCACAACACATCCAACAGACCTCCCCTCTAATACACAGTCAACACACTATACACTACTAGAAAAAGCGGGATTAGCGACGTATTTTAGCGACTCCAAGTAAAAACATCACTAAATTAGCGACTCCATAAAAAATGTCGCTATACGTTGCTAAATTGCGACATTTAGCGACGTTTAGTGACATTTATTAAGATTTTAAAAGATTAGTCACTATAAGTTCAATTAAGGTCGCTAAATATCGCTAATATATCAGATTTAGCGATATTTAGCGTCGTAATTAGCGACTTATCTATCAAAAATATTTAGCAACGTATTTAGCGACGTCTTTGACGTCGCTAATTTTTATTTTAGCGACGTTTTTATTTGACGTCGCTAAACGTCTCTAAATTTTGGTTAATTAGGTCTCAGTTTTCTTTTCCTATCTGTCGAAAAATTTGAAACTTTTCGATTTCCCCCGTCCCCCCCTCTCCGGCGACCGGCTCTCCACGGCTACGGCTACTCCGGCATCCCCCTCCTCCTCTTCAAGCTCTAGGTAATCTCTCTCTCTCTATCTCTCTCTCTCATGTGACACTGACACAAGACACACTTGACAGACATGACATACGCACACAGACACGACATACGCACACAGACACTGACAGACACACATGACACACACGACACACACACACAGACGCAGACACACACACACACACACTCACACACACACTGACACTGCCACTGCCACAGGCACGACACATACACACACATACACACTGACACACACACAATATTTGATCTATTGGATGTGTCCATGTAAATTGAGGGTTGGTATCATGGTGGTGTGGTGTATGGAGGATGTATCCTAGAGTATCTTGGTGTTGCACACCAAATCTTTGTGAATTGGACTAGTGGTTGTGTGTGTGTGTCTATTTATGTCTTAGAGTATCATATGATATGTATATATAAATTGGTGTATTATCTATTTGCATATGAGAGAGTGTATGCATATATAGGTGTATCTCGATATATATATATATATATATATATATATATATATATATATATATATATATATATATATATATATATATATATATATATATATATAGCTACTGTTATCTGTGTTGGTGTTCATAGTGTCTTCTAGCTATGCTTGATGTGGGAGAGGGTAGAAGAGTCGAGTTATGTGTGGGTGTCACTACTGAACTATGAGGCTTCAGGAACAGAACTCAATTCAGTTTGGCCTAGTGCATTAGGCAAGCTGGCAATGTGTTGCAGTGGTGTCGGGTTGGCACTGTGAGGAGGGGATTGGTTCCTGTCATCTTCTGCAGTGGGAGAGTGTTGATGCACACTTGAGCAGCATCAAACACATGCATGCTTGAGCAATGGCAAGGCAGCAACAAGCACTGCTGCGAGCCATGGCAGTAGCTAAGGGCAGTTGGAAACAACTAAGTGAAGGAAAGATTTAGCCACTACAGAATAAGTGCAAAGTATCAGAGGTTGCAGACTTAGTTAGGGTCTGCAGGCATGTGTTTGGGTTAAGGTATAGACAAGTATCGGGTAGGTGTTCACCGGTCACTTGTTGCATGCCAATACAACCCTTAATTGGGTTGTAGTCCAGTGAGCAAGTATAAGGATGAAGTGCAAGGTGCCAAGCCAAGGGTAAGAGGCTCTCAGTGTGGATAGTAGAGTACTTAATTTCAAAGCAGAATATCCTAGTACGACCTAGAAGACATAGTATAGCAAGGTATTAACCTAGTATTGACTAGTATAAACTAGTATGGATCTAGAAGTGGCTTAGAAATATCACCATGAACTAGTTAACCCTGTTTATCATTTCAAAGGCTCTTGGACTTTGATAAATGAAAGTATGTATTATATCAGTTATGAAATGAAAGAATTGCTTATTTTAGACTTTGATAAATGGTCAGTTGTTTTGAATATTGCTTATTTTAGACTTTGATAAATGAAATTATGTATTATATCAGTTATGATTTTTATAGTACGGTTAAGTTATAAAGTTAGGTGATAAACCACTATATGTAATGATTTATATGATACATACTGTCATTTTTGCAGAAGTATCTAGAAATGGATATGAATTACTATCTGCGTCATCGTTCGTGGATGTACAACCGTCATCCTGATGACATGTGCGGTTTACGGGATGAATTTATTGAGGGTGTACAGCAGTTCCTGCAGTTCGTCAAGGCTTTCCCTCAGTACATGGACGGTACCAAAATTAAGTATCCGTGTGTGAGATATCGCAACAGGAAATATCATCCAAAAGTGGAAGTTACATATCATTTATACTCGAAGGGCTTCACGCCGAATTACTATCAGTGGACCGCACACGGAGAACTTGTATCTCTAGCATTGGAGTCGAAGCCCTACGTGGAGCCGTATATGGATGTCCACGACCACGATGCTTACGACGACGGGTTGGTGAACATGGTTTATGATGCGGCGGGGCCTAGTTTCAATCCCGATAATTATGATGCGGCGTGACCTAGTTTCAATCCGGACAATTATGATGCAGCTGAGGAGGCACCGAATGCCGATGCTGCAAAGTTTATGGAGTTGCTGGAGAATGCAAGGACTCCACTATATCCTGGTTGTGAGGATCATTCACCATTGGAGGTGGTTACAAGATTATTGAGCATCAAGTCCGATTTTAACATGTCACAAGAATGCTATAATCGACTGCTCGATTTGATTATAGAGATCTTGCCCGAGGGTGCAAAGCTGCCTAAAGACTTCTATCGATCTAAGAGGATGGTGAGATCGCTTTGGATGGGATACGAGAAAATCGATGCATATCGCAACGGGTGCATGTTGTACTATAAAGACGACAAGGATGAAGATACGTTCACATTCTGTGGTGCTGATCGCTACAAGGCCACTGTTAGGGGAAAGTCTGTCGGTGCAAGGAAGCCTACCGATTCGATGCACTACTTGCCTTTGACGCCGCGGTTGCAGCGGTTGTTTATGGTTAAGGAGACTGCAAAAAATATGAGTTGGCACAGGCGAAAACAGATCGAAGGAGTATTGGATCATCCATCCGATGGAGAAGCATGGAAGCACTTTGATCGAGAGTATCCACATTTTGCCGAGGAAGCGCGTAATGTCAGATTAGGGCTCTCCTCTGACGGTTTTACCCCATTCGGACTTTCGGGCTCCCAGTATTCGTGTTGGCCTGTGATCGTCACTCCGTACAATCTACCGCCTTGGATGTGCATGAAGACTCCGTATATGTTCCTAACCGTTATTATCCCGGGTCTGAATAATCCGTAGAGGAATATCGATGTATATTTACAGTCTTTAATAGATGAGTTGAATCAGCTGTGGGAAGTAGGTGCCAACACGTACGATGTTTCTAGAAAGCAGAATTTTTAGATGAGGGCAGCACTTATGTGGACCATCAACGACTTTTCGGCCTATGGAATATTATCGGGATGGAGCACCCATGGTCGTCTCTTATGTCCATATTGCATGGACCGTACTCAGGCTTTCCGTTTGAAACACAGAGGCAAACCGTGCTTTTTCGATTGTCATCGACAATTTTTGTCGAAGGATCATCCGTACCGGAGGAACCGGAATTCTTTTCATGCGGGAGTTGTGGAGAAGGCCAATCCACCGCCAAGGTGGTCCGGATGCACGATATGGGAAGAGGTAAAAGATTTACCAAGTGCTATCGAAGAGCCTGCTAAGGGGTACAAGTGTGACGGATTTGGTCGCACCCATAACTGGACGAAGAGGAGTATATTCTGGGATCTGCCATATTGGAGCACCAATCTGATCAGACATAACCTTGATGTCATACATATCGAGAAGAATATATTTGATAACATAATTAATACTGTAATGGAGGTAAAGGGGAAGATGAAAGATAATCCGAAGGCCAGGTTGGACTTAGAAGAAATATGTAGACGTCCTGCATTGCATTTGATAGAGGAGGGGAATGGAAAGTTAAAGCAACCTAAGTTAGTTTTCTCACTGGAGAAAAAGGATAAAGGTAGACTTTGTAGGTGGATTCAGGGTCTAAAGTTTCCAGACGGGTACGTGTCGAACTTGAGAAGATGCGTCGACCTTAAGGAGAACAAACTGGTGGGTATGAAGAGACACGATTGTCACGTATTCATGGAGAGGTTAATTCCGATTGCATTTCAGGAATTCTTACCGCAGGTCATTTAGGACCCATTGACAGAGCTGAGCATATTCTTCAGAGATCTTTGTTGTACTAAGTTGCTCGTTAATCGTCTAGAAAAGCAAGAGAAGGACATTGCGGTAACACTATGTAAGCTCGAGAAGGTGTTTCCTCCTGGATTCTTCGACTCTATGGAGCATTTGCTAATTCATCTTTCCTATGAGGCACGTGTTGGTGGTCCTGTCGGTTATCGGTGGATGTACCCCTTCGAGCGCCATCTGAATCACCTAAAGAGAAAGGTGAAAAATAAGGCACGGGTTGAGGGCTCTATTTGTGAAGCTTATGTTCTCGAGGAGATTACAAACTTTTGCTCGACGTATTTCAAACCGCATATTGCTACTAATAGGACGAAAGCTCCGAGAAACGATGACGCATATCAGAAATCAAATGATGCAATACTCAAAGTATTCAATGCGTCCGGAAAGCCTTCGGGAAAAATGAAGAAGAGATATTTGAATGACGATGAGCTAAGGGCTGCTCAATTGTATATATTACTCAATTATGACGAGGATAAAGTGGAGAAGCTAGAGGGGTAAGTAATTAATACGTCCACGTTTACATCATCTCAATGTAATAGTATAATATACTATTATGTTACTAATCAGCAGTTGCTTCATTATTTTTCAGCACATATAATGATGAGTTGAGGTCGGTTAGACCCTACATAACAGACAAAGAAGTAGAACAAGATATGAGATGCCATTTTCCTTCTTGGTTGAGCGCATATGAAAGATGCTTGGTAATTACTTTTTATTTCTGCACTTGCAAAACAAATAACTTACTATCGCTACTTTGGTATTTAGGTTGATCGTCTAATAACACCGAGACTGAATCTATTAGAACTCTAGCCAAGGGACCAATTACTGCATAAAAATATGGCCAAGTTTCTGTGTGAATGGGTTCAGGTTCAAGTCAACAAATGCTCCTATCAGAGACAGCTTTCTGGATCTTGATTCCATGAAAAACAGTTGTTTGTGTATCAAATCTTCGAACTACAAAGACGTCAATCCGGGCAATGATTTTTTTGACATCTTACAAAAGATTATGGAGTTGACATATAATTATGGCACATAACCTGCTAATATCGTGCTATTCAGGTGTGAATGGTTCGATCCGATTCAAGAGCAAGGTTGGAAAATTGACAAGCATGGCCTTGTGGATATAAACTACAAGCGTAGATATCAAGGCTACGAACCATTTGCCTATCAAGTCAGGCTCAGCTCATGTACTTCACAACTTATCCTAGACGGGGGACAGCGATGTCAGATTGGTGGGCAGTATGCAAGACTAAAGCTAGAAATACCTTTGACATTGATGAAATAGCTTATCAGGAGGACGATCTACCTCTTGTAACAAATATTATAGATGTGGACTCAACGGAAGTTACTCATTACACGAGTAATAATGTAGAAGATATAGAATTATCCGAAGAGGAAGACGAAGTAGATGAAAGTGAAGACGAGGAAGAGGAAGAGGAAGAGGAGGACGAGGAAGGCGAACAAGATAAATTTTCTGAAGATGATTGAAAATAAAATATATTACATGTAGAATGTAACTATATTTTGACTGTAGAATGTAGATCAAGGTTGGAAAATTGACGAAGTAGATGTACCCATTAACGAATATATGTATTATATTTTGACTGTAGAATGCTTTGAGATATGCATCATATTTCGACTGTAGAATGTACTATATATTTGTGTTTCTCTATATTCATCATATATTGTTATTAGATATGACAGGACGACGCGGAGGATTCGGCAGGTCCTGAGGTAGACAGAGTGCTCCTCCGGTACTGCCTACTGTTGGTTTCGGATCATCGTCGCCCAGTACTCTAATATATCGATCACTCACATCTTCGACTGTTGGGACGAGTAGTTCCTGGCGTGATAGTACACCCTCGTCCAGCGTTCCTCCTGCTGACGGAACCATGGGAACAGATGAGCATGTCGAGGAGGTCGTGCCCACGTTATCCCAGCATCAGCAAGATCCTCCATGCGCACCTCCGGAGGAGACGAGGACAGAGATTTGGGCCCACGGTACAAAGTAAGTCAATTAGATGGTTTAGTATATATTTGTGTTTCTCTTTATTCATCGTATATTGACTTTTTCAGTATTCTTAATTATTATCTCTGTATAGATATTGTCCATCGTCGGTTCAGAGACGCCTGGGCCAATTTCTGAGAAACAACTACGGTGGCCCTTGGATCAACTACTCTGAGGCTCCGGAGGAGAGGAAGGCGTTCTGGTTTGCGCACTTCCAGGTAAAAGTATATTAAATAAATTCTCTAATTTATGCATATTATCCGTGATGCTAACTTACTAAATTATTTATTGTAGCAAACGTATTTTTATCCTCCGTACCGGGCCGAGTTGATCGAGCGGCTCTTTCCTACCGTTGCCGCCAAGCTTATCCGAGATGCTCTGGATGACCAGAAGGCTCGTGATCGTGCTGGAAAACCGATCCAAGGTTGGATCACGCCTGAGCAGTGGACTGCGATGAGGGCTAGATTCGACGATCCGAGCTACAAGGAAAGGTCTAAGAAGGCCAAGGAGGCTAGGCAGAATGCTGCCAAGTGGTGTGGTGGCTCGATTCTGATGACGGAATATTTCCGTCGTCTGGTATGTTTTTTCTTTTAAAATATATTATTTTAATATAAGTACCATAAAATGGTACTTGAAAAAAATATTTAAGTTTAGTAATAAATAATATATTTTTAACAGGTACAAAGGGGTGAGGATGCAAACATGGTGACCGTCTTCTTGGCCACCCATCGCAAGGACGGAAATCTCATTGATGAGAGGGCCTCACAGACCTATGTAAGTATTACTTTACTTTGTGTTAATTTTAATATAACTTAGGCAATTATCGAGTTTCCAAACCTTTTTAGGCCGAGTATCTTAGGCTACGTGAGCGGGCGACTGCTAGTGCACCTATACCTGGAGAGGCTGGTACTTCGTCGCAGCCCGCTCCAGCTCCGTCGGTGGACGACCTGTGGGTGACCGCAGCTGGTGGTCTCCAGAGGGGTACGTACTACGGTACGGGCTCCTATGGCACCCTGGTTGTGATGCAGTCATCTAGGGCCTCCCCGACAGCTGCGCATTCCACACAGCCCTCGCAGTCGCAGCCCTTGCAGTCGTCGGTCAGAGTCCAAGAGGCCATCCAGGAGGCCGTTGACCATCATATTGCGTCTCTCCGTGATGAGTTACTGCAAAGTATGGAGGAGCAGCCCCGGTCCCAACCGCAGGCGGACGATCCGATGCTCATCGCACGATTGGAAATGCTCGACCGCAGCATGACGGAGCTCCGAGATTTGACAAATGATATTAGAGCCTCCAATGACCGCAACATCATGGAGCTGCATGCGTCACATGTATCAATTGGCGAGAGGCTGACGATGATGCAGGATTCAATGGTTCATAGCAGTACGAGGCTGTTATCTACCATGGATTCTTACAACCAGCAACTTGCAGACTTGGAGCGGGCACGGCCTCCTGGTGCGCCTACATCGACACAGACTCCACCGACTTCACTGCCTTCTCCATCGACATCGGTGTCGATTCCACGGGACGAGTATGAGGAGTTCTTATCCTTCAAGCGCGCCGGTGGTCAGCCTCCTACAGATCCGCAGTAGTATAGTTAGTTACTGGATATTTTTTTTTATTATTTAGGATGCGATTGTATGGATATAAATTTGCCATATTCTTTACGTTTACGATGAGATTTGCTGGATGCTTTCTTTTCTTCAAATTTTATTATATTATTAATTTTATTATATTATTCATATTTTGGTTTACAACTCATGACTGATACTTGGCCTGTATTTATCCAGTGCACTAGAATTTTTCCCTTGGTGCTGCTACTGTGTTCTTTATTCAGTTATTTCTACTACCATCATATACCTGATAATGAAACCAAGGGGGTTGGTAAACCCAGAAATGCAATATTTTTTTTTTTGAACATTAGCGACGTTTTTAGCGATGTTCACTTACGTCGCTAAATACGTCGCTAATTAGCGATGCTGTAAATAGTCGCTAAATACGTCGCTAATGACGTCGATGTACGTCACAAATTGCTGACATGGCAGTATTGCCAGGTCATTAATGACGTCGGTGTAACATTGCTATATAAGTCGCTAATCAGCGACGTTTAACGACTTTAATAAACGTCGCTATTTAGTGACGCGGCGTCGCAAAACGTCGCTAAATTTAGCGACACATTAAAGTCACTAAAAAACGTCGGCATAGCGACGTTTAGCGACATTTTTTGTTTTAGCGACTTGTTTTTTTCCGACTGCTTTAAAACGTCGCTAATTACGTCGCTAAACCAAATTAGCGACGATTTTTGGTTATTTAGCGACATTTTAGACTTTTTTAGATGTCGCTAACAAGTGCTCGAGCACCAAGTATCAGTCACTCTCTCCTCTTGCACGGTTCGCTGCTAACCCCATCACTGTTGCTACCGATCCCTATGTTAACACCACACAGCTAAACCTTAAACCATAACAACACAGCCACAACACCAGCAATATACCGTTGTTGCTTCCCTGATATCCAGACCACCCGACCTACTGTGATCCTACAGTAGTGCATATTAGTGCACTGTCTACCCCTCTAAATGAGTGATACATCAGTCCACAACACATCCAACAGACCTCTCCTCTAATACACAGTCAACACACTATATTTAACTCTAATAGTGAGGTAAACCCCTTCCTCTCGACAATGAACATCACCACAACCACAAATGGACTCAAAATAGTCCATACACTATTACCATCTGTCCATACATCCTCCTATCAGTACATAATAGTGCAAAATTAATTTACCACTCCCATCACAGTCCACATTTGTATAGTGCTTCTCCATTTGGTCTGAGAACAGACCTCCTCCCAATAGTCCAACTGATCTCAGAAACCCCTCATGTATAGAAGCCTATATATATATATATATATATATATATATATATATATATATATATATATATACCTTGATTATATTTCTAACTAATACAAAATAGATATGAAAATGCTAATTAGGGTACATGAAGATGACAAGGCCAAAATACAAACACTTGACATGCATCACACTATATCACACCAAATCTATAATATGCTTGCGATACACCATCAACACTTGATCCAAACGTATCATAAAGGATACGAGCAAGTCTAAAATTATCATTCTAAGAAATACAAAGTGCTAGCTACTCAATTACGTATCTGTGTCAAAATATGGCATGTTTGAACCCCCCGTGTCGAAGGAAAAACTCCCAAATCAACCCGTATCATCAAATTACCATGATACGACCTACACGTATTTAATTATTGATACGACACTAAACTCACAACACTAAAGCAAATGCAACAACATCTATCTAGCCTAATGACAAACACTTGGTGTGCCAATCTCGAATTTCCCCTACAATTGACATAAAACACATGATAAGTATCACCATATGGGTCTCTAGTGGTCCAAACTTCTTCCTAAAGATAGCCCTAGTCCATAGGTGGGTTCCTAATGATTTAATTACAGATTTATAGTCTAACTAGAAGAAAAAACTGAATTGTACCTATTGAAAAAATGGATTTCCAATAAAAGTCTCCAGTGACCTCCAAGAAGCCTCAACTTGTGCAAATTCCTTCAAATTATAGATCTTTGCATTCTCCTTGCTCCTAGAGTCTCCAATGGTAAAGTATGGGTGAATTAGGATGAGGTTTGGTAGAGATTTGGTGTAGGTTTAGTTGAGGGAAGAGAAAATTTGGGGAAGAACACTTAGATCTAGAATTTTGAAATGAAAAGAGGAAAGATGAGAGAGTGTTCTCCTTAAATGGTCGGCTCCCTCATGTTTGGCCTCCAATTAATAGAAAATGTCGCAAATATTCCTTGGGCTTGTCATGTAGAAAAATATTAAGGAGGAAGCTTCCACTCCTAATGGTTGGTGAATTAAATCACTTAACTTAATAAAAAATGACCAACTATTGGGCTCAAGTGTAGTCTAACTAATGTTGCTCCATGACAAGTCTAGTTAGGTCCAATAGGTCCACTAACAACTAATTATACTAAGGGCTAACAACTAACCAATAATTAATTATAATATATAGACATATGCAACCATAACAATTATTGAAATAAAAGATAACCAAAAATATAAATACTAGTTTTGTAAAATAATTATCACTTCAAACAATGATTTTGAAATACCAATATTAACATTATTACCAATAATAGAAAAAAATAAAAAATACCCCTCTCCGGAAAAGCGATAGTGACAACTCTTTCCCGCTTGAAAAAATTTTGTCCTCGAAATTTAAGGCCTCGCTCCTCTCTCTGGGCCAGTCATCACCATATCGTAGAAGTTTTACTACAGCCAAACCCTCAACCATCATAGTCCAAGACAGTCCTATCATATAACACACAATCCTGCAATTCTATTGAAGAAACAACCATTCATGAATAATCTCTAACTATCATGAATTTCAATCTCAATCAGGGTCACTTGCTAACTATACCTTAGATAAATTATTTAACATCCTGGGTTACTATGTCCAATACTACCGATATACTATGGTTCTAAGCCATGGGCATACTTATCTCACTGGCATAAACAACCTAGGATATTATACTATACCTCTAGGATACTGTCTTCTATTATATGTCTCAGTTCTTCAATCACCTAAAATTATTTAACTATTATTCTTGCAATGAACACTTGTACAAACTCCCAATCATATATTCTATGGGTTCCTCTTATCAATCTAGAATGCCCTCTATAGGGTATCTACCTTAGTCTTGACACCACTATACAAGGCACTAGCTCCTATATGGAACTTAGATGATACTCTCATACCAGGTTACTCATGTCTCCCATCTGTACTTAGTATTCTATGGGTACCACTAAAATATTTGTACCTAAACTTCCATAATATTTAAGGTACTATGAATCTTAACACTAGGGTACTCTTCTTATCCTGATACTTGGTGTAAACTCATACTCTAACACCTATTAATCACTCTAGGGTTCTCATCTATATTTAGTATCATAATACACACAATACCTCCCAGCCATTACGACATCAAGATATCTCACTGGTATCCTTATATCTATCATACTATTTCCTGATACATACTACTTCTACACCCCAAAATTAGCAAGGTATTATACCAACTAAACTTATTTCTATAGAGATTGCCTCTCATCTTACTTTCTGGTTCACTTGTACTCTTACTTCCAAATGCTTTCTATCCATATTAACTAATACACCAATTTAATATGATCATGCAAGATATTTATAGATACTAGCACATTACTCAACTAATCCCTGATATACTCCGGATACTATTACTTCCAAGGCGCTCTTGATATAGAAATACTAGCTTCCTAACTATATATAATACATGTACTTATTATTCTAGGATATTAACTTCTCATCTCTCACAACAGCTCATCGCATACTACCACCACTCTTGACACCAGTCTACTCACTAGATCACCCTATCACTTCACTAGAACTCCTGATTACATGCACCCAATGCACTAGCTATTTATTCTATAATACACATATTTTACTTCACTCTCACAGGAAGACACATAATTTCATATCTCTACTGATACATATATATATATATCTCCTCCCATACCTTTTATACTTGAACCTACAGACTGATACACAAATCAGTGATACACTAACATATATTCCATGACCAATCTCGATGCTTCTCAACCCACGACACAACATTGGTATTTTCTAATACTCAGGCCCCCACTTTCTGATATTCATGAAACTCCCACATTGGTATTTCACTTACTAACTCCATAATTGTCCTTGACTCATGCACTTAATATTCTCTGCTACCTACTTAACACCAACCTGCCTCACTGTCACACTATTGGTACCTCTGGAACTAAACCCCTACTTCATAATACTCATAAAACTGGTACTACTTCACCACTCTTGCTTTTCTTAAGAATCCCTACTAACACTTCAACACTCCCAAGTATTAGATGATATCCCAATACTAGATACATAGCACAAGTCTTATTACTGGCATGATATATTATATCACTATCATACTCACCTATATACTTATAGGTACTATTCTATCATGATACGCTCACTAGTATCTCTCCTGAATACACCTTCTTTTTCTCACGACACAACCAAGCACCAAATAGTATATCGTGCTCCATCGATATCCAAACATAAATTTTATGATACCTAATTGATACATAGGTCAATCAACCATAGGAATTTATATATATCTAGAACATGCATGATGATACTTATATCAACTCCTGGAATCACAACTAATACTCTATACTCTTCCTTCTACCATTGATACCAATACCAGCTATACTGACACCTACCATAGAACTATTGCTACAGAGGTAATACACTATGAATTATCTCTAGACTGATGCCTATAGCTCACATGCTCAACCAAGAACCACTCACAGATTCATAAACCAAACGCTAAACAATTAACACTAATACTCAAAGATACATACCTAATTGCAAGTCGCCAACTATTACACTATCTAATGAATCTCAGGAACTAATAAAATAAAGCTTATAAGGAACTGGGCGAGAGAAACTACTGATATCCCTATTCCTGAGCTAAAGAAAGATGGAACATAATCCTATAATAACATAAATAGAAGATAGAGATGATATATTAAGAACCAATTTAAGATACAATCTGATAATCATACTGTAACACCCCGTTCCGCTCAAGCGGACTGCCGATTCAAACGATAAAAGTGTAATGTCCCAACCCGCTTTACTCAGGCGAGAACACTCATTTGAGGCAAAGGATATCCAGACTTGTCCCTACAGGATTCTGGCTTAGGCTTTCAGAGGCTCGCTTGACGTATCGCTCAACCGAGGTGAATCATCACTAAGGTGGGTGGCTAAGGTGAACTTGTCTTTGCTTAGCCAGCATACATAAAATATAAAATAATAAATGCTAGTCGCTAGATGAATCACCCCTTGTATGCTAATAAGAATAAAATACACCTAGCTAAGGAAATAATCCCAACTTGTATTGCTTGTACTAGAACATGGAAATGAAATATTGCTTATACTAAGACCCTCGCATGCTGCCCTAGATTATGTCGCTCGGTAAGTCCCTATACGGTTTCACCCCTCGGCTTACCTTCGGGCCCGAGCTAACGTGAATGCTTGTGTTTATATAAATGTATGCTTGTCTGCTTGTATGTTGCCTTATTTTCATCCAAACCCCGGGAGACTACTAAGTAGTCGTTCCGTGCATGAATGAACCTGAAAGTATCTGGGATGGTAAAGTCGCCAAGGAAGTTCCCGAGCCAGAGAATTGCATCATGTCAAGTAAAAGAATCATACTCCTGTGGCAAGACTCATTCAGGTATTCGGATCTTTGCAAGTCTCTCTCGAGCGGGCTCCATCTCAGCCCAAGAGACTGTGCACATCCAATGGCTAAGTGAATCAATGTTCAAAGTATCTCGTGTACTCGTGTATCTCATAAAATTGGAAAGACCAATAATTGTATATCATGGAAAACTTGGAAATATGGTACAGTTTTGTGGATGGTCACTGGGGCACTGGGACCGATCCGATCTGGACGAAACATCATGATAGTCTCTCGAGCGGGTGGGTTGGTATTCTTCTCCTCGAGAACCTAGCGTTGCATATCACTCTCACCCAAGACTAGATTGGTCCTTTATGACTATGCCAGTGACTCACGTTCATATAGATAAGTTATCCTCGCTTAGCGGCTATCCGCGTGCGAGTCATTACATCACATCAAAGAATAATTGAACACCTGAACGATCATGATACAATGACTCTCGTGCTTGCATATGCCATTGCCTTAGTTTTTATTATGAATGCTCGTGCTTAAAATAACTTGTTTGCCTTAGACAGGGAAGGACAAATGATAAGTTGGTAAGTCTCGTCGTGTTTTCTCTCATGTCGCACGATACACTGCCACACGAATTAGGCTATTCAATCTTTGCATGAAACTAATCATAAGGTAACTAGAAAGGCAACTTAATAGTTGGTGCACATAACCTATATTACGTGTTTAGATTTGTCGAGCGGGCGAGTAGCCTCCCTACCAGTGCATTCAATGTACTGATAATCCAGATCATTTGTAGGGTACGGGAGAACCTCGTTCGGTGCGGATGCCTCCTTCATGTGTGCTAAGGCGCGGAGATCACTCTGGAGCCTTGGGGCTCTGCATCCGGAACTTAAGCACATATATAAGACATAATATTGGAACATTGTCTGAATATTGCCTGAACATCGCCTGAACATCGCCTGAACATCGCATGTATAATCATTCCATAATTGTATCCACTAGGCACGCTTTTACTGTTTCAGAGAGAGAGATCTGAGCGAATTATAATCTCGGCTAAGTGCCGCCTGTAACACTTGTTTATATCAATAAAGTTGTTTTACTTCAACTTGTGTTATTCAATGCTTTCGCTATTGTCGACTCAGTAAACTTGTTACCGATCGCCTATGCGTTCATGACTCCGCTGTACTTGGACAATATGTGCGGCTCTGTGGCTTAGAACTCTTATCGCCAGCCAATGAACCACGGTCTTGCACGGACGTGGCTCACGGTCGTACAACATCACGCCAGGATGGGTCGAAGCGATCGTTTCGCGGGAGCGCTGGCACGGTGATTCTCGCCTAGCGGGAACGTCCGATTTAGCCTGCGGGAGATCCGGGGTGTGACATGTTGGTATCAGAGCCTGGCTTATACGTCTTTGGACTTCACTTCGATTTTCACAGTTTCGAAAGCTTATTCGTGGGTTATGTGCACGCTCTCTCTCAATGTCCCAAACAGAATATTCCAACAATGAGTCTAAATACTTTCAAAAAGTGTATTAGAATAATATGATTGCTTGTGTAAAATTGTGATGCTAGGGCCTTTGTGCAGACCCTTATAATTTACGCAAGTAGCTTAGCCGATTTCACTATCTCTAAGTTTGGTTGAATGCATCTGTTTGAGGGATGCCTTGAACTTGTACACGATCGAAGACTCAAGAAGATGTGAAACTCGAGTGCTAAGACTTCGTTATAGCTAAGTTGGTTGGCGTGCTCATGCTAGAAGTATACTTCGAATATATGTACGATCCAGACTAGCGATATGCTGATCTCGAATGCTTGTGCAAGTGAATATCCAAATAAACAAGTACAACAACTTGTATAGGTTTTCTTCAGCCTTGTATCGTTAAATTAAAATTGATTGAAACGTATTGCTTGCCCTCAGTAAGTCTCGAGGACGAGAATTTTTCTGAGTTGGGTAGGATGTAACACCCCGTTCTGCTCAAGCGGACTGCCAATTCAAATGGTAAAAGTGCAATGTCCCGACCCGCTTTGCTCAGGCGAGAACACTCGTTTGAGGCAAAGGATATCCAGACTTGTCCATATAGGATTCCGGCTTAGGCTTTCAGAGGCTCGCTTGACGTATCGCTCAACCGAGGTGAATCATCGCTAAGGTGGGTGGCTACGGTGAACTTGTCTTTGCTTAGCCAGCTCACATAAAATATTGAATAATACATGCTAGTCTCTAGGTGAATTATCCCTTGCATGCTAATAAGAATACAATGCACCTAGCTAAGGGAATAATCCCAACTTGTATTGCTTATACTTGAACATGGAAATGAAATATTTCTTATACTCAGACCCTCGCATGCTGCCCTAGATCATGTCGCTCGGTAAGTCCCTATACGGTTTTACCTCTCGGCTTACCTTTGGGCCCGAGCTAACGTGAATGCTTGTGTTTATATAAATGCATGCTTGTTTGCTTGTATGTGTCACGCCCCAGTCCCAAAATGTCAGAAACTAGGCCACGTGTCACTGGCCAGCTGACACGTCACTAAGGGTTTAATCCATTTTGAATGGACCCAAAGGAACGTGCTACGCTGTCCTAAAATACTACATGTAAAACACAGTCAAATCTATCTCATCCACAACAAAATGTCAGAAAAGCAAGTGCTGAATATATATAAAACTGAGTCTGATACAGTACACAACTGGTGAGAATACAAGCCTACTACAAAATCTGATAATAGCGCAGAAAAATCAGATAGACTAAGCAGTGTCTATCTGATGAAAACATCTCCATCTCCAGGTGGCAGGCCTCTAGGGTCAAGCATACTCTGAGGGTGTCTCCTCGAGCTCCTCCTCGGTAGCACATCTAGCCTCCTGATCAGGGCCGTACACAGTGGGGTAGAAAGCCTCGTCTAGATCTGGCAGGGAACCAGGTCCTCAGTGGGACATAACAAGATACAGAAAATGACATACCATGTATGTAAATACTGAATAAAGAAAATAAATACAGGGTGCTAACCATCCAAGTAAAATGCAAGTAAAGAACTTGTAGAACGCATGGGAATGCATGGCTAGACATACGCTGACGTAATTCACCAATCGTGGTGACTGGCTAGTATATGTGTCGTATGCCCCCGGACTCACGGGTAGCTCTGCAATCGACCATCTCCGAGGAGCATGGTACGAAAGTATAAATCATATATGGAGGGGGTGTCACATACGTCTACTAGTTATCTTTTCCATCCCAATGAAACTAAATGTCAAGTCGTACTTTTCCTGAGTTATTCTAATCCGTGATGCGGGTCACACGTACTGGTAGCTAATCAAATACGCAGCTCGCATCCCAATATGCATTACAACCATGTTGCGTGTTCCCGTGATGGGGTCTAGAAGAATATTAAAATACTCTCACAGTTGTTGGTGAGTCTGTAATATTATGTTAAATGTCAACATATCAGCTGAATGTACCCAAGGCAGTCTCAGATAATCATGGTATATGAAATTCAGAAACAAAACAGATATCGATAATTGAAGTTAAACAATAACTTGGCAAGGTATACTTGCCTACTCCCTGATAGTGTTGATAACCTGATCTCACAGTCAGATTTGAGGTTGCTGGTGACAGGGGGTCACTGGCTGTGCTGAAGGTGGTTTCTGTTAAAACAGACAGGGTTCGTGAATATCATGGTTGTAATAATAAGTATATATATGTAGATATATATATAGTATGTATATATATAGATATAATATATATAGCAGTATCTGTAGCATATAAAGAACAGAAAATGCAGGTATCTATAATAGTAGCAGGGTATATCCACTGATATACATATATAATAATAATCAGGGTATATCCACTGATATATAATATAATTAAATTGAAATGACAGTACAAAATTTTAAATATGCATATATAAATAGGCTGTAATATCCAGCACAGTATAATATATAATATCATATATATATAGATATATGTAATTAATTAAAATGACATTGCAAGAATTGAAAATATATATATGTATAAGCTGTATTATCCAGCTGAATATAATATATTACATATAGATAATATATATATATATATAGATATATATATATACCTGCAGTGAATATAATATGTGCAGAAAATAAAATAAAGGAAAAATACATAGTATACATAGTAATTATATAATATATAACATATTATATAAATATACATATCATATAAATTTATATATACATATATTTATATATTATATATATATAAATAAAACAGAAATAAATACATATATATACATATTAGTAATTATTACATAATATTATATAGTATATATAAATATACATATACATATACATATATATACATATTTACATATATAAATATATATGTATAGAATAATAGATATATATACATATATTTAGTAAATATATAATAATAGTATATACAGTATAATATACTGTATAATAATATATATTTTATAATATAATATATATATATATATATATATAGATATACATATATACATATTAATATACATATATATATACATATATATATATACATATATATATACATATATATACCTATAGGTATACATAGGAGTATATATATATAAATACGCATATATTAGGGTTTAGGATTATACCCTCTGACAGGTGGGCCCTAGGGGTTGTCGACGGCAGGAGGACGACGGCGGAGATGGCCGGAGGAGCGGGAACAGCAGCAGTAGCTGTTAGCAGCAGCAGCAGCAGCTGAGTGCGGGGGCTGCCGGCGGTGGAGGAGTGGCGGAGGTGGCCGGGCAGGGTGCGGGATCGACGGAGGAAGGAGGGGCGGTCAGGTTGGTGGTGGTGGCGGAGGTCCACGACGGCGGTGGCGGTGGCTGGAGGCGGCCGGAGGTGGAGGGGACAGTTAGGGTTAGGGGTGGCCGAGGGTGCTGCGGGGGCTCTGGCCGACGGGGGAAGGGTCGTGGGGCGGTGAGGGGGTGGTCGTCGGAGAGAGGAGGTCGAGACGGTTCGAATGGTAGGGGTGGTGGCTGAGCACGGTGGCGGAGGGTGGCGTAGGGGGTGGTTCGGGTGGTGGTGGCTGCTGTGGGCAGTGAGGGAGTGGGGAGGTTGCGGGGGCTCTCCACGGCGGAGCAGGGTGGTTCAGGCGGCGGGGCTTGGCCGGAGGGGAGAGGGGGTCGAGGCGGAGGGTTGGTCGGAGTAGGGTGGCCGGAGGTGGCCGAGGGAAGAGGCTGTGGAGTTTGAAAGGGAGGGGGTGAGGGTTTATATAGGGTTTGGTTTGATGGCATTTCTGTAAATAAGTGGAAATTTAGGGTTATATTGGTAATTTGATTTTTTTGGATATTTCTACAGGATTTTTCTGGGTGTTTTGGGTGGGTCCCACACACCTATTGTCTAGCCAATAGGATTATGCCACCTTGCATGTAATTTTGCATAAAAACCCCTAACTTTTCATAAATTGCATAAAAGTCTAAAATTTGTATTTTGCGTAATTTCACAATTTACCTGATTTTAAATACTGTTTCCCCAAAATACTGAATTGTACAGAAATGGGGGAAATAGCTGGGGAAAATATTTTGGACGGTGTGGGGTGAGTCTGAGCAGAGGCAGGGTCTGATTCTGCAGGTGATACGGTCATCGTATTTATTATTTAATAAATACTGCGCACGGTGTTCACTAATTATTTAGAGGCAATTAGGGTCATAATTTTTCTACGGTGTCAATACGATAATTGTAATACAATTATAGTAGAATATTATCGTATTTTTGGTTGGCAAAACAGGTATCTACTGGTCCTCAAATCTCTAGGATATAGAGATGGGTAAAGAGCAGAATTTAAATAGGAAATAAATACATACGTTTGTAACGATATTTGTGCGACTAAAACGAAGCACCAAACAAGGTTTCTAAAAATTGCACAAAATACAGAAAAAGTAGTCTAACAAGTCTAGAGCAGGAATGTGAAATTTGTTTAGGGTTTAACAGCTAGTGTGATGCCCTGTGTAATAAACAGGTGCACAATCAATAGAATATATAATAAATAAAATTTTAAAAAGTTGCAATAATTCTAATTAGTCAAAACTAATCCTAAATTACTGAAATCTGGTCGAGGGAGTTTACAATCTACCCTCCTTAGAATATTTCGTCCTCGAAATAAAAACAAACATATAATGAGAATGAAAGATTTATTTAGGACAATAATGATTAAGAAATATTGAGTTTGAAATATTGGACATACCCTGGTTTGGAAATAGCTGGGGATAACGCTGTCGAATATCCTCTTCTCGTTCCCAGGTGGATTCACCTGGTGCATGATGTCTCCATGCAATACGAACGAGAGGAATAGTCTGGCCTCGCAACACTTTCTCGCTACGGTCCAAGATCTCTACAGGCTCCTCCTGGTACGATAAGCTCGGCCCGATGGTGATCTCTGAATAGTCCAGCACATGACTCGGGTCTGGAATGTACCTCCTCAGCTGAGATACGTGGAAGACGTCATGTACTCCCTCCAAGGTCTGAGGTAGAGCTAGCCTGTAAGCAACTTCTCCGACGCGATCTAGCACGTCGAAGGGTCCAATGTACCTTGGACTTAGCTTCCCTCTTCCTCCAAATCTGATAGTACCTCGAGTAGGTGAGATCTTCAAGAACACATGCTCTCCCACTTGGAACTCTAGAGGTCGGCGATGAATGTTGGCCCAGTGCTTCTGTCTGTCTTGTGCAGCTCGTAGGTGTCCCTGGATCTTCTTTACCTTCTCCACTGTGCGAATGATTAGTTCTGGACCCCAGATCTGTCTCTCGCCAACATCGCTCCAGCATACTGGGGAACGACATTTCCTTCCATACAAAGCTTCAAAGGGAGCCATTTGAATGCTCGCTTGATAGCTGTTGTTGTAGGAAAATTCCACCAGGTGTAGATGATCTTCCCAGGATCCGCTGAAATCAAGCATGCAGGCTCTCAGCATATCTTCTAGGGTCTGGATGGTGCGCTCTGACTGGCCGTCTGTCTGCGGATGATACGAGGTGCTGAACTTGAGGCGGGTACTAAGACTTTTTTGCATACTTTGCCAAAAGTAAGATATAAATCTCGTATCCCTGTCAGATATTATACTGACTGGTACTCCGTGCAGACGCACTATCTCCTTCATGTACATATCTGCCAAGACTTCTGTAGATTGGCCGACTCTGAAAGGTAGAAAATGAGCAGCCTTGGTGAGTCTGTCTACGATCACCCAGACAGCATTACGACCACTGGGACTTCTTGGGAAGCCCGTAACAAAGTCCATCGTAATGTGTTCCCATTTCCACTCGGGTATTGGGATGGGTTGAAGTAGACCGACAGATCTCTGATGCTCAGCTTTGACTTGCTGACACACCAGGCATTTAGCCACAAAGCGTGCTATCTCCCGCTTCATTCCATGCCACCAGTAATATTGTCGCAGATCTCTGTACATCTTTGTGCCTCCCGGATGTATAGAGTATGTGGAGCTATGAGCTTCTGACATCAGCTCATTACGAAGTTCTCCATTTGGAACATAAAGACGATCACCACATCTTAGGGTCCCATCTTCGTGTATGCGACATCCTGTCTGGATTTTAGCCTCTGTTCTTTGAAGAAGCCTCTGAAATCTTGCATCTGCTGGTAGAGCAGCTTTGATTCTTTCGACCAAGGTTGATTGCAGTTGGTAGTTTGATAATTGGACATCAATTCCTGGCATAATGACCTCTATTCCCAACTTTTTTAGTTCTCTCAGTAGACCTAGTTGGGTGATCATAAAGAATGCCGAGGGTCTTCTGTTTAGAGCATCTGCTACCACATTTGCTTTCCCAGGATGGTACTGCAGATCAATCTCAAAATTCGTCATCACTTCAAGCCATCGTCTTTGCCTCAGATTTAAGTCTTTCTGAGTGTAGACATATTTCAAGCTTTTGTGATCGGTGAAAATCTCCACTCGTTCGCCGTATAGATAATGTCTCCATAGCTTCAGGGCGAAGATGACTGCGGCAAGCTCCAGGTCGTGAGTGGGATAATTCTTCTCATGAGTCCTCAGCTGTCTTGAGGCATAAGCTACAACCTTCCCATATTGCATTAAGACACAACCAAATCCTTTTTCGGATGCATCGCTATATATGACGAAACCTCCGGATCCAGATGGTATAGTCAAGATGGGAGCTGTAGTCAGACGCTTCTTCAAGTCATCAAAAGCTGTCTGGCATTCTTCAGTCCATATGAACTCCTGTTCCTTGCGGGTAAGACGGATAATCGGCTCCGCGATTCTTGCAAAGTTTTCTACGAACCTCCGGTAATATCCGGCAAGTCCTAGAAAGCTTCTCACCTCTGAGACATTGGTCGGAGTTGGCCATGTCTCCACAGATGAAATCTTTACAGGGTCCACCGAAATGCCTTCTCCTGTGATAACGTGTCCAAGAAATGCGACATGGTCAAGGAAGAATTCACACTTGCTCATCTTAGCATAAAGGCTCTCCCGTCTTAGCGTCTCTAGCACCAGTCTCAAGTGCTCTTCATGCTCCTCGTGGCTCTTTGAATACACCAGAATATCGTCGATGAAGACTACCACGAACTAGTCCAGGTATTGGTGGAAGACTCAGTTCATCAGATTCATGAATACGGCAGGTGCATTAGTTAGTCCAAACGGCATCACCAGGAACTCGTAGTGACCATAACGAGTCCTGAATGCTGTCTTTGGAATGTCTTCTCTTCGTACCTTGACCTGATGATAGCCTGATCTCAAGTCTATCTTCGAGAATACCACGGCTCCTGTTAGTTGATCGAACAGGTCGTCAATTCTCGGCAAGGGATACTTGTTTTTAATTGTCAGAGCGTTGAGGGCTCTGTAATTAATACACATGTGATATGTTCCGTCCTTCTTTGGTACAAACAACACTGGTGCTCCCCAGGGTGATGCACTAGGACGAACAAATCCCTTGATATGCAATTCCTCCAGTTGAAGCTTCAGCTCATCAAGCTCCTTCTTCGCCAGTCGGTATATATTGGAGGATACTGGTGCAGCTTCGGGTATTAGCTCAATAATGAACTCCACTTCTCTGTCAGGCGGTAGGCCGGGCAATTCTTCTGGAAATACGTCTACGAACTCTGCTACAACTGATGGAAGTGATGTCTCTATCGCCATGTAAGTTCTAGGAGTCTGGCCTACTCCTTGTTCGATGGTTCTTCGGACATATTCGAACTCCGGATGATCTGGGGGTCTAAAGATGATACTTCCCTTTCGGCAGTCTAGGACAGCATTGTTCTGGCTTAGCCAGTCCATGCCTAAGACAACGTCGAAATTTGGCATTAAAAGTACTAAAAATTGCGCTCTTAGTCCTCTACTACAAATAACTACTGGGCATGTTTCAATAATGTTGGTAACTGGAACAATACCTCCTCCAGTAAGTATTTTCCAGCACTTGGGTAGCGGAAAAGTGGATAGCTTGTTCATGGCTACGAAACTACTGGATATGAAAGACAAAGTAGCCCCAGAATCGAATAATACAGTTGCAGGTAATGATGCAACTAAAATGGTACCTGTTATAGTTTTCCCTTCAGGCTCTTCTGCAACTGCAGCTAACGCAAAGGCTTGTCCGTGCCTTTGCCCTCCAGGTTGTTGTCTGGCCTTGAACTGGGCCTCCTGAGTAGGCAAGGGTGCTCCTCGCTGATATCCTCCTGATGTGGAGGGTAGCATCTTCTGGGCTTGTGCTCCTGACTTCTGCCCTTGCTGAGGTGCTGCATCTCTGTGTTGTGGGCAGTCCTTGGCCATGTGTTGGCTAGCTCCATATAGCAGGCATAATCCGTTCTTCTTCCTGCGGTCTCTGATATAATGCCTCTTTTTGCCACAAAAGTGACAAATCGGGAGCTCCTTCTTCTGGTAAGGCCCCGTCGTCTGCTGAGCCTGATATTGGGGACGACGTATAGGTCCTCCTGCTCCTTGCTGGTTCTTGGCCGGAAAGGTTGAATTTGAGCGTCTAGCTCCTCGGCCAATTGCTTCTTGTTCCCTGGCATCGGTAAGGACCTCGTTGTAGGAGATCCTTGACTGCGTTGTTGTGTACCTCTGAAGCTCATAGTTGAGGCTGTGGTGGAATCTTTTAGCCTTCTTTAGCTCGTTCGGGATCAGAACAGCACCAAAACGACTCAGTCAGCTAAACTCTGCGTCGTAGGCATCTACCGTCATGTTTCCCTGCTCCAGGTACAAGAACTGGGAGTATAGGGCATCTTGGACTGTTGCGGGGAAGTACTTGGCATTGAAGTGCTCCAAGAATTGTTCCCAAGTCTGGTCTTTGCCGACGCTACGCTCTATAGATTTCCACCAGTGATGGGCGTTGTCGAGAAGTTGGGCCCTCACAGCGGTCATCCATAGATCAGGAGGGAGTTGTGATCCTTCCAGCAACATTTCGGTATTAGAGATCCAGTCGGAGATCTCCTCAGGAGTTTCGCTGCCTTTAAAGGTCCTCGGGTTCATCTGGTGGAACCCTTTGACTGTGCCCACTGGTTGGACAGGTGCTGGTGCCGGGGCAGTGGTTCTCTCCAAGGCCGTCGTCAAAGTATGTCGTAGAGCTTCAGTCTGTTGCCACTGAGACTGTCTCAGGGCTTCAGTCTGTTGCCACTGGGTCTGCAACATAGTTTGGAGGAACTGGAACATTTGAGACTGTCCCTCAGGTTGTGGCATCAGAGCAGGAAAGGTTGGAGGTGGAGGCAAAGGTGTCTCCGCCAGCGGTGTTGGTGTTGTCTCCTGGCCAGAATTCTGGTGATTGGACGGGGTTCCTTGAATACTTGGCGAAGGGTCTGTTGCTTGGTCAGCCCCATTATTCGCAGGTTTCCCGGGTATGTCCATATTTCTGAAGAAAATAAAATAATTAGAAAACACAAAGGAGATAATAGATGATAATCAAGCAAGATGCAATAATAAAAAAAATTTAAAGATGGTGTCAGTGTGGATGAGACCTAATATTCCTATCCTATTGCAGGCTTGCTGGGCATTTCATCATACCACTAGCAATGAAAACTTGACCTGCATGGGCCACCACTAAAACCGTGTCACGCCCCAGTCCCAAAATGTCAGGAACTAGGCCACGTGTCACTGGCCAACTGACACGTCAATAAGGGTTTAATCTATTTTGAATGGACCCAAAGGAACGTGCTACGCTGTCCTAAAATACTACATGTAAAACACAGTCAAATCTATCTCATCCATAACAAAATGTCAGAAAAGCAAGTACTGAATATATATAAAACTGAGTCTGATACAGTACACAACTGGTGAGAATACAAGCCTACTACAAAATCTGATAATAGCGCAGAAAAATCAGATAGACTAAGCAGTGTCTATCTGATGAAAACATCTCCATCTCCAGGTGGCAGGCCTCTAGGGTCAAGCATACTCTGAGGGTGTCTCCTCGAGCTCCTCCTCGGTAGCACATCTAGCCTCCTGATCAGGGCCGTACACAGTGGGTGTAAATACCCTAAATTTTTCAGATATTTTTAAATCAATTTTGGGATTTAATATGCATTTTTCAGGAATTTACATAGGCCCTGTAGTGAGTTTGTAATTTTTAATTGCCAATAAATAACATTAAAATGAAATGAAAATATGATTTTATGGTGTAAAATAGAAAACCGGACTTAGGGTAATTTTCTGGGATTTAATTGGGCCTCAGACCTATTTTTAAAAGCCTAAAAACCATTTAAACTAATTAAATAATTAAATTGTTATTATTATTATTATTGTTATTAATAGGTCCGGCCCGGCCCAGTGGGCCGAAGCCCAGCCCGGCCCAGTCCCAACCGCTGTTAGCGGGTCGGGCGGGTCCGCTCACCCGGAGCCCGCCGCCCGACCCGACCCGCATCTTCACCCCCTTCCCCACGACTCCCTCTCCCCACTCCCTCCGCCGCCGCCGCATTTTCCGACGGCCACGTCCACCTCCCCCTCCGCTTCAGCGCCCACGTCCTCCTCGTCTCCGACTCCCCCGGCCACAAACCCTCGCCGGCGCCCCTATATAAGCTCTCCCCTCACCTTCCTCCTCCGCCTCACTACCTCATTCCCCTACCCCGACGCCGGCCATCCCCAGCTCCGGCGACCCCCGAGAACTGCCGCCTCCTCAGACCAGCGTTGCCGCCACCAGCTCACCGTGAGCTGCCCGAGCCGGCCTCCTCCTCCTCCCCGCAGTGCTGAGCAGCAGCAGCAGCTGAGACGCACCCCGCCGCTGCTCCGGCCGCCTCCGGCCCCTACGCCACCTCTGCCCAGCCTCGCCGGCGCCGCCCGAGCCCTCACCGGCGGTCCTCCGGCCACCTCAGCGACGCCCTCAGCCGCCGCAGTCCGCCTGGGAAGCCCAAACCCTAACCCTAGTTTTCAATTTGGTGTCCGACACGTGTCGGACACAACCCGAACCCCGATTTCTCGGGTTCCCTTCAGGTACTCGTATCTTGCACCTCGGATCTCCGTTTTTGATTCTGTAAATTTCTACGCGAAGCCTGTATGACCCTCTCGGTGCCCGGACAAACTGCTCGGGGCATCGCGTCCTGTGGTGATCGCACACCGCGATCCAAAAACAGGAAAAACCAGACCATGTTTCACCCCGGAACTGAGTACGCCCCGCCAAACGGGACGACTTGGTCGCGTGCGGTCTTCACAGATACGTGCGTCTCGTCGATACGGACGTGTGGGATTTCGCAGAAGCTGATTCGAATGTGCGTGCACACCGAAATCAGTGCGTATCCGCGGACATCGCCCCGTATCCGACTTTTCTGCAATTTATCCTAACTTCGTGCACACACGTCGGATCGAGACAAAACTTGCGCCATCGGACTCGTAGCAATACGCTGGTCCTGTGGGTCAAGTTTGGTTCGATTCTGAGAACGATGACGAAATCGCGTGTCGTGGGCCCCACAGGCCCCGCTCGACGGGCGATTTTGTGATCGGCTCATCAGAATTCAAATCTGAAAGTTCCGTTGGATTCGTATCAGCGTTCCTGACCTGTTGACACTAAGTTTGGTGAATTTAGAGACCGTTGACCCTGACACGTTTTTCGGTGCAAAGCGGGCCTACCGGTGGACCCCGTTTTGGCCCGAAATTGCCGTTTTTGCCCTTATCTCCAAATTGGACCCAAGGACAGGCGTTCCTAGCTATTTGATACCTTCTGAGCATGATGGTACTGTTCATTTCAGCTTTCGGAGATATCTCTAGAAATTTCCGAAACCAGGACCTAAGTGGAATTCAAACATCAGGCTAGTGCACCTTGCCAAACTTACAGTCATTATTTTTATATTTTCTGTAAAAATACTCTGCTGGATTTCTTGTGCAAATTCATATAAACTGATTTAAACTGCTTAACCTAGGGAACGTATGACGTACCTAGTGTCCGATCATAGTCGGGTGCCGACACCGTACGCGGTGTTGGGTTCGTTATTAGAGATGGATTTACGATTCCCTTACTTTTGTACTTGACCTATCAAGTACCCTACAACTCAGGACACTTGACACAATCATGGACAGAATCCTCCTGAGATATTCGTGGTGATTCTGTATAGGATACAGGACTTGACAGAGTTATTTTAGTTATAGACAGTATGACTTATTGCATTAGCTATAATTCCGCTGACATGGACATGAGACGTTATGGTCATGGCTTGCGTGATTACATTGGGTGGGGAGAGACACACAGGCTACATGCTGTTCTACATATATATCTACTATTATTGTGAGGTTGTAGACTCTCCAGCAGAGCTAGACCCTTTACGTGTTATTACTGCTACCGGCTCCCCGACACAGAGCTTGTAGCGGTCTCAGCCTGAGTACTAGTGTTGCTCTCATTTGCATATCACATAGATGGTTACTTAGTTTACCCTGCTGTTCATTTATTTATTGCACTGCTTATTCATTTGGCTTATTTTATTTTGTGCCTTGCTATGTCCATTGAGGACCTGGAATGGATTATGTCCCCAGGTTTAGCAGAGGAGCAGTACCCCGAGGTATACGGGACCGGAGCTGAAGCTATTGCTGGAATAGAACCGAACACTGAAGATGAGGTGACTGCCGAAGACTTCTCCTGAGTGCCTGTTCCAGTACTCAGTATTTATTTTATGTTTATCTCTTGTTCCTGGCCTATAGAGCCAGTTTATTCAAACTTAAGTCGGGTTGTTTCTCCGACTGACTTGCTGTGATTATTGTTGCTACTTATTTCCATTCCATTATGCAATTATTTCTTTATCTATATGGATGAGATTAGTGTGACTTGTTGTAGTAGACCTTATTTACAGCTTAAGTACGCCCTGATGGCTCCATTAAATTGGGTTATCCATCGGTGCGTGCTGCTGGCCATTGCCACGTGTCCAGTCCCTCGACATTTTGGGACTGGGGCGTGACATAGTTTTTGTGGTGGCCCATGCAGGTCCTACTAAATTGTTCGGTTTCAACTTAGTGACCGAACAGGCCTGCAATAAGATAGGTTATAGGATCTCATCCATTGATTGAATCATTTTTAAACTCTATGTCGAATTCAATTTAATTGCTTGAATTGCATCCTGTTTTGATTCCTCTGTGCGTTCTCATTGTTTCCTTTTGGTGCAGAATTATGGATCCCAGAAGTGGTGATGAGACCCCCTTGGGAACACCGACTGAAGCAGGGTTTACCTGCGAAGCTGGAACGATGCCAGATACCAGAGGACAATCCTCCCAGAGCAATCAAACTGGCCAGCCAAGTTCCAGGTTCAGGCGTGATGACATCCCGCCTCCTCCCCAGTTCCCTCCTACGATGCCTGTCTTTCCCCCAGGACAGGAAATGGACGGCCAGCAAATGTTCCAGATGTTCTATGCCATGATGCAGGCACAACAACAGATTCAACAGGAGACCCAACGCCGAGAGGCCGAGAACCTAAGGAACAGCCTAGTCGCAGCATTGGAACATGCAAACCCACCAAATAGGCGGCCAGCGACGGGATCTATTACAGATTTCTGCCAACTCAAGCCCCGTACCTTCTCGGGCAAGGAAGGACCAACTGAAGTGCATGAATGGCTTACAAACACACAGCATCAGTTGGTGGCCGCCGAACTACCAAGGGACAAATGGATGACTGCCGTCAGGATACAACTGACGGACAACGCACATCATTGGTGGTTGTCCGAAGAAAGAAGGCTCGGACATGATCAGGTTACCTGGGAGGAGTTCTCCAGACTCTTCCAGGAAATGTACATCCCTGCTGTGGCTCGGTCAGAACTTCGAGACAGATTCAACCGCCTGATCCAGGGCAACATGACGGTGGAGGAATATAACGCCGAATTCATTCGCCTGAGCCGCTTCGCCCCTTCGCTAATTCCTACCAAAGAGGAGAAGGCGAAGAAGTTCTTTGATGGGCTCAGGTTCGAGCTTCAGAAGTTAATCGGATCGGTCATGCCCACCTCTTACACCGACGTCCTAGCTGCAGCACGTCGGCTGGAGCGCGTTACTCGGAGGGAATCAAGCCTGAAACGTCCCTTCTCCTCAGCACCGTCTAAGTCATCACCAGGGGAATCTGCTAAACGGCCCCAGAAGAGCCCGCCTCCAAGAGCAGCAACTAAGAACTTGCCTACTTGCCATTACTGCAGCAAGGTAGGACATATTGAAAAGGAATGTCGACGCAAGCTGGGACTCTGCCTGGTTTGCGGATCTGGACAACACTTCTCAAAGGACTGTTCGGAACGTCGAGAGGGAGTTCCGAATCGACCAGCTCCACCTGCAGCTCTTCCAGCTGGGGGAGCAACTCAGACAGGGCCTGGAGGAGCCAGGCCACCTCTACCACCTCAGGCAGCATTGTTCCAACAAGCTCGTCAGCAAAGGGGTCCCGCTCAGGGACGAGGTCAGGCATATGCACTAGCAGTCACTGAGGAAGCTACTGCAGGCGAAGTGATAGCAGGTACCATATTAGTAGCTTCAATTCCTGCTGTAGCATTATTTGATTCTGGAGCTTCGCATTCATTTATTGCTGCTAGCTTCGTAGCCACACATAGAATAGCTACCGCACCTCTCTCGAAGATGAAGAGAATTCTAACGGGAGGTGGAATTATCCCGGTTAGTGATACTTGTAGATCATGTTCGGTAGTAGTCTGTGGCCGAGAGATACGAGCCCAATTCCTGATCTTTTCTATGCCTGATTACGATATTGTACTTGGTATGGACTGGTTAAGTCAGTACCATGCGACACTGGATTGCCGGCTTGGAAAAGTGCTATTTAGACCCCCTAGCCTTCCTGAGTTTGAATTTCTACGAGGAGCTGTAGAACAAGGGGTCCAGCCAACTCTTAGGGTATTGACTGTAGAAGAAGATTCAAGTTACCCAAGAGTCATAACGGAATTTGTGGATGTATTTCCCGACGATCTTCCAGGTTTACCACCTGATCGGGAGATAGAATTCACAATAGACCTAACTCCAGGAGCCGAACCTATCACTTCATCGGTATATCGGCTAGCACCTAAGGAGTTAGTGGAGCTGAAAACACAAGTTGATGACCTTCTGGAGAAAGGATTTATCCGGCCCAGTGTTTCACCATGGGGAGCACCTATACTTTTTGTACCCAAGAAGGATGGATCTGTACGGCTGTGCATTGATTACAGAGCCCTTAATGCTGTAACTATTAAGAACTGGTACCCATTACCACACATTGATGATTTGTTTGACCAATTGAGTGGTGCTAAGGTATTCTCAAAGATTGACCTTAGATCCGGTTATCACCAGATTAGGGTGAAGAAGGAAGATATCCCAAAGACGGCCTTCAGAACTAAGTATGGGCATTATGAGTTCCTAGTTATGCCGTTTGGTTTAACCAACGCACCCGCCGTATTTATGAGTTTGATGAACGGGATCTTCCATCAGTACTTGGATAAGTTCGTGGTGGTATTCATTGATGATATCCTAGTCTACTCCAAGAACCACGAAGAGCACGAGGAACACCTCCGGATTGTGCTAGAAACTTTGAGAAGGGAGAAGCTATATGCCAAACTCAGTAAATGTGAGTTCTGTATGGACAATGTGCCATTCTTAGGGCATATTATCTCGGGTAAAGGACTGTCTGTGGACCCAGAGAAAGTCACTGCTATAGAAACCTGGCCTACCCCTACCTCTGTTGCAGAAGTGAGAAGTTTTCTTGGACTTGCTGGGTATTACCGACGGTTCGTAGAAAATTTTTCAAGGATCGCAGAGCCGATGACTAAGCTGACACGGAAGGATCAGGAGTTCCTATGGACAGAAGAATGCCAGAATGCCTTTGAAGAATTAAAGAGACGTCTAACAACAGCACCAGTCTTGACTCTTCCCTCAGGGTCAGGAGGTTTTGTTGTTTACAGTGATGCGTCCGGTAGTGGACTAGGTTGTGTCTTGATACAACATGGCAAGGTTATCGCTTATGCATCGAGGCAGCTGAAGGTCCACGAGAAGAACTACCCAACGCACGACCTGGAGCTAGCTGCAGTGATTTTTGCATTGAAGATCTGGAGACATTATCTGTATGGAGAGAAGGTCGAGATATTCACTGATCATAAGAGCTTGAAGTATGTTTATACACAGAAGGAGCTCAACATGAGGCAAAGGCGTTGGCTTGAGTTGATGGTGGACTTTGACATCGATCTACAGTACCACCCGGGAAAAGCAAATGTTGTAGCCGACGCCCTAAGCAGAAAACCCTCGGCTTATTTCTTAACGGAGCAGCCTCAACTATTACAAGACTTGCAAGATCTTCAGATAGAGGTTGTTCTACCTGGACAAAATGGTTTGCTGGCTAACCTCGAAGTGAAGTCATCGCTGGTGGAGAAAATCAAGGAAGCTTTGCCTAATGATGCCAGATTCCGAAGGTTGAGAGAAAGAACAGAAGCAGGCCTGCAGACAGGACTTCGCATCCACGAGGACGGAACATTAAGGTGCAGAAATCGCCTATGTGTTCCAAATGGAGAATTAAGGCAGGAATTGATGACAGAAGCCCATAGCTCCATATACTCGGTTCATCCAGGAGGAACCAAGATGTACCGGGACTTAAGACAATATTACTGGTGGCATGGAATGAAAAGGGAGATTGCCCGATTTATGGCAAAATGCTTAGTCTGCCAGCAGGTGAAGGCCGAGCACTAAAGGACTGCAGGTATGTTGCAGCCGCTTCCCATCCCTGAATGGAAGTGGGAGCATATTACCATGGACTTCGTCACTGGATTTCCAAGAAGCCCTAGTGGTAAGGATGCAGTATGGGTCATCGTGGATCGGCTCACTAAGTCGGCTCACTTCTTGCCGTTCAGAGTTGGACAATCCACGGAAGTACTAGCCGACATATATATGCGTCAGATCATAAAATTATATGGAGTGCCAGTTAGTATTGTATCAGATCGAGACTCGAGATTTACATCTCACTTCTGGCGAAGCATGCAAGAGAGTCTCGGCACCAGGCTCAAGTTCAGTACTGCCTATCATCCTCAGACAGATGGACAGTCAGAGCGCACCATTCAGATCCTAGAAGACATGCTGCGATCTTGTATACTGGACTTCGGAGGATCTTGGGAAGATCACCTGCACTTAGTGGAGTTCTCCTACAACAACAGCTATCAGGCAAGCATTCAGATGGCACCTTTCGAGGCATTGTACGGAAGGAAGTGCAGATCTCCAAAATGCTGGAGCGACATTGGCGAACGTCAAATACTGGGTCCAGAGTTGGTAACAGAGACAGTGGAGAAAGTAAAACAGATTCCGAACCATCTCCGGGCAGCCCAGGATAGACAGAAGCATTGGACCGATGCACACAGACGACCCCTGGAGTTCAAGGAAGGAGAGCATGTATTTTTGAGGATCTCGCCCACTAGAGGTACTATCAGATTTGGCAGCAGAGGCAAGTTAAGCCCAAGGTACATTGGGCCATTTGATATCTTGGAGCGCATTGGTGAGGTGGCTTACCGTCTTGCATTACCTCCATCCTTAGAGGGAGTGCATGACGTATTCCACGTCTCATAATTGAGGAGATATGTGACGGACCCAAGCCATATTGTTGATCATTCTGAGATTTCAGTGGGACCTAGCCTGAGATACGAAGAGCAGCCAGTGGGTATACTCGACACCAGCGAGAAGACACTGCGAGGGCAGACAATCAGGCTGGTTCGAGTAGCTTGGAAACAGCACTCTCCTGGCGAATCGACTTGGGAGCGAGAAGATGTTATGCAGCAGCGTTATCCACACCTATTTGCAGAATCAGGTAGAACTTAAGCATTCTTTAATTCTGTAAATCTTGCCTTTATAGTTTACCCTTCGATTGCGAGGACGCAATCCTCTTAAGGGGGGTAGATTGTAAACACCCTAAATTTTTCAGATATTTTTAAATCAATTTTGGGATTTAATATGCATTTTTCAGGAATTTACATAGGCCCTGTAGTGAGTTTGTAATTTTTAATTGCCAATAAATAACATTAAAATGAAATAAAAATATGATTTTATGGTATAAAATAGAAAACCGGACTTAGGGTAATTTTCTGGAATTTAATTGGGCCTCAGACCTATTTTTAAAAGCCTAAAAACCATTTAAACTAATTAAATAATTAAATTGTTATTATTATTATTATTATTGTTATTAATAGGTCCGGCCCGGCCCAGTGGGACGAAGCCCAGCCCGGCCCAGTCCCAACCGCTGTTAGCGGGTCGGGCGGGTCCGCTCACCCGGAGCCCGCCGCCCGACCCGACCCGCATCTTCACCCCCTTCCCCACGACTCCCTCTCCCCACTCCCTCCGCCGCCGCCGCATTTTTTGGCGGCCACGTCCACCTCCCCCTCCGCTTCAGCGCCCACGTCCTCCTCGTCTCCGACTCCCCCGGCCACAAAACCTCGCCGGCGCCCCTATATAAGCTCTCCCCTCACCTTCCTCCTCCGCCTCACTACCTCATTCCCCTACCCCGACGCCGGCCATCCCCAGCTCCGGCGACCCCCGAGAACCGTCGCCCCCTCAGACCAGCGTCGCCGCCACCAGCTCGCCGTGAGCTGCCCGAGCCGGCCTCCTCCTCCTCCCCGCAGCACTGAGCAGCAGCAGCAGCTGAGACGCACCCCGCCGCTGCTCCGGCCGCCTCCGGCCCCTGCGCCACCTCCGCCCAGCCTCGCCGGCGCCGCCCGAGCCCTCACCGGCGGTCCTCCGGCCACCTCAGCGACGCCCTCAGCCGCCGCAGTCCGCCTGGGAAGCCCAAACCCTAACCCTAGTTTTCAATTTGGTGTCCGACACGTGTCAGACACAACCCGAACCCCGGTTTCTCGGGTTCCCTTCAGGTACTCGTATCTTGTACCTCGGATCTCCGTTTTCGATTCTGTAAATTTTTAAGCGAAGCCTGTATGACCCTCTCGGTGCCCGAATAAACCGCTCGGGGCATCGCGTCCTGTGGTGATCGCACACCGCGATCCAAAAACAGGAAAAACCAGACCCTGTTTCACCCCGGAACTGAGTACGCCCCGCCAAACGGGATGACTTGGTCGCGTGCGGTCTTCACAGATACGTGCGCCTCGTCGATACGGACGTGTGGGATTTCACAGAAGCTGATTCGGATGTGCGTGCACACCGAAATCAGTGCGTATCCGCGGACATCGCCCCGTATCCGACTTTTCTGCAATTCACCCTAACTTCGTGCACACACGTCGGATCGAGACGAAACTTGCGCCATCGGACTCATAGCAATACGCTGGTCCTGTGGGTCAAGTTTGGTTCGATTATGAGAACGTTGACGAAATCGCGTGTCGTGGGCCCCACAGGCCCCGCTCGACGGGCGATTTTGTGATCGGCTCATCGGAATTCAAATCTGAAAGTTCCGTTGGGTTCGTATCAGCGTTCCTGACATGTTGACACTAAGTTTGGTGAATTTAGAGACCGTTGACCCTGACACATTTTTCGGTGCAAAGCGGGCCCACCGGTGGATCCCGTTTTGGCCCGAAATTGCCGTTTTTGCCCTTGTCTCCAAATTGGACCCAAGGACAGGCGTTCCTAGCTATTTGACACCTTCTGAGCGTGATGGTACTGTTCATTTCAGCTTTCGGAGATATCTCTAGAAATTTCCGAAACCAGGACCTAAGTGGAATTCAAACATCAGGCAGTGCACCTTGCCAAACTTGCAGTCATTATTTTTATATTTTCTGTAAAAATATTCTGCTGGATTTCTTGTGCAAATTCATATAAACTGATTTAAACTGCTTAACCTAGGGAACGTATGACGTACCTAGTGTCCGATCATAGTCGGGTGCCGACACCGTACGCGGTGTTGGGTTCGTCATTAGAGATGGATTTACGATTCCCTTACTTTTGTACTTGACCTATCAAGTACCCTATAACCCAGGACACTTGACACTATCATGGACAGAATCCTCCTGAGATATTCGTGGTAATTCTGTATAGGATACAGGACTTGACAGAGTTATTTTAGTTATAGACAGTATGACTTGTTGCATTAGCTATAATCCCGCTGACATGGACATGAGACGTTATGGTCATGGCTTGCGTGATTACATTGGGTGGGGAAAGACACACAGGCTACAGGCTGTTCTACATATATATCTACTATTATTGTGAGGTTGTAGACTCTCCAGCAGAGCTAGACCCTTTACGTGTTATTACTGCTACCGGCTCCCCGACACAGAGCTTGTAGCGGTCTCAGCCTGAGTACTAGTGTTGCTCTCATTTGCATATCACATAGATGGTTACTTAGTTTACCCTGCTGTTCATTTATTTATTGCACTGCTTATTCATTTGGCTTATTTTATTTTGTGCCTTGCTATGTCCACTGAGGACCTGGAATGGATTATGTCCCCAGGTTTAGCAGAGGAGCAGTACCCCGAGGTATACGGGACCGGAGCTGAAGCTATTGCTGGAATAGAACCGAACACTGAAGACGAGGTGACTGCCGAAGACTTCTCCTGAGTGCCTGTTCCAGTACTCAGTATTTATTTTATGTTTATCTCTTATTCCTGGCCTATAGAGCCAGTTTATTCAGACTTAAGTCGGGTTATTTCTCCGACTGACTTGCTGTGATTATTGTTGCTACTTATTTCCATTCCATTATGCAATTATTTCTTTATCTATATGGACGAGATTAGTGTGACTTGTTGTAGTAGACCTTATTTACAGCTTAAGTATGCCCTGATGGCTCCATTAAATTGGGTTATCCATCGGTGCGTGCTGCTGGCCATTGCCACGTGTCCAGTCCCTCGACATTTTGGGACTGGGGCGTGACATAGTTTTTGTGGTGGCCCATGCAGGTCCTACTAAATTGTTCGGTTTCAACTTAGGGACCGAACAGGCCTACAATAAGATAGGTTATAGGATCTCATCCATTGATTGAATCATTTTTGAACTCTATGTCGAATTCAATTTAATTGCTTGAATTGCATCCTGTTTTGATTCCTCTATGCGTTCTCATTGTTTCCTTTTGGTGCAGAGTTATGGATCCCAGAAGTGGTGACGAGACCCCCTTGGGAACACCGACTGAAGCAGGGTTTACCTGCGAAGCTGGAACGACGCCAGATACCAGAGGACAATCCTCCCAGAGCAATCAAACTGGCCAGCCAAGTTCCAGGTTCAGGCGTGATGACATCCCGTCTCCTCCCCAGTTCCCTCCTACGATGCCTGTCTTTCCCCCAGGACAGGCAATGGACGGCCAGCAAATGTTCCAGATGTTCTACGCCATGATGCAGGCACAACAACAGATTCAACAGGAGACCCAACGCCGAGAGGCCGAGAACCTAAGGAACAGCCTAGTCGCAGCATTGGAACATGCAAACCCACCAAATAGGCGGCCAGCGACGGGATCTATTACAGATTTCCGCCAACTCAAGCCCCGTACCTTCTCGGGCAAGGAAGGACCAACTGAAGTGCATGAATGGCTTACAAACACACAGCATCAGTTGGAGGCCGCCGAACTACCAAGGGACAAATGGATGACTGCCGTCAGGATGCAACTGATGGACAACGCACATCATTGGTGGTTGTCCGAAGAAAGAAGGCTCGGACATGATCAGGTTACCTGGGAGGAGTTCTCCAGATGGATTTACGATTCCATTATACAATTATTTCTTTATCTATATGGATGAGATTAGTGTGACTTGTTGTAGTAGACCTTATTTACAGCTTAAGTAAGCCCTGATGGCTCCATTAAATTGGGTTATCCATCGGTGCGTGCTGCTGGCCATTGCCACGTGTCCAGTCCCTCGACATTTTGGGACTGGGGCATGACAGTGGGGTAGAAAGCCTCGTCTAGATCTGGCAGGGAACCAGGTCCTCAGTGGGACATAACAAGATACAGAAAATGATATGCCATGTATGTAAATACTGAATAAAGAAAATAAATACATGGTGCTAACCATCTAAGTGAAATACAAGTAAAGAACTTGTAGAACGCATGGGAATGCATGACTAGACATACGCTGACGTAATTCACCAATCGTGGTGACTGGCTAGTATATGTGTCGTATACCCCCGGACTCACGGGTAGCTCTGCAATCGACCATCTCCGAGGAGCATGGTACGAAAGTATAAATCATATATGGAGGGGGTGTCCCATACGTCTACTAGTTATCTTTCCTATCCCAATGAAACTAAATGTCAAGTCGTACTTTTCCTGAGTTATTCTAATCCGTGATGCGGGTCACACGTACTGGTAGCTAATCAAATACGCAGCTCGCATCCCAATATGCATTGCAACCATATTGCATGTTCCCGTGATGGGGTCTAGGAGAATATTAAAATACTCTCACAGTTGTTGGTGAGTCTGTAATATTATGTTAAATGTCAACATATCAGCTGAATGTACCCAAGGCAGTCTCAGGTAATCATGGTAAATGAAATTCAGAAACAAAACAGATATCGATAATTAAAGTTAAAAAATAACTTGGCAAGGTATACTTGCCTACTCCCTGATAGTGTTGATAACCTGATCTCACAGTCAGGTTTGAGGTTGCTGGTGACAGGGGGTCACTGGCTGTGCTGAAGGTGGTTTCTGTTAAAACAGACAGGGTTTATGAATATCATGGTTGTAATAATAAGTATATATATATATAGATATATATATAGTATGTATATATATAGATATAATATATATAGCAGTATCTATAGCATATAAAGAACATAAAATGTAGGTATCTATAATAGTAGCAGGGTATATCCACTGATATATAATATAATTAAATTGAAATGACAGTACAGAATTTTAAATATGCATATATAAATAGGCCGTAATATCCAGCACAGTATAATATATAATATCATATATATATAAATATATGTAATTAATTGAAATGACATTGCAAGAATTGAAAATATATATATGTATAAGCTGTATTATCCAGCTGAATATAATATATTATATATAGATAATATATATATATATATATATATATATATATATATATATATATATATATATATATATACCTGTAGTGAATATAATATGTGCAGAAAATAAAATAAAGGAAAAATGCATAGTATACATAGTAATTATATAATATATAACATATTATATAAATATACCTATCATATAAATTTATATATACATATATTTATATATTATATATATATATATAAAACAGAAATAAATACATATATATACATATTAGTAATTATTACATAATATTATATAGTATATATAAATATACATATACATATACATATACATATACATATATATACATATTTACATATATAAATATATATGTATAGAATAATAGATATATATATACATATATTTAGTAAATATATAATAATAGTATATACAGTATAATATACTGTATAATAATATATATTTTATAATATAATATATATATATATAGATATACATATATACATATTAATATACATATATATATACATATATATATACATATATATATATATATACCTATAGGTATACATAGGAGTAGATATATATAAATACGTATATACTAGGGTTTAGGATTATACCCTCTGACAGGTGGGCCCTAGGGGTTGTCGACGGCAGGAGGACGACGGCGGAGATGGCCGGAGGCGGCCGGAGGAGCGGGAACAGCAGCAGTAGCTGTTAGCAGCAGCAGCAGCAGCAGCTGAGTGCGGGGGCTGCCGGCGGCGGAGGAGTGGCGGAGGTGGACGGGTAAGGTGCGGGATCGACGGAGGAAGGAGGGGCGGTCAGGTTGGTGGTGGTGGCGGAGGTCCACGACGGCGGTGGCGGTGGCTGGAGGCGGCCGGAGGTGGAGGGGACAGTTAGGGTTAGGGGTGGCCGAGGGTGCTGCGGGGGCTCTGGCCGGCGGGGGAAGGGTCGTGGGGCGGTGAGGGGGTGGTCGTGGGAGAGAGGAGGTCGAGGCGGTTCGAATGGTAGGGGTGGTGGCTGAGCACGGTGGCGGAGGGTGGCGCAGGGGGTGGTTCGGGTGGTGGTGGCTGCTGTGGGCAGTGAGGGAGTGGGGAGGTTGCGGGGGCTCTCCACGGCGGAGCAGGGTGGTTCAGGCGGCGGGGCTTGGCCGGAGGGGAGAGGGGGTCGAGGCGGAGGGTTGGTCGGAGTAGGGTGGCCAGAGGTGGCCGAGGGAAGAGACTATGGAGTTTGAAAGGGAGGGGGTGAGGGTTTATATAGGGTTTGGCTTGATGGCATTTCTGTAAATAAGTGGAAATTCAGGGTATATTGGTAATTTGATTTTTTTGGATATTTCTACAGGATATTTCTGGGTGTTTTGGGTGGGTCCCACACACCTATTGTCTAGCCAATAGGATTATGCCACCTTGCATGTAATTTTGCATAAAAACCCCTAACTTTTCATAAATTGCATAAAAGCCTAAAATTTGTATTTTGAGTAATTTCGTAATTTATCTGATTTTAAATACTGTTTCTCCGAAATACTGAATTGTACAAAAATGGGGGGAAATAGCTGGGGAAAATGTTTTGGACGTTGTGGGGTGAGTCTGGGCAGAGGCAGGGTCTGATTCTGCAGGTGATACGGTCATCGTATTTATTATTTAATAAATACTGCGCACGGTGTTCACTAATTATTTAGAGGCAATTAGGGTCATAATTTTTCTACGGTGTCAATACGATAATTGTAATACAATTATAGTAGAATATTATCGTATTTTTGGTTGGCAAAACAGGTGTCTACTGGTCCTCAAATCTCTAGGATATAGAGATGGGTAAAGAGCATAATTTAAATAGGAAATAAATACATACGTTTGTAACGATATTTGTGCGACTAAAACGAAGCACCAAACAAGATTTCTGAAAGTTGCACAAAATACAGAAAAAGTAGTCTAACAAGTCTAGAGCAGGAATGTGAAATTTGCTTAGGGTTTAACAGCTAGTGTGATGCCCTGTGTAATAAACAGGTGCACAATCAATAGAATATATAATAAATAAAATTTTAAAAAGTTGCAATAATTCTAATTAGTCAAAAATAATCCTAAATTACTGAAATCTGGTCGAGAGAGTTTACAGTATGTTGCCTTGTTCTCATCCAAACCCTGTGAGACTACTAAGTAGTCATTCTGTGCATGAATGAATCTGAAAGTATCCGGGACCGTAAAGTCGCTAAGGCAGTTTTTGAGCCAGGGAATTGCACCATGTCAAGAAAAAGAATCATACTCCCGTGGCAAAAATCATTCAGGTATTCAGATCTCTGCAAGTCTTTCTTGAGCGGGCTCTGTAAACCCCCTCAATTAATTCTATAGATAGTCAGGTATGGATTTGAAAAATTTTGGTTTAGCAGCAGATGCTTGAGGTTTAGAGTAGAGTTGCATATATCTGTTATTTATTAATTAGACCCTTGGCGTGTTCTACCATTGTTGATTTATTCGGAGCCTAATATCAGTCCATAAATTCTATCGAATTATTGTACTTCTGACTTGACTCGCCAATTTAGGCACTGAACTTTTTCGTCACACAAAATTAAATCCGCTGTGCCTTAAATTAATCGCACAATTTTCCGTATCCTAAATCCAATGATTTAATTTTGTGTCGGACACCTGTGTCGTTACCCTCAATTTTGAGATACCAACTTAACCCGTTGAGCCGGACCAACTAAGGGTTCAAGACTGACTCCAAGCCCCCACCATTTTTGACCTTTGCGTCATTTCCAAATTTTGACCCCCAAGTGCCCCCATTTAATTTAAAAGTGCGGGACACTTTAATTCTATTTAAATCGGGGATACCAATTTTGACTAATCCTATTTTAATCTCCAATTAATCCCAATGCCCATTTAATTAAACCCATGCCAAACACACAACACCCTCTCACCATATAAAATGCCAAACACCAATTCCCCCATAATTTTTGCATCATTTCATGTGTTTGTGTAATTACCCAAATTTAAGGGGCTTAGTTACAATTATTGTATTAGGTGTCCTCACCTCATTGGCCAAAGCCAAATGGAGAGGCTACCCTTCTTTGACCGTAGTCAACCTTTTCCCCCTTCCTTTGCATGAAGAAACCTAAGCCTTCATGTAGAATCCCCACCCTCCATTTGAATAGGGAATATCACAACCCTCCATCCTCCACACCAACCCCTATAAAGTATCCTTTCCCCCTCTCCCCAATGCAGGCCCTAATCCCTAGGCATTGGAAACCACTCCCTCCTCCCTTTCTCCTCCCTCCTCCACTTTGGAAACCGAGCCACCATACTTATTCATTTTCTTCTTCTTCTTCTTCTTCTTCTTCTTCTTCTTCCTTCTTCTTCTTCTTCATCTCTTCTCATTCTTCAACCCCATTTCCATCCGGCCACCCATACTCCGGCGGCTGACCCATACTCCGGCGACTGACCACCGACTCCGGCCTACTGCGATCACCGTCGTATCCCGCTGCCCTCTGACGACAGTGCAGCGTCGCACCCCGACTCCGGCCTGTGCAGCCTGCTCATCGACGATAGTGCAGCGATGCTCTCCGACGACAGTGCAGCATCGAGCTCCCCCGACTTCGCTGCTCACCACTGTCGATCCTCCACCCTGTCCGACCGACTGCCACAACCATTGCATCACCATCACCGCCACCACCTGAGCAACTCCGACGAGTCCCGTCCAGCCAAGCCCCCTTGACCTCAGTCCAACCATCACCACCACCTTGTTTGGCCGACAGCCCCCCTCGATCTCAGACCAACCCGCACCTATCCACCACCATTTTCGGTCATCATCCCCCACACCACCTCCATCTCATCACCAGCCTTCCACCATCGACTACTCCACCACGACCTCCAGCTTCAATACCACCTCGCCGTCGAGGTATACAACTCCCTCCTCTCCTTGTTAATGTTTTATTATGTGTTTAGTTAGGATTTTTGTCATATAATGGTTTATGGTTAGGGTTCTTGATATATATGGACATGTGTAGGTTTGTGTTTAAATAATGGTTGTATTGTTGTAGTGTAGTATGGATGAGCATATGATGATGATATGTGATTAAGATTAATTGTGAGTGTAGGGTTTGATTTCAATTAGAGGTTATGAACATTATGCATGGTTGAAAAATAAATGCTAAATCAATTATTTGCGGTTTAAATAGGATTTGATTGAGGATATGAAATATATACATGCGAGGATGGAAATTGGGATATAAAATGAGGTTGGATATTAATGCCATATGAGACGGTTATCCTAATTATTAAACGAAAGGTTGATGGACATTGGGAGCAGGTGATTGATTTTGAAATAGGTATTATATCGGATCAGGAGTCAGAGATTGAGGACTGTGAAATATTAGTTACTTATTTGAGATTGAGACTGAGCTTAGGTATAGATGTGTGTCGCATCCCTGTTTTACGTGGAATAGATTATTAATTTTGGTTTATATCTCATCTCTAGGTACTACGGGACCTGAGGGATTGGACGTGGTACCGGAACCCCATCATCAGCAGCCACACGCAGGCAGGCAAGTGTACCTTGCCACCCTGTATTTCAGATTATAGATATTTGTTATTCTTTACGTACACTGTGCATGTATTTATGTTGACGTTCGATACTTCGCGTCCGAATCACAACCGGGTGTAGACGTTCGTCGTAACATCTTAGAATAATTGTTGATGCTTCGTAGCACCTCGATGTACGTACCTAAGTATATCGACACCCCAGGACACACTCATACACTGTGATTATGCCAGACTCCTGTATCCTGATACTGACATCATGACCAGAGACTGGGATGACCTTAGGGTCGCGTCTGTTGAGTTATTTCTGTGTGTCGAGACTGTAGATAGAGGTTCAGGTTCAGCGCACAATCGTTGATCGCTTGGGAAGGGGAAGACAGTTACTAGACATTTGGGCTCCTCTGCACGCGCTTATATATTTATGTAGTATCTATGTAGTGATCCTGTATCTAGTGTAGTGGTATCACCCGTGTGACTCTTTGCTCGGAGCTGCGGTACGTCCCGTGTGTTTCCGTATCCGGAGCTACAGTTTTATTTTAGATAGACCACGTGTCGAACATTATCTTCAAACTGTGTCACACTTGTTTGGTTATGATAGAGTACCCTGTCGTTGCACTTGTACTTACTATTTGTTTGGTATGCTGTATTTTTGTAGCTTGTTACGTCCCTCTGAGGACTTGGTTCCCTTCCAGGTTTAGGCGACGAGGATTACCCGGAGGAGTACGGTCCGGGTACGTATCCAGCAGCTGTACCCACTGCTGAGGACGAGGTTATCCCTGAGGACTTCGCCTGATCGCTGGTAGTGACTCTTTCCTTGGGACGGTATCATTACCTAGTTACCTGATGCCGTTCCAAGTTATCTTATTGCTTACTTTCATTCCAGTATTTTGTACTAGCGGGTTTGTTCCCGTTTGACTACTCTAGTATTTATACTTGATATTTATCTTGGATATTTCCTTTCTGCACATTAGTTGATGTGTTTACCTCTATGTGCTCTTATATTTATTGCATGTGGATGAGATTTAGATTGACTATTTATGTGTTATGTGATGGGTTATTCATTGTACTTTACAGCTTAGGTGCACTCCGACGGGCCCATTAGATTGGGATGCCCGCCGAAGTGCGCTGCTGGCCATTGCCACGTGACTCGGTTCCTTATCTATTGAACTGAGACGTGATAAGGTTTTTGTGGTGGCCCATGCAGGTCCGATTTAAATTATCTTGGTCACCTGACTGTGCCAAGCGAGCCTGCAAATTAGGAATAGATGTTAGGAATCTCATCTGCAAAGTTTAAAACCTTCACATGACACCTCTATCTCGATATCTTTTACCAAATTGTATCTTATTTATTTTCCTCAACGCTGATCGCAGTCATGACTTCTTTTCAGAGTTATGAATCTCCGCAGCGGATGCGTTGCGCAGCCTGGCGATGTTCCCCATGATGCAGGATCATCCGGGGAACCAGAACTGGAGCAGGTCCTTCTGCTGACTCTAGCTTCTATGGGGCAGATATCAGGATAACCCGAGGTGCCTTCAGACGGGCATCAGACTCTGCATCAGGCAGGACCTGGGGATCAGAGGATCCCGAGTCAGGAGGACCAGCAGCTACCACTACCTCCACCATTCCCACCCCAGATGCCCTATATGCCATTCCCTGCAGGGCAACCGATGGATGGGACACAGATGTTCCAGATGGTATATGCGATGATGCAGGCCAAGCAGCAGGTCCAGCAGCAGGCTCAGCAGCAGGCCCAGCAGCGCCAGGCTAAGACCCTGAAAGAGAGTATCATAACGGCCTTGGGACAGGCGTCACCACCAGCATACCAGTCGACAGTGGGGTCTGTCATAGACTTCCGTCGTTTGATGCCGCAATCTTTTACTGGCACAGAGGAGTCGACAGAGGTCCACGCTTGGCTCACCAGCATTCAGCACCAGCTGGAGGCTAACGACCTCCTCCGACACCGATGGATGACGGCCGTCAGGATACAGCTCACTGGCAACGCGCATCACTGGTGGCTTTCAGAGGAGCAGCGCTTGGGACCAGACCGTGCCACGTGGGAAGAGTTCTCTAGGCTCTTCCAGGAGATGTACATACTCTCTACTGCCCGAGCAGAGCTTCGGGATAGATTTCAGAACCTCAGGCAGGGGAGTATGACTGTATAGGAATACAATGCTGAGTTCCTCCGCCTGAGCAGGTTTGCACCGTACCTGATCCCCACTGAGGAGGCGAAGGCCGAGAGGTTTTATGAAGGCCAGAGTTTCGAGACCCAGAGGTTTATTGGGTCCATAGCCCCCACCTCTTACTCCGAGGTATTACTAGAAGCACGACGCCAGGACCGCATCAACAAGATGGAGGCTAGCCTGAAGCGCTCCTGTGCATCATCATCAGCAGTTCAAGCCCCGCAGAGAGGACCTGCGAAGCATCCTCTAGTACATCAACAGCAGCAGAGGACAGCACCACAGCAGGGAGCTGTCATTCCCACATGCCATTACTGCGGCAAGAAGGGACATTTATTGAGGGACTGCTGACGGAGACTGGGCGCTTGTTTGAGATATGGGTCGGACTAGCATGCAGTCCAAGATTGCCCAGACCAGAGGGCTCCAACACAGATGGTTCATCGGCCAGCCTTGCCAGCACCGAGGCCTTATCAACAGCCTTCTAGACCGAGGCCGCCTTACGCAGGAGCTGGAGCACAGCGACCACCAGCACCAGGAGAAAATCAGAGGAGGCCACCCTTGGCCCCACAGGCGGATCACTTCTATCAGGCTCGACATCGGCCGAGGGCACCGACACCGAGATATGTTCAGGACTATGCGATGACTATAGAGGAGGCAGAGACAGCCGGAGAAGTGATCGCAGGTATTATCTTAGTAGCTTCATTACTAGTATTAGTCCTATTTGATTCAGGCGTCACACACTCTTTTATAGCTGCTAGTTTTGTGGCTACCCATAGAATAGCCACTACACCCCTTCCGAAGATCAAGAGGATTCTTACGGGAGGTAGAATAGTACCTGTTAGCGACACTTGTAGATTATGTTCAGTAGTTGTCTGTGGGCGAGAGATGCGTGCCCGATTTCTGGTTTTCTCCATGCCGGACTATGACATTGTCCTAGGCATGGATTGGTTGAGCCAATACCACACAACGCTAGATTGCTATCGTGGTTGTATCATCTTTAGACCCCCATATCACCCAGAGTTTGAGTTTCTTCGGGGAGCCCGAGAGCATGGTGTTCAACCTACCCTAGCGACACACATTGCAGAAGGTGAACCGATGTACCCTCACTTTATAGCAGAGTTTGAGGTTGTGTTTCCAGAAGATCTCCCAGGACTGCCACCTGACAGAGAGATCGAGTTCACTATAGAGTTGACTCCAGGAGCCAAGCCAGTTACATCCCCCGTTTACAGACTAGCACCGAAGGAGTTGGTTGCGCTGAAAGTCCAAGTAGATGATCTCTTAGATAAGGATTTCATATGGGCTAGTGTATCTCCATGGGGAGCACCTATTATGTTTGTACCGAAGAAGGATGGGATGGTACGCTTGTGTATCAATTACAGGGCGCTAAATGTTGTAACGATAAAGAACAAGTATCCACTACCGCGCATCGATGATTTGTTTGATCAGCTTAGCGGTGCATGTGTATTCTCGAAGATCGATCTCAAATCCGGTTATCATTAGATCAAGTTACGGAGAGAGGACATCCAGAAGACGGCCTTTCGAACGAAGTATGGCCACTATGAGTTTTTAGTCATGCCGTTTGGTTTAACCAACGCGCCAGCAGTATTTATGTGTTTGATGAACAATGACTTCCACCAGTACTTAGATAATTTCGTGGTGGTATTTATCGACGACATCTTGGTATATTCCAAGAGCCAGGAGGAGCATGAGAGGCATATCAGGATTATGTTGGAGACGCTGAGATATGAGAGGCTGTACGCCAAGCTCAGCAAATATGAGTTCTGCCTGGATAGAGTACCATTTCTGGGGCACATAATCACCGGAGATGGGCTATCAGTTGAACCGAAGAAGATAGCTATAGTTGAGACATGGCCTACCCTACCTCAGTTACAGAGGTTAGGAGTTTCCTCGGACTTGCCAGATATTATCGAAGGTTCGTGGAAAACTACTCGAGGATAGCTGCGCCTATGATGCGACTGACGCGTAAAGGCAAGGAGTTTATCTGGACCGACGAGTGTCAGGCGGCTTTTGATGAGCTGAAGAAGCGCCTGACATCAACACCAATTTTGATACTACCTTCAGGATCAGGAGGATTTATAGTGTACAGTGATGCATATGAGAGCAGATTAGGATGTGTACTGATACAACACGGCAAGGTGATAGCCTACACATCGAGACAGCTAAGAGTTCATGAGAAGAACTATCCGACGCACGACTTGGAGTTAGCTGCAATTATATTTGCACTAAAGCTATGGAGACATTACCTTTATGGTGAGCGTGTTGAGATTTATACAGATCATAAAAGCCTGAAGTATGTCTACACACAGAAGGAGCTCAACATGAGGCAGAGGCGCTGGCTAGAGTTGATGACAGATTATGACATTGAGTTACAGTACTACCCTGGCAAGACGAATATAGTAGCAGATGCCTTAAGCAGGAAGCCCATGGCATACTTTTTGATGACTCAGCGGCAATTGCTAGAGGATCTCCAGGAACTTGGGATAGAGATTGTATTGTCAGGCATGGATGGACAGATGGCCAGTCTCGAGGTTCAGTCTACACCGATTAAGAGGATCAGGGCAACCATGCCTACATATACGAGATTTTGACGTCTAAGAGAGAGGACAGAGGCCGGCATGCAGACGGGACTCATGATTCATGAAGATGGAACGTTGAGGTGTGAAGATTGCCTATATGTTCCGAGTGGCGAGCTACGCCAAAAGTTGATGAACGAGGCACATAGCTCGATTTATTCCATTCATCCCGGGGGTACGAAGATGTACCGAGACTTGAGGTAGCATTTTTGGTGGCATGGGATGAAGAGAGAAATTGTAAGATTCGTGGTAAAATGTTTAGTTTGTCAGCAAGTCAAGGCTGAACATCAGAGGACTGCAGGATTATTACAGCCACTTTCCATTCCTGAGTGGAAGTGGGAACACATTACCATGGACTTCGTTACAGGATTCCCGCAGAGCCCTAGCGGGAATGATGCAGTTTAGGTTGTCGTAGACAGACTCACCAAGTCTGCATATTTCTTGCCCTTCAGAGTTGGGCAGTCCACGGAGATATTAGCTGACACATATATGAGGCAGATAGTACGACTACGTGGAGTGCCTGTCAGAATCGTATCGAATCGTGATTCCAGATTCACGTCGCATTTTTTACGGAGTATGCAGGAGAGCCTAGGAACTCGTCTCAAGTTCAGCACTGCATATCATCCACTGACTGATGGCCAGTCAGAGCGCACGATACAGATATTAGAGGATATGTTGAGAGCGTGCATGACTGATTTTGGAGGATCTTGTAAACCCCCTGATTTTTTCAAAATTTTAAATTTTATTTTTTACAATTTTCTGGGATTTTTCTGAAATTAAAACTAAGGTATTTTGTGACTAAATGATTTTTAAATGATATTAATTAATATTAAAATATAATGGAAATAATATTTTATGGTGTAAAATGGAAAACCGGACATAGGGTAATTTTTTGAGAATTTATTGGACCCCAGAATCATTTTGAAAGCCCTGAAAACCGATGTAGAATTAAACCGAATTAAACCCGTGCCAAACGCCCGACATCCCCATGAGATCCGAAGCCAAGCCCAAGGAGCGTTGACCTAGCCCCAAATCCTAGGTCAAACCCTAGTCCAATTTATGTATGTATAAATACATAATTTCCTAAGTTTTTCTCCACAAATAAAAAAAAAGAAGAAGAAAACAAATAACAAAAATCCCAAATCCCAAAATCCCTAATTTTCCCAATCCCTAACCCTAGCCGTAAGCCGCCCCAGTCGAAACCCTAACCCTTCCGACTCTGGCGCACCGCCCGCGTCCGTCTGCAGCACGCCCTCTCCTCCGTCTTCTCCGATCCCATTCGAGAACCCCCAGCGCAGCCAACCCGCACCGTCGAGCCCTCGCCTGGCCCTCGTCGTCCTCCTCCTCAACTTCCTCCTCCGCTCGACCCCCCCCCGTTCGACTCGTCCCCCGCCACCTACCTCGGCCAGTCATCTCCTCCGACCAGCCCCAGGAACTCCTCCGCCTACCCTTCTTCCCCGCTGCCCCCTCTCTCCTCCCAGCCGACTCCGGTCAGCCCCCGACGCCGCCTCCGGCCGTCCGAGAGCTGCCCGCAGCACCGCCCAGCCCCTCGTCGAGCCACCCCGGCCAGACTTCGGTAACCCTAGAGCTCAGTGGACGCGGATACGGCACAGGACGCAGTTCGAGTCGGACACTTTGAACTCGACACGCGGACACGAGAAAATGTCATTTCTGGAGCCTTGTTCAGGTACCCGTATCTCTCTGCTCGTTTACCCGTTTTTGATTCTGTCTGTTGCGTCGTGAACCCTGCGTGACCCTCTCGGTGCCCGTGCAACCCGCTCGGTGCATCGCGTCCTCTGGTGATCGCAAACTGTGATAAAAAAACAGGAAAAACGATGCCCTGTTTTACCCCGGAACTGAGTACGCCCTGCCAAACGGGACGACTTGGTCGCACGCGGTCTTTACCGATACGTGCGCGTCATTGATACGGACGTGCGAGATTTCGCAGAAGTTGATTCGGATGGGCGTGCACACCGGAATCAACGCGTATCCGCCGACAACGTCCCGTATCCATCGGTTCTGGAATGCGTCGTAACTTCGTGTACACACGTCGGATCGAGACAAAACTTGTGCCATCGGACTCGTAGCAATACGCTGGTCCTGTGACCCAAGTTTGGTTTGATTATGAGAACGTTGGCAGAATCGCGTATCGTGGGCCCCACAGGCTCCACTTGACGGGCGATTTTGTGATCGGCTCATCGAAATCTAGTTCTGGAAGTTCCGTTGGGTTTGTATCATCGTTTCTGACTTGTTGACACTAAGTTTGACGAATTTGGAGACCTTCAACCCTGACACGCTTTTCGGTACAAAGCGGCCCACAGGTGGACCCCGCTTTGACCAGAAACTGTCATTTTTGTCCCTGTATCCAAATTGGACTTAAGGACAGGCGTTTCTAGCTATTTGATATTTTTTGAGACTGTTGGTGATGTTTATTTCAGCTTTTGGAGGAGTACCTGCAGGATCCACTGATATAGGGACAACTGTTGGTATTCAAACCCTAAGCAAGTGTACCTTGCCAAAATTTGCAGTCTTGTTACATATTTTCCTTGATTCATTTATATTGTTGTGCATGCTTGACCTAGGACTGTGTGACTTACTTTGTGTCCGATTAATAGTCGGGTGCCAACGCTGTACGCGGAGTTGTGTACGTCATCTAGACATGGACATCGTGACCCTTTACATACTCGTACTTGTCTTATCAAGTACATAGACCCAGGACACTTGACACTATTCATGAGACAGAATCTTCCTAAGATATTCATGGTGATTATGTGTAGGATACATGTTTTATGACATAGACATTTTATCTACAGACATTATATGACTTGCTGCATTAGTTTTGATCCTACGTGTTATGGACATGAGACGTGAGATTATATTGGGTGGGAAGAGATTTACCATACAAAAGGCTGATTATATTATGTATGTATTATCATCTGGATGTGTCTGAGTTTCTGGTATAGAGCTTTGGCACCAGTTCTGGCCCTTCGAGAAAATACTGCTATGGGTTTCTCCGACACTGATCCTGTAGTAGTCTCAGCCCGAGTATGACTAAAACTCTCACTTGCATATCACTTAGCTGGTTATATATTTACCCTATTATTTTATTTATTTTCTGTACTGCATTTATTTTGGCATGAGCTTTATTGTACCTTGCTATGTCCCCTGAGGACCTGGATCCGGATTATGTCCCCAGGATTAGCAGATGAGATCTATCCCGAGGTTTACGGAGCAGGAGCATTATCAGGAGCAGGCACTGGAGCAGTACCAGATCCAGTAGACGAGTGATCATTAAGGGTATCTTCTGAGTATATACTGTTTCCATACTCAGTATTTGCTGTGGTTAGCTTTATTCTTGTATCTTGACAAATGTATCAGACTCATTATCGGGTTATTTCCCCGAGTTTATATTATATTGAGATTGATCTTGCTTTATGATTCTGATATTATTGTATTTATTTCTGTGGATGAGATTAGTATATTTAGACCATTATTGTTATATTACAGCTTAAGTACGCCCCTATGGATCTATTAAATTGGGTTTGTCCATCGGTGTGTGCTGCTGGCCATTGCCACGTATCTGGTCCCTCGGTATTTTGGGACTGGGACGTGACATGGTTTTTGTGGTGTCCCATGCAGGTCAACGACTAAATTGTTCGGTTTTAACTTAGGGACCGAGCAGGCCTGCAATAAGAATAGGATAAGTTTTGGATCTCATCCACTTGTTTGAATCATCCTTGACATCTATATCGGATTCGAATTAATTTCTTGACTTGCATCATGCCTTGATTTCTGTGCACCTCTTATTGTTTATTTTTGGTTGCTACTCTAACTTTTTCTGTATGATTGGTAATTAGAACTTGATAGTTTAAGTTATTATTGCAGATTATGACCTAATGATTACCCCTTAGCTTTAAGTAGCGTAATTAGTGCCCCCACCTCGATACAAATTAGATCCCTTACCCTTGACGACCCTCGATATAAGTTAGATACCTTAACCCTGACGGCCAGTAACTCTTCTATCCTCACTATCGACACTTGTTCTATAAGCACTAAGACTAAGGCTTAAGACGACCATGACCTATGTAATATAGGAGGATACCCTAATAGGTACCAAGACCCCTTCTCGTAGACTTTAACAAGAGTTTCTACAGTATCCTTAAGACGATTCGATATTAGTTTATTATTTTAAGTTGGGTAGTAGGCCTCACAACATAATACCACCTAGCCCTATTGACCCATTGATGAAGTAAACTAGGATGACAACTTTAAGACTTGTATAAGAAGATAGTGGTTATTCAGACAATAGAATTTAGAGATCCTTGTACTTAATTGGTCGACTAGCGACTTAGACAAGGAGGTTGTATGATAACTGTAGAGATTGTAGAGTCTGTTATTATTATGGTTGCTTGTTTGTTTTTGTTTTGTGAACTTGAATAATTTGTACCTCCTTTCATCATCATCTAGCGTACTTAAATTTGTTGTACTTGACTTATGCTGCTAATATAGCCTAATTTTGCAAGCTTATCCTTTTATCGAGCTTGTTCATGACATATGTATTATTGGACGCGTACACTAATACAATTGTCTATTCCGAATCAGTGTATTACGGTCTGATCAATCTTAGTGCATTTTGGTTCGCTCTTCGCACGACTACTTTACGTGAATTGAGATATATAGTTGACTAGTATACTAGCCCTTTAGATATGTCTGAGCATATCGTATCAGTTACATAACTGTACTAATACGAGCATATGAATAAGAATTACCAGAATATGATTTCAATCCACAACTGCTTAATAATTTCCATTTGAATTCTTTAAACGCCTTGATCCTGATACTTCTATTTTATTACCTCACCCTTAAACTCTTTATTATTGATCTTCGTCTTCCCTTATTTCGGAAAGACGAAACCTCGTGCTTGGTATAAGTTTGATATATAGACAGTACTAGATATACCCCACAGGCCGGTCGCATTGTTGATGACCCTTTTATATATAATTAAGGGAATATCATAGGTGATATATTTTGTGTTAAAGACTTGAGGATTCAATAACATAACTTGGGGCATAGCTTCTTAGATGTATAGCCTTAGATGATAGATGGATAAATTCTAAGTTGGGTAGAGACCGCAATGTTCACTTGAGAGGAATTCTTTAGACCCTACCCTAGTTTAATTTCGAGGACAAATTTTTTATAAGTTGGGTAGATTGTAAACCCCCTGATTTTTTCAAAATTTTAAAATTTATTTTTCACAATTTTCTGGGATTTTTCTGAAAATAAACTAAGATATTTTATGACTAAATAATTTTTAAATGATATTAATTAATATTAAAATATTATGAAAATAATATTTTATGGTATAAAATGGAAAACCGGACATAGGGTAATTTTTCGGGAATTTATTGGACCCCGGAATCATTTTGAAAGCCCTGAAAACCGATGTAGAATTAAACCCGTGCCAAACGCCCGACATCCCCATGAGAGCCGAAGTCAAGCCTAAGGAGCGTTGACCCAACCCCAAATCCTAGTCAAACCCTAGTCCAATTTCTGTATGTATAAATACATAATTTCCTAAGTTTTTCTTCACAAATAAAAAAAAGAAGAAGAAAACAAATAACAAAAATCCCAAATCCCAAAATCCCTAATTTTCCCAATCCCTAACCCTAGCCGTAAGCCGCCCCAGTCGAAACCCTAACCCCTCCGACTCAGGCGCACTGCCCGCGTCCGGCCGCAGCACCCCCTCTCCTCCGTCTTCTCCGATCCCATTCGAGAACCCCCAGCGCAGCCAACCCGCACCGCCGAGCCCTCGCCTGACCCTCGCCCTCCTCCTCCTCAACTTCCTCCTCCGCTCGACCCCCCCGTTCGACTCGTCCCCCGCCACCTACCTCGGTCAGTCATCTCCTCCTACCAGCCCCAGGAACTCCTCCGCCTACCCTTCTTCCCCGCTGCCCCCTCTCTCCTTCCAGCCGACTCCGGTCAGCCCCCGACGCTGCCTCCGGCCGTCCGAGAGCTGCCCGCAGCACCGCCCAGCCCCTCGTCGAGCCGCTCCGGCCAGACTCCGGCAACCCTAGAGCTCAGTGGACGCGGATACGGCACAGGACACAGTTCGAGTCGGACACTTCGAACTCGACATGCGGACACGAGAAAATGTTATTTCTGGAGCCTTGTTCAGGTACCCGTATCTCTCTGCTCGTTTACCCGTATTAGATTTTGTCTGTTGCATCGTGAACCCTGCGTGACCCTCTCCGTGCCTGTGCAACCCGCTCGGTGCATCGCGTCCTATGGTGATCGTAAACCGCGATCCAAAAAAGGAAAAACAATGCCCTGTTTCACCCCGGAACTGAGTATGCCCTGCCAAATGGGACGACTTGGTCGCACTCGGTCTTTACCGATACGTGTGCATCGTTGATACGGATGTGCAGAATTTTACAGAAGTTGATTCGGATGTGCGTGCACACCGGAATCAACGCGTATCCGCCGACAACGCCTCGTATCCGTCGGTTCTGGAATGTATCGTAACTTCGTGTACACACGTCGGATCGAGATGAAACTTGCGCCGTCGGACTCATAGCAATACGCTGGTCCTGTGACCCAAGTTTGGTTCGATTCTGAGAACGTTGACAGAATCGCGTATCGTGGGCCCCACAAGCTCCACTTGACGGGCGATTTTGTGATCGGCTCATCGAAATCCAGTTCTGGAAGTTCCGTTGGGTTCGTATCATCGTTCCTGACTTGTTAACACTAAGTTTGATGAATTTGGAGACCTTCGACCCTGACACACTTTTCGGTGCAAAGCGGCCTACAGGTGGACCCTGCTTTGACCAGAAACTGACATTTTTGCCCCTGTATCCAAATTGGACTTAAGGACAGGCGTTTCTAGCTATTTGATATTTTCTGAGACTATTGGTGATGTTTATTTCAGCTTTTGGAGGAGTACCTGCAGGATCCACTGATACAGGGACAACTGTTGGTATTCAAACCCCAGGCAAGTGTACGTTGCCAAACTTTGCAGTCTTGTTACATATTTTTCTTGATTCATTTATATTGTTGTGCATGCTTAACCTAGGACCGTGTGACTTACTTTGCGTCCGATTAATAGTCGGGTGCCAACGCCGTACGCGAAGTTGTGTACGTCATCTAGACATGGATATCGTGACCCTTTACATACTCGTACTTGTCTTATCAAGTACATAGACCCAGGACACTTGACACTATTCATGAGACAGAATCTTCCTGAGATATTCATGGTGATTCTGTGTAGGATACAGGTTTTATGACATAGACATTTTATCCACAGACATTATATGACTTGCGGTATTAGTTTTGATCCTGCGTGTCATGGACATAAGACGTGAGATTACATTGGGTGGGGAGAGATTTACCATACAAAAGGCTGATTATATTATATATGTATTGTCATCTAGATGTGTCTGAGTTTCTGGTATAGAGCTTTGGCACCAGTTCTGGCCCTTCGAGAAAATACTGCTATGGGTTTCTCCGACACTGATCCTGTAGTAGTCTCAGCCCGAGTATGACTAAAACTCTCACTTGCATATCACTTAGCTGGTTATATATTTACCCTATTGTTTTATTTATTTTCTGTACTGCATTTATTTTGGCATGAGCTTTATTGTACCTTGCTATATCCCCTGAGGACCTGGATCCGGATTATGTCCCCAGGATTAGCAGATGAGATCTATCCCGAGGTTTACGGAGCAGGAGCATTATCAGGAGCAGGCAATGGAGCAGTACCAGATCCAGTAGACGAGTGATCATCAAGGGTATCTTCTGAGTATATACTGTTTCCATACTCAATATCGGGTTATTTCCCCAAGTTTATATTATATTGAGATTGATCTTGCTTTATGATTCTGATATTGTTGTATTCATTTCTGTGGATGAGATTAGTATATTTAGACCATTATTGTTGTATTACAGCTTAAGTACGCCCCGATGGATCCATTAAATTGGGTTTGTCCATCGGTGTGTGCTGCTGGCCATCGCCACGTATCTGGTCCCTCGGTATTTTGGGACTGGGGCGTGACAGATCTTGGGAGGACCACCTACTCTTGGTAGAATTCTTCTACAATAACAGCTACCAGGCTAGCATACAGATGGCACCTTATGAGGCACTGTACGGCAGGAAATGCAGGTCGCCAGTTTGTTAGAGTGACGTGGGAGAGCGTCAAATACTTGGTTCAGAGTTGGTAACACAGACAGTAGAGAAGGTCAAGCAGATTCAGAGCCACCTGCGTGCAGCACAGGACAGACAAAAATATTGGGCAGATGCGCACCGCAGGCCTTTGGAGTTCAAGGAGGGTGACCATGTATTTTTGAGGATATCGCCTACTCGTGGTACCATCAGATTCGGAGGCAGAGGCAAGCTGAGTACGAGTTACATCGGGCCTTTTGATATCTTGGAATGAGTTGGCGAAGTGGCTTACCATCTTGCATTGCCTCCATCATTAGAGGGAGTGCATGACGTATTTCACGTATCACAGCTGAGCAGATATGTCGCAGACCCTAGCCACGTGCTTGATCATTCGAAGATTACAGTCGGGCCCAGTCTATCTTACGTAGAGCAGCCAGTTGAGATCCTCGATCACAGCGAGAAGACTTTGAGAGGGCAGACTATTCGACTGGTCAGAGTTGCATGGAAGCATCATTTGCCAGGCGAGTCTACTTGGGAGTGCGAGGATTCTATTCGACAGCGGTTCCCGTATTTATTTAAGGAGCAAGCTACGAATTTACGTACGACATTTGATTACTAGTTGTTTTAAAATTCTCTTAGCTATTATCGTGCTTTACTTTTAATTTTGGGGACAAAATTTTTCTAAGTTGGGAAGAATGTAAACCTCCTCAATTAATTCTATAGATAGTCAGGTATGGATTGAGAAAATTTTGGTTTGGCAGTAGATGTTTGAGGTTTAGCGTAGAGTTGCATATGTCTGTTATTTATTAATTAGACCCTTGGCGTGCCCTACCATTGTTGATTTATTCGGAGCCCAATATCAGCTCATAAATTCCATCGGATTATTGTACTTCTGACTTGACTCACCAATTTAGGTACTGGACTTTTTTATCACACAAAATCAAATCCGTTGTGCCTTAAATTAATCACACAATTTTTCGTATCCTAAATCTCATGATTTAATTCTGTGTCGGACACCTGTGTCATTACCCTCAATTTTGAGATACCAACTTAATCCGTTGAGTCGGACCAACTAGAGGGTCCAAGACTGACTCCAAGCCCCCACCATTTTTGACCTTTGCGTCACTTCCAAATTTTGACCCCAAGTGCCTCCATTTAATTTAAAAGTGTAGGACACTTTAATTCTATTTAAATTGGGGATACTAATTTTGACTAATCCTATTTTAATCCCCAATTAATCCCAATGCCCATTTAATTAAATCCATGCCAAACACACAACACCCCCTCACCATACAAAATGCCAAACACCAATTCTTTCACAATTTTTGCATCATTTTATGTGTTTGTACAATTACCCAAATTTAAGGGGCTTAGTTGCAATTATTATATTAGGTGTCCTCACCTCATTGGCCAAAGCCAAATGGAGAGGCTACCCTTCTTTGACCGTAGTCAATCTTTTCCCCTTCCTTTGCATGAAGAAACCTAAGCCTTCATATAGAATCCCCACCCTCCATTTGAATAGGGAACATCACAACCCTCCATCCTCCACACCAACCCCTATAAAGTATCCTTTCCCCCTCTCCCCAATGCAGGCCCTAATCCCTAGGCATTGGAAACCACTCCCTCCTCCCTCTCTCCTTCCTCCTCCACTTTGGAAACCGAGCCACCATACTTATTCATTTTCTTCATTTTCTTCTTCTTCCTCTCTTCTTATTCTTCAACCCCATTTCCATCCGGCCACCCATACTCTGGTGGCTGACCCATACTCCGACGACTGACCACCGACTTCGGCCTACTGCGGTCACCGCCGCATCCCGCTGCCCTCCGACGATAGTGCAACGCTGCTCTCCGACGACAGTGCAGCGTCGAGCTCCCCCGACTTCGCTGCTCACCACTGCCGATCCTCCACCCTGTTCGTCCGACTGCCACCACCATTACATCACCATCACCGCCACCACCTGAGCAACTCCGACGAGTCCCGTCCGTCCAAGCCCCCTCGACCTCAGTCCAACCATCACCACCACCCTGTCCGGCCGACAGCCCCCCTCGATCTCAGACCAACCCGCACCTATCCACCACCATTTTCGGTTATCATCCCCCGCACCACCTCCATCTCATCACCGGCCTCCCACCATCGACTACTCTACCACCACCTCCAGCTTCAATACCACCTCACCGTCGAGGTATACAACTCCCTCCCCCTCTCATTGTTAATGTTTTATTATGTGTTTAGTTAGGGTTTTTGTCATATAATGGTTTATGGTTAGGGTTCTTGATATATATGGATTTGTGTAGGTTTGTGTTTAAATAATGGTTGTGTTGTTGTAGTGCATTATGGATGAGCATGTGATGATGATATAAGATTAAGATTAATGGTAAGTTTAGGGTTTGATTTTAATTAGAGGTTATGAACATTATGCATGGTTGAAAAATAAATGCTAAATCAATTATTTGCGGTTTAAATAGGATTTGATTGAGGATATGAAATATATACATGCGAGGATGAAAATTGGTATATAAAATAAGGTTGGATGTTAATGCCATATGAGACGGTTATCCTAATTATTAAACGCGTATTGGCTATTATTATTTAGCTGTTATAAAACTATTACTGAAAATAAAATGATAATTAAAAGGTTGATGGACATTGGGAGCAGGTGATTGATTTTAAAATAGGTATTATATCGGATCAGGAGTCAGAGATTGAGGACTTTGAAATATTAGTTACTTATTTGAGATTGAGACTGAGCTTAGGTAAAGATGTGTGTCGCATCCCTGTTTGACGTGGAATAGATTATTAATTTTGTTTGTATTTCATCTCTAGGTACTACGGGACCTGAGGGCTTGGACGTGGTACCGGAACCCCGTCATCAGTAGTCGCACGCAGGCAAGTGTACCTTGCCACCCTGTATTTCAGATTACAGATATTTGTTGTTCTTTATGTACATTGTGCACGTATTTATGTTGACGTTCGATACTTCGTGTAAACTCCCTCGACCAAATTTCAGCTTAGATAGAGAAATTAGGATTATTTTTAACAAATTAGGAATTAATTATAGTATTTTAAATTATTAAGCAATATCTTATATTGTTTAGTGCACCTTACCATTACTTCAATAATTAGAGCATTACACTGACTGTTACCCTCAAACAAAGTTCACATAATTCTCCTAGACATGCCAGTCTATTATTCTAAACTTTGTGTAACTCACAAATACCCTGTCATGAGCCTCGTTTTAGTCGCACAAATATCGTTACAAACGTCCGTGCTAAAATCTAATTAAATTCCAAACCTGTACCCTTGTCCGTTCCAATCAAAATTAGAGACCTAACTGGAACCTGTTTTATCCAAACCAAATTACGTTATTATTCTATTTTAAGTATATTACGTCTATGACACTTGCACTTCACTAAATTTTGAACCTAAATATTTTTAAATAATTAGAAAATACCGTGCGTATTAATTTCTAATTAAATTAATACGGTAACCAACATCGCCAAAAACTAGACCCAGCTCCTACCCGGACTCACCCTCACACCCTCAATACCCTCACTAAACACCACCCCTTATTTTTGTTCATTACGTCACCCTCAGGAATGAGATGTTTTTCTCAAACAATTTCGTTATTGCACAATTTCCCAATTTATTAGGGCTCTTGTGCAAATTATGAAATTTTAGGGTTTTATATGCAAAATAGGATGTGTGAGGTGTCCACCTCCCATTGGAAGGGACACATGGGTGATTCTCCACCCTTCATTCCAAATAGGATCCAAATTCAATGCATTACCATGCATTAATATAGCACACAATTTTTAATGTGTGTTCACACATAAAATTACCAAAACCCTAACCCTTTACAAACTCTATTTAAACCCCCCTTCACCCTTTCTCCTCCAACCCTCTTCCACCTCCGGCCAACACTCCCCCCCTGCTCCGACCTTCCCTCAGCCCCCCCGGCCATCGGACCACCGCCATAGCCACCGCCACCCGCCGCCAGCACCACCCACACCATCATCACCCACAGCCCGCACCACCACCCTCTCACTCACCCCGACCTCCCTCACCCTCACCACCGCCACCACAGACCACCGCCACCACCACTACCAACACCGCCACCCTCTCCTCCGCCGAACCACCACCGTCACCCCCCCTCGGCCGCCGCAGCCACCGCCACCACCCCCCACAGCACCCAGTACCACCACTCCCCACAGCAGCTCCACCTCCCTCGACTTCCCCTAACCCTCACCACCGCCACCACAGACCACCACCACCACCACTACCACCTCCGCCATCACCTCCGTCGCCCCCCTGCCACGGCCACCCCAGCGCCCGCCGGAGCTGCTGCAGCTGCTACAACTGCTACTGCTACTGCTGCTGCTGCTGCTGCTGCTGCTGCAGCTGACCTCCGATCACCCCGCTGGAGCTCCGCCCCCTCTCTACCGGCGACGACGACACGGACACGGCCCCCCCTCTGACACGTCAGGTATACCCCCCTATACGTATATATACGTATATATATATATATATATATATATATATATATATATATATATATATATATATATGTATATATGTTATGTATAATTATATATATATATATATATATATGTATATATTATGTATTTATATAATAAGTATATATACAGTATATATATTATATTATATTATATTATATTATATTATGTATATATACTATTACATATATATATAATAATTATATTTATTTATACTATTATATATATGTATATATGTACATGTATAATTTATTATTATATAATATGTATATATATTATTTATATATTATATAATTATATATATATATATATATATATATATATATATATATATATATATATATATATATATATATATATATATATATATATATGTATATATGTATATATATATATATATATATATATGTATATATGTATATATATATATATATATATATATGTATATATGTATATATATATATATATATATATATATATATATATATATATATGTATATATGTATATATATATATTATGTACTTATATAAAAAGTATATATATAATATATATATACTATAATATATTATGTATATATATATTGTTATATATTAAGTATATATATATATATATATATATATATATATATATATATTACTAACATATATATATAATAATTATATTTATTTATACTATTATATATATGTATATATGTACATGTATAATTTATTATTATATAATATGTATATATATTATTTATATATATATATATATATATATATATATATATATATATATATATATATATATATATATATATATATATATATATATATATATATGTATGTATATATATATATATTATGTACTTATATAAAAAGTATATATATAATATATATATACTATAATATATTATGTATATATATACTGTTATATATTAAGTATATATATATATATATATATATATATATATATATATATATATATATATATATATATATATATATATTACTATTATTATATATATATATGTATATGTATTATACAATACATATATATTAAGTATATAAATATATATACTATGTATATATAATATATATGTCTTCGCATTTAATGCCGGCACGTCGAAGGCACGTCTCTGCAACAGATGCACAGAAGGGCTGCAGACCTTCGAAACACGTCTTCGCATTTAATGCACAAGATGATGGCAAATCTCTGTAGAAGATTTGATTACATCTTCGAAAGCCGTAATTCCGGCTAAGACGTCCACGTCAGCACTCGGGCACGGTACGCAGCGGCTTCTACGCCCATTCAAGACCTGCGCCCCTCCGGCTTCAACGCCTCTCCGGCTTTAGCGCCTCTTCGGCTCTCAACGCCTATCCGGCTTTCAACGCCTCTCCGGCTTCAACGCCTATCCGGCCTTCAACGCCTATCCGGCCTTCAATGCCTCTCCGGCTTCAACACTTATCCGGCTTTCAATGCCTCTCCGGCTTCAACGCCTCTCCGGCTCCTACGCCTATCCGGCTCCTACGCCTATCCGGCTTCAACGCCACTCCGGCTCCTACGCCTACCCGGCTTCTACGCCTATCCGGCTTCTACGCCTATCTGGCCTCTGTGCCAGAGTGACAGTCATTTGGCTTCTATGCCAACCGTTTCTACACACGGGATACCTACCTGCGTGGCTCTTACGCCGTGATCTTCGTAGCAATAGTACGCATTGTGTTCCCTTAGTTGGACCCGCGTCATACGCTCATTCAAAAGATCATCCATACGCAGGCATTGGTTACTTTAACCGTTGTGTAAAAGGGTGTTATACTTCCCACTCCTCGATTTTTACACCGACGGAGTGGTCACTGTCACCAAAACTCTATAAATAGAGACCCCTATCAATGGGGAAAAAGCGCAGAAAAAAGAATTATCATCCAGGAGAGAATTACCGTCCAAGGAGAGAGAGAGAGAGAAAGAGAGAGAGAGAGAGAGAGAGAGCCCGGAGAGCAGACAAAGGGCAGGGATCGACGACCTTGGCCTCGTGCGTCCAACCTCTTCTGCAACCTTCGAAGCTGCTACCTGTCTTCCACGGCACTTCTTCAACATCGTGTGGTCCAAGGACTAAAGTGATCGACCGCAGATCAGACACCTATAGCAATTTATACCCAGATTAAATAAATTGTACTCCCACATCCTCGTATAGGATTACATTGTACAAGTTTGTTTGTAAACAGAAGGGCGCGGGTTTCGCATAAACCCCGTCATTGAAATATAATTTCATTCCTTTCGTTTAATACCACAAACAACACTTGTTTGGTTATGATAGAGTATCCTGTCGTTGCACTTGTACTTACTATTTTCTTGACATGCTGTATTTTTGTACCTTGTTACGTCCCTCTGAGAATCTGGTTCCCTTCCAGGTTTAGGTGACAAGGATTACCCGGAGGAGTACGGTCCGGGTACGTATCCAGCAGCTGTACCTACTGCCGAGGATGAGGTCATCCCTGAGGACTTCGCCTGATCGCTGGTATTGACTCTTTCCTTGTGACGGTATCATTACCTAGTTACCTGATGTCGTTCCAAGTTATCTTATTGCTTACTTTCATTCCAGTATTTTGTACTAGCGGGTTTGTTCCCGTGTGACTACTATAGTATTTATACTTGATATTTATCTTGGACATTTCCTTTCTGCACATTAGTTGATGTGTTTACCTCTATGTGCTCTTATATTTGTTGCATGTGGATGAGATTTAGATTAACTATTTATGTGTTATGTGATGGGTTATTCATTGTACTTTACAGCTTAGGTGCACTCCGACGGGCCCATTAGATTAGGATGTCCGCCGAAGTGCGCTGCTGGCCATTGCCACGTGACTCGGTTCCTTATCTATGGAACCGGGGCGTGACTGGCTCCATCTCAGCCCAAGAGACTGTGCACATCCAATGGCTAAGTGAATCAACGTTCAAAGTATCTCGTGTACTCGTGTATCTCATAAAATTGGAAAGACCAATAATTGCATGTCGCGGACAACTTAGAAACAGGGTACAGTTTTGCTGACGGTCACTGGGGCACTGGGATCGATCCGATCCGGACGAAATATCATGATAGTCTCTCGAGAGGGTGGGTTGGTATGCTTCGCCTCGAGAACCTAGTGTTGTATATCACTCACACCCAAGACTATATTGGTCCTTTATAGCTATGCCAGCGACTCACGTTCATATAGATAAGTCATCCTTGCTTAGCGGCTATCCGCGTGCGAGTCATTGCATCACATCAAAGAATAATTGAACACCTGAACGATCATGATACAACGACTCTCGTGCTTGCATATGCC